>CM035839.1:101185668-101540258 GCA_020510985.1 Pholidichthys leucotaenia | reverse complement strand
AAAGGCGAGGCGGCTTTTATCCTTCGCCGCTGACGAGTAGCAGGTGCGTGGGCAGGTGGCGCCGCTGATGAATGGCGCGGCGTGACAGTACTCCCCCCTCTAGCAGCGCCTCCTGGCGATGGCTTATCCGGGTGCGCTCGGTGGAAGTCCGCGATGAGCGATGGGTCCAACACAAACGACGGGGGCACCCACTGTCGATGCTCGGGCCCATAGCCCTCCCAGTCCACCAAGTATTGCAACCCACGACCCCGGCGCCGGGAGTCCAGGTTGGAGGAGGCGGACCAGGCCGGATGGCCACCAATCATCCGGGGCGCGGGTTGCGCTGCAGGAGGAGGGCAAAGGGGGTCAGTAACCGCCAGTTTCACCTTCGACACGTGGAAAGTAGGATGAATGCGGAGGGAGGGGGGAATAGCCACGCGCACAGCCACCGGGTTGATGATCCGGGTGACGGGGTAGGGACCCATGAAGCGCTGTGCCAGCTTTCTCCTCTCGCCTTTTAGAGTGACGTCCTGGGTGGAAATGTAAACAAGCTGCCCAACTCTGTACGCCGGGGCAGGTCTCCTACGCCGGTCCGCCACAGTCCTGTTGCGCTCCGCTGTGCGCAATAGCGCATGGCGCGCGGCAGCCCAGGTGGAGCGGAACTGCCTGAGATGGGCCCTGACTGACGGGACAGTTACTTCACTCTCCTGCTCCGGAAACAGCGGGGGGTCGTAACCCAGGGACGCTTTGAAGGGGGACATCCCTGTAGCAGAAGAGCGAGCGGTGTTGTGGGCATATTCAACCCAGGCAAGATGGTTGCTCCAGGACGCGGGTTTGGATCTGGACACACAGCGGAGCGCAGCCTCCAGCTCCTGGTTGGTCCTCTCACACTGCCCGTTGGATTGGGGGTGATGGCCAGAGGAGAGGCTCACCTTGGCTCCGATGGCGTTGCAGAAAGACCTCCAAACCTCAGATGAAAACTGGGGGCCCCGGTCCGAGACCACGTCCACCGGAATCCCATGCAGCCTGACCACGTGTTGGACGAGGAGGTCCGCCGTCTCCAGGGCAGTAGGGAGGCCTCGCAGGGGGACGAAGTGCACGGCCTTGGAGAAGCGGTCCACGATGGTCAGGATGGTGTCATAGGAGTTGGAGATGGGGAGTCCGGTGACGAAATCCAGAGCGATGTGCGACCAGGGCCTGCCAGGGACGGGCAGGGGCTGGAGCAGACCCGCTGGAGGGGCATTTCCCGACTTGCAGGTGGCACAGATTGGGCAAGCCCGGGCGTAGCGGGCTGCATCCCTCCGCAGGCCTGGCCACCAAAAGGACCGTTGGAGGAGATCTATCATCCGGGAGGTGCCAGGGTGACAGGTGAGCTTGGAGGTGTGGAGCCAGTGGATGACCTCTCCTCGGACCGCGGATGGCACGAACAGCCTCCCCTCCGGTCCGCCGCCAGGGTCAGGTTCCACCTCCTGTGCCTTCCGGATCTTGCTCTCAATGTCCCACGAGATGGCTCCCACGACGCACGACCTGGGCAGGATGGAGTGGGGCGCCTCCTCCGACTCCACGGGGGCGAACTGCCTGGAGAGGGCGTCAGGCAGGACGTTCTTAGAGCCAGGCCTGAAGGTGATGGAAAATTGGAACCTGGCGAAGAACAGGGACCAGCGCGCCTGGCGGGCGTTCAGGCGCTTGGCAGACCGTAAGTATTCCAGGTTCTTGTGGTCCGTGAGGACCACAAACGGCAGGCTTGCCCCCTCTAACCAGTGGCGCCACTCCTGCAGGGCGAGCTTGATGGCCAAGAGCTCTCTGTCCCCCACATCGTAGTTTCTCTCCGCCGGGGACAAGCGCCGGGAGAAGAAGGCGCACGGTCGCTTGGCGCCATCGTCCGGTGACCGCTGGGACAGCACTGCTCCCACTCCCGTGTCCGAGGCGTCTACCTCTACAATGCACTGCAACGCGGGGTCGACCTGGCGAAGGACCCGGGAGGAGGAGAATTCCGCCTTCAGCGCCTCAAAGGCGGCAGCGACCTCTTCGGTCCACCGGAACGGGACCTTCGGGGACGTGAGGCGGGTCAGTGGTCCAACGATGGCACTGAAGTTGGGAACAAAGCGGCGGTAGAAATTGGCGAAGCCAACAAATTGCTGCACCTGCTTCCGGGATGCAGGTGTAGGCCATTCCACCACCGCCTTTACCTTCTCTGGGTCGGGGAGCACCTTATCGTGGGCGATGATGAACCCCAGGAAGGACGTACACCTGGCGTAAAATTCACACTTTTCTGCCTTAACGTACAGACGGTTCTCCAGCAGCCTTTGGAGGACCCGCCTCACGTGGACCTGGTGCTCATCCCTGGACTTGGAGAAGATGAGGATATCGTCCAGGTAGACGAACACGAAAAGGCCAATGAAGTCCCGGAGGACGTCATTAATGAGGCGCTGGAAGACTGCAGGAGCGTTGGTCAACCCGAACGGCATCACCAGATATTCAAAGTGGCCGTTCGGGGTACGGAAGGCCGTTTTCCACTCATCTCCCTCCCGGATCCGGACGAGGTGGTAAGCGCTGCGTAGGTCCAGCTTGGTGAACCAGGTCGCCCCCTGGAGGGAGTGGAAAGCAGTGTCCATGAGAGGCAGGGTGTAACGGTCCCTCTCCGTGATATTATTGAGGGCCCGGTAGTCGATACAAGGGCGGAGGGACCCATCCTTTTTCCCCACGAAGAAGAACCCTGCCCCCACGGGTGACGATGATGGGCGGATAATCCCAGCACTTAATGATTCCTACAGGTAGGCGTTCATCGTCTCCTTCTCCGGCGCAGACAGGCTGTAAAGGCGGCCAGAAGGTAAGGGAGCCCCCTGGCGGAGGTTGATGGCGCAGTCATAGGGCCGATGAGGGGGAAGAGACATAGCTTTCGCTTTGCTGAACACCATACCCAGGTCGTGAAATTCTGGGGGCACCAGAGACAGGTCCGGGGGTGCAGCGTCCGTCGCAGGGGGAGGAGCGGACGGAGAGCAGGCAGCGGACTGAAGGCAGGTGCCCATACAGAACGTACTCCATGCCGAGATCCCAGCTGATCTCCAATCCAGGACCGGATTGTGAAGGCGGAGCCAGGGATACCCCAGGATGACGGGCGACACAGAGTTGGGAAGGACGTAAAAGGTCATCTCCTCCCGGTGGTTTCCCGAGATGATGACCGGTAGGGGAACAGTTTGATGTGTCACTCTCCCGAGGGTGGCACGGGAGAGGTGGATCAGGGAGATGGGAGTGTTGAGTGCCTGGCAGCGGATGCCCAATCGGGTTGCCAGGCTTTGTGAAATGAAGCTGCCTTCTGCGCCCGAATCCACCAGTGCGTGGGTGAGGTGCCCAGTAGGGTTATGGCAGAAACGGATGGGCAGCTTCAATTGAGTAAGTGATCCTAACCGATTGACATCCGCGAGGCTTCCTACAGTGACTCGCGGACCCCACCGACTGGCTGTCCGTGGACAACGCTCCACGGTGTGTTGGTCGCCTCCGCAATACATGCAGAGGCCCAACTCACGGCGGCATTGTTTCTCCACAGGGGAAAGTTTAGTCCAGCCCGTCACCATCGGCTCCGACTCCTCGGGGCGCGATGCTGGCGGCGCCGCCAGGGGGCGAGCTTGGAACAGGTGCGGCGAGGCTCCACGAGGGCGAGAAGAAGAAGACCTCCGCCCCGAGGAGCGCTCGCGCAGCCTGTTATCCAAACTTATCGCTAAGGATGTCAGCTCCGCTAGCGTCCCAGGGATATCCCGACCAGCCAGTTCATCCCTCAGATCACTATTGAGGCTGCGGAGGAACAGGCCACAGAGGGAGCGTTCCTCCCAGCCCAATTCCTCCGCTGCTACCCGGAAGTCGACCGAGTGGTCCGCTGCCGACCGGCTTCCCTGCTGGAGAGCGAGAAGCCGATCGACCTGGACCGTTTCGGTTTGTGAGTGGTCAAAGACCTCCAGAAAGCGCCTCACGAATTGGTCATAGGTGAGGGTGGCATAACTGGGCCTCGCCATTACGGCGTAGGTCCAGGTTAACGCACGCCCCTCCAGAAGATTCCCTATGTAACCAATTCGGCTGTGATCCGAGGGAAAATCTCCGGGCACACGGTGGAACACGGACTCACACTGCATAATAAACCCCCGCGCTCCGCCGAGCTTACCGCTAAAGCGGGCGGGGGTCGGAATCGGCGTGAGCCGAACCGGTGCCACTGGAGCCGGCTGGACGGCCGCTGGAACAGCAGGAGCCGCGCCACCCTGGCGAGTCGGGAGGAACGGCTGTTGGGGATCCAAGCGGTTCAATCGGTTAGTCAGTTCTAATAATTGATTAAGAACCACCTGTTGCTGATAAACAATCTGATCCACCCGAGCCTCGAGGATGGTAAACCGGTGTGCGAGCCCGCCGTCCGCCGAGCCGCTCTGCTGAAGCCGTACTGACATAACGTTCGGCTCAGGAGACGCACACACACAGGCTCAGAGTAGTTCAAACTGTTTATTAACAACAGGGATGTTTGGGTGCGTGTCTGCGGAATGTTAATGTGTTGGTGGTGGCGTCTGCTTCGGACCCAGAGGCAGGAGACCGTTCAGCCGGCAACCCTATGGGAGAAATTGGACACAGGGTGATGAGCACACACCAACACAGGAGGAGAATAGGCGAGGGAGAGAAGCTTACTTGTTTGGGCAGATGACTGGCGTTTCAAGGATGGAAGCCCGGGAGACAGCCACCTGCAGGGCTCGGTGCAGCAGCGAGGAGAGACGAGGGACGGGATTGTCCGCCGCCGAGGAATCCACCTGTGCACAGGGGAGCAAACTGGAGAGATGAGGTAAGTGATCTTCTTACCGGTAAAGAGGATGCTGAAGAGAATGTGGTAGAAGTCCATGCAAGGGAAATGAAGTCTACGGCTTCAGGCCGACGCTCAGGGCGAGGCGGCTTTTATCCTTCGCCGCTGACGAGTAGCAGGTGCGTGGGCAGGTGGCGCCGCTGATGAATGGCGCGGCGTGACAGTTAAGACAGATGTTAACAAACCTTCCATTAGAAAGAATAACATATATACTGAAATCAAAGGAAATTGTGTTTGAGAATATATGGAGACCTTTTATTGATTATGTAAAAAATTTAAACATAACTCTTGAAGAAGAAGGTGAATGATGTGTGTGGACCTTGTAAATTCCAAACTGGTGAACATAATATGTATACTTATGTATTGGATTGTCTAGACTAAACAGAGGAGCATTGTTGAAGACTTGATTTTGTTTGTGGTTGTTGGTGTTTTTAGTGCATTTTTTTTTTTGTAGTACTTTAGTGTTAGTGTTTGATTGTTTGTATCATGTTTGTTTAAAAAAAAAAAAAAAAAGGTTCAATAAAGATATTGTGGAAAAAAAAAAAGACTCATTGCCAGTTATCGCAAATGACTGATTGCAGTTGTTGCTGCTAAGGGTGGCCCAACCAGTTATTAGTTTTAGGGTTTTTCTTCCACACAGGGCCATGTAGGTTTGGTTTTTTTTTTCCACTTAATAATAAACACCTTCATTTTAAAACTGCATTTTTTGTTTACTTGTGTTATCTTTGTCTAATATTTAAATTTGTTTGATGGTCTGAAACATTTAAGTGTGACAAACATGCAAAAGAATGAGAAATCAGGAAGGGGGCAAACACTTTTTCACACCACTGTATGTAGTCACATTTTACAGCACAAGCCATGGTCCGCAGAGAGCTTCCAAAGCATTAGAGGGCCGGCTGTTCAAAGGTATCAGTCAGAAGAGTACAAAAGAATTTCCAAGGAATTAAATATACTATGGAACACAGTGAAGATAGTCATCATCAAGTGAAGAAAATATGGCACAGCAGTGACATTACCAAGAACTAGATGTACCTCCAAAATTGATTAAAAGACAAGAAGAAAACTGGTCAGGGAGGCTGCCAAGAGGTCAACAGTAACACTGAAGGACCTGCAAGAATTTCTGGCAAGTACTGGCTGTTTAGTACATGTGACAACAATCTCGTGTCTAGGGTGGCAAGACGGAAGCCCTATCTTTCAAAGAAAAACATCTAAGCCTGGCTGTATTTTGCAAAAACACATTTGAAATCTCCTAAACGCATGTGGGAAAATGTGTTGTGGTCCGATGAAACCAAGGTTGAACTTTTGGCGATAATTCCAAAAGATATATTTGGCATAAACACAACACTGCTCATCACCAAAAGAACACCATAGCTACAGTGAAGCATGGTGGTGGCAGCATTATGCTTTGCAGCTGTTCTTCTTGGAACTGGGGCCTTAGTCAAGGTGGAGGGAATTATGAACAGTTTCAAATACCAGTCACGGGTGGCACAAAACCTTCAGGCTTCTGCTGGAAAGCTGAAGATGAAGAGGAACTTCATCTTTCATCATGTCAACAACCCAAAGCACACATCCAAATCAACAAAAGAATGGCTTCACCAAAAGAAGATTAAGGTTTTGCAATGGCCCAGCCACAGTCCAGACCTGAATCCGATCAAACATCTGTGGGGTGATCTGAAGAGGGCTGTACACAGGAGATGCGCTCACAATCTGACAAATTTGGAGCGTTTTTTCAAAGAAGAGTGGGCAAATATTGTCACATCAAGATGTGCCACACTGATAGACTCCTACCCAAAAAGCCTGAGTGCTGTAATAAAAGCCAAAGGTGCTGCAACAAAGTATTAGTTTAAGGGTGTGCATATTTATGCAAACAGGTTATTTTAAGTTTTTTATTTTTCCCCTTAAAAGATTTTAGTTTGTTTTTCTATTGGGTTGTACAGGTTATAGGTCACATTAGTCGTGGAAAAAGTTTTGAAATGATTTATCTTGGTCTCATTTTTTTTTTTTTTTACACCACGAAACCCTGGCATTTGGACAGGGGTGTGTAGAGTTTTTGTATCCACTGTACATATATACTGTATATATTTTAAAAAATGCAAAAATTACACCCAAGTACAGCATGTATATTTTGGTGATTGCTAAAATAACATAATTGTGACTTCCGGTTATGGCTGCCACGTAGGACGGACGTGTCTCGCTCTGCTCTGCTCCTGGAAAAAAAAAAAATCGGCAAATAACTCTCTCATTTGGGACAGAACGTATCCCAGCATTTGGGCGAAGATATGTCGGCGAAGCCTAAGGCTGGAAAACCAGGAAAAGGAAAAAGCGAGCCGCCGAAACAGTCCAAATTAACGGACTTTCAGGTCTGTGACGCAGTAAACAAAACTCCATATATGGCGGAGGAGGCTGGCAACGCTGCGATATCTGCGGGGAATGGCGCAGATGCGCTGATGGCTGCCATGAGTTCAATGAGAGCGGACTTTTCCTCTAGATTTGATGGGATTATGACAGCGTTGGAAGGAATAAGAAAGGAATTGGGTGACTGTGTAGAACGAACGGCGCAGATGGAGCTCCGTCTCGCTAGTGCTGAAGATGACGTCACCCGTCTTCAATTAAAGGTGCGCACTTTGGAAAAAAAAAATAAATCTCTGGAAGATAATATTTTGGATTTGGAATCTCGGTCGAGACAGAATAATTTGAGGCTGGTGGGTCTTCCAGAGGAATCAGAAGGTCGGGACGTATGTTCCTTTCTGGAAAAGTGGATTCCGGAGGTGCTGGGCAGCGAGGAGTTGCAATCAGCAGTGGTTCTGGAAAAAGCACATCGTATTGGCCCACGGAGAGATAAGGGACCGCCGAGGACCTTAATTATGAAGTTTCTTAGCAACAGAGACAGGATGAAGATCTTCAACGCTGCACGAGCTAAAAAAGGAGAGATTAAACACCAGGACCAGCAGGTGCGGTTCTACCCAGATTTGGCCACAGGAATCCAGCAATTGAGGAAGCAGTTTGATCCCGTACGTAAGGAGCTGCGCAACCTTGGGATTCGTCATGGTGTAATCTATCCTGCGAGACTGCTGACCACGTATGAGGGCAGAACCCACATCTTCAAGACCCCAGAGGAGGCGCAGGAGTTCATCAAGAAGATCAAAGAAGAAGAAGAGACTGGTGGGAGCTAAGCATGAACAAAATATAAGGTAGAATAATTAAGCATTTGCACAGGCATCTGACTGACTTGAAGTAAATAGTAAGTTTACAAAATATAGATTGTATTATATATTAAAAAAACAAAACAAAAACAAAACAAACAAAAAAACAAACTATGATGTACAAAGTTGTTAAAAATTTTGGAGTTAAGTTGGAAAACTACAGAGGAGAGTTAATGTTACGTCATTAAAAGCAGTAGAGTTAGGGTGATTGGGAGGATGAAGAAGGAGTGGCTTAGGCTGTTCCCCGTGGGTGTGGAACGGTCGATGGCTATATCGGGAGACAGAATTTTTCTTTTGATTTTGGGGGGTTTGCCACAAGTGTGGGAAGGGGAAATTTGTTTGTGTGTAGTTTGTAGGATGAATGTTCAACCACTCATGTTTTTGCTTCTCTGTATGAGCATGTTTACACTGCAAGGTAATCCCAAACTCTCTATTGATCATGGACCAAAGTGTTAATCTTAATTTAACTTCATGGAATTGCAGAGGTCTACAAAATTTAAAAAAACTTAAACAAGTTATGAATAAAATAAAGGACATGGGTTCAAGAATTGTGTTTTTACAAGAAACTCATCTGATAGAGGAGGATGTTAAAAGAATTAGGAGTAGATGGCAGGGAAGTGTATTCACCTCTTCATTTTCATCCCGAGCCAGGGGAGTTATGACTCTCATACATAAATCAGTTCCTTTTCAAGTGAAAAATGTAATTGGAGACAAATTTGGAAGATATGTAATCATTCAAGGTTCTTTGCTATTAGAAAATATAAATCTTGTGAACTTATATGGTCCCAATATAGATGATCAGAAGTTCTTTGCTAATTTATTTCTCATCTTATCATCACTTACAGGGCAACATATAATAGCAGGGGATTTTAATTGTACATTGAATCCAGGTGTGGATAGATCAACAGGACTGGATTGTACGCACATTGGATGTAGGATGACTATTAATCATTTTATGAAAGAATTGAGATTGTTAGATATATGGAGAGAAATGAAACCACAAGTTAAAGCCTATTCTTGTTATTCCAGTACCTACAAGACATTCTCACGTATTGATTATTTTTTGATTTCCACAGAATTAAGGTCCAAGATTCAAAACTGCTTTTATGATAACATTGTGATCTCTGATCATGCACCCTGTTGTCTAATATATGTAGATAAAAAATTGACAAAGGAATCAGGTAGATGGCAATTTCAGCATAAATGGCTTCAGGATGAGGAATTTGTCAAGTATATAGAAAAACAGATAGACGAGTTCTTTGACATCAATACTACACAAACATCAGCATGTGTAAAGTGGGAGGCTTTCAAAGCTTTTATTAGGGTACATATTATTAGTTATACAGGATCAAAATCTAAGAAGACTCGAGAGGAGAGAGCTAAATTGGAACATAAAATAAAAAGTCTTCAGGAAAAAGTGTATGCAGGAAGTGACCCAAGGTTGGAGAATGAATTACTGATTTTGAGAGCTGAATACGACAAAAAATCAGCGAATAGAGCTGCCTCGAGTCTTCTAAGATTGAAACAATCTTTTTATGAACAAGGTGAAAAATCAGGAAAATTATTAGCATGGCAGATTAAACAATTGGAAATTAAAACACCAATTACCAGTATTATAAGTAACGGACAGGTAGTTATAGATCCTTTAGAAATTAATAGAGCCTTTAGAGATTACTATGAAAAATTATATGATACCAAAAATGAACCTGATTTAACAAAACTAAATGGGTTTTTGAACGAACTATCTATACCGTGTATACCAAATGAAAACAGGGAGATATTGGAGTCTAAAATTAGTCAAGAAGAAGTTGGGCTAGCCATTGATAATATGAAATCAGGAAAAAGTGCAGGACCTGATGGTCTTCCAGCTGACCTTTATAAAAAATTTAAGAATAAATTAATAAAACCTTTTTTGGAAATGGTTTTAGAAGCATTTCAAAATAATAATTTACCATCATACATAAATAATGCCTTAATTATACTGCTGCCAAAACCAGGTAAGCCCTCTAATAAATGTGAAAATATGAGACCAATAAGCCTATTAAACGCCGACCTTAAGATAATCTGTAAAATTTTAGCAAGACGAATACAAGAAATTTTACCAAATATTATTAATCGAGATCAGAATGGCTTTATAAAGGGTAGACAAGGCTTCCATAATGTAAGAAGACTATTTAATATTATTTATTTTAATAAAGAAGCACCGGATACAGCTCTCCTATCATTGGACGCCGAAAAGGCCTTTGATAGAGTTGAATGGCCCTTTCTTTTTGAAGTCCTACAAAGGTTTGGACTTGGAAATAATTTCATAAAATGGGTTCAAATAATATACAATAATGCTACAGCAGAAATCCTAACAAATAACAATATTTCAAAACCAATAAAAATCAATAGAGGATGTCGACAAGGCTGTCCACTTTCACCTTTACTGTTTACTATGGCAATTGAACCTTTAGCGATAGCGATACGTTTACATTCACAAATATATGGAATTAAAGTTGGACCAACAGAACATAAAATCTCCCTGTACGCCGATGATATAATTTTGTTTATGTCGAATCTAAAAAAATCAATTCCAACCTTGTTGAATTTAAAAAAGAATTTTAGGGAAATATCAGGATATAAAATAAATAAAACTAAATCTTCAATATTAATGCTAAATGAGACCCAGAGAAATTACCCAGCCCCTGAGGCAAATCAATTCAATGTTGTAAATCAGTTTAAATATTTAGGAATCCAAATTATGCCTAAGCTAGAATCAGTCGCCAGCGTCAACTATGAAGCCTTAATGTCAGATATCAATGAGTTAACTCAGAGATGGATGTCACTACCAATGTCGATGATCGGGAGAATCAATATACTTAAAAGTAATATTTTACCTAAAATACTTTATTTATTTCAATACATTCCCTTATCACCACCTTTAGATCTATTCTCAAGAATAAAAAAAAAGTTAGTGGAATTTATATGGAACAACAGGAGGGCTAGATTACGTCTGTCTTTATTATATTTACCATTTGATCGTGGAGGTCTGAAATGTCCAAATTTTATGTTGTATTATTGGTCGGCACAACTGAGGTCTATGACATATTATTTTTCATCAAATGATCTCCCTCACTGGACTGAAATGGAATCATACAATTAACCTTTACCTCTTCCCATATTCATATACTCAGATTCGGCAAAAAAATTACAAAAACAAGTTAAAAATCCATTTGTAAAGCATATGATCAAAATATGGTGTGAAGCTAAAAACTATTTAAAAGAACCACAGTTATTGTCACAATTTAGTCCAATATGGGGTAATCAATATTTTAAACCAGGGAGAGCGGATGCTGTATTTAAAGTATGGAATTTAAAAGGGATACAAAAGATTCAGGATTTATATTTGCCATGTGCAGACAACATAATGTCTTTTGAAGAGCTGAGGATCAAATTTAATCTCAATAGAACACATTTTTTTAAATATCTTCAACTTAGAAACTTTATTCGATCAAATCAAAATAAAGCTCTCACTCGACCTATTTATTCATCCTTGGAAAAAATGATGATGAAAGATAGTAAAAGAAAGGGTATTATTTCAGAGTTTTATAACTCATTGACACTATCTTCAAGTGAAAATTCACTGAAAAGATTAAACTACTGGAAAGAAGATCTGCAAATTGAAATTTCGGAGGAACAATGGGAATTGGCTTGTACAGAAGCTCAAACCAAATCAATAAATGCACGCCTTAAATTGATACATTTCAAATGGTTAATGCGGATGTATGTTACACCGGAGGAGTTAAATAGATATAACAAAAATATACCAGATACATGCACAAAATGCATGGAAAGTAAAGGAACCCTATTTCATTGTTTATGGGAATGTAGATTAATAAGAATGTTTTGGGAAGAGGTGAGGGTAACAATTGAAAAAATAATCTCAAAACAAATCATACTGAATCCTAAACTGTTTTTGTTGGGTCTGTACCCAGAAAAGCATAATTTTAATAAAAGTGAAAGAACATTCATAGACCTCAGTTTGCTTAATGCCAAAAAATGTATTGCACTACTATGGAAAAAGACTCATAGACCAGATGTGACTCAGTGGTTAAGACAGATGTTAACAAACCTTCCATTAGAAAGAATAACATATATACTGAAATCAAAGGAAATTGTGTTTGAGAATATATGGAGACCTTTTATTGATTATGTAAAAAATTTAAACATAACTCTTGAAGAAGAAGGTGAATGATGTGTGTGGACCTTGTAAATTCCAAACTGGTGAACATAATATGTATACTTATGTATTGGATTGTCTAGACTAAACAGAGGAGCATTGTTGAAGACTTGATTTTGTTGGTGGTTGTTGGTGTTTTTAGTGCATTTTTTTTTTTTTTGTAGTACTTTAGCGTTAGTGTTTGATTGTTTGTATCATGTTTGTTAAAAAAAAAAAGGTTCAATAAAGATATTGTGGAAGAAAAAAAAAATAACAGTAATTGTGCAGTTGTTTAGAATCACTTCAAGATTCCATTTATAATGCTTTTATTTATATTGCTTTTCAGCGTTTAAACACAACAAATGTTACAAGGCATAAATGCCCATTTTTACATGTTTACAGTTTTTTATATTTGATTTTATTATTATATCTTTTTAAGAGAAGAAGCATTTTTAAAGTCAGAAAAATAATAAAACTCCTGCATTGATGCTGAAAAAACGTGAAGCCCTGCTTTTTTCCTCACGGTAAACTAATAAAGAATTAATAAGGGAATTGATAAAAAATTGGATCAATAAGAAAAATCGACAATGCCATTGGTATTGATAAAATCTCATCAATTCCCATCCCTAGTTAGGAGGGAGAGCAAAGGAAAGGTAGAAGTGTGGAGGTGAGAGTCGTGACGTTAAATGTACGGACTATGACTGGTAAAGGCAGAGAGTTGACTGATATGACGTAGAGAAGAAAGGTAGATATACTGTGTGTTCAAGAAACCAGATGGAAGGTAAGCATTGGATTTAAACTGTTCTACCATGGTGTAGATAGGAAGAGAAATGGAGTAGGAGTAATCTTAAAGGAAGAGTATGTGAAGAGTGTTCAGGAGGTAAAGAGGGAGTCCAAAAGGATCATGAGTTTGAAGCTAGAAGTCAAAGGTGTGATGGTGAATGTTGTCAGTGCGTATGCCCCACAAGTTAGATGTCAGGTAGAAGAGAAAGAGGAATTCTGGAGTAAGTTGGATGAAGTGGTAAAGAGTGTTTCCAGGGGGGAGGGAGTGGTGATTGGAGAGGACTTTAATGGACATGTAGGTGAAGGCAACAGAGGTGATGAAGAGGTGCTGGGTAGGTATTGTTTTAAGGAGAGAAATGTGGCAGGACAGATGGTTGTAGATTTTGCTAAAAGGATGGAAATGGCTGTGGTGAACACATACTTCAAGAAGAGAAAGGAAAACAGGGTGACTTACAAGAGTGGAGGAAGGTGCACACAGCTGGACTTCATCTTATACAGAAGGAGAAATATAAAAGAGACAGGAGATTGCAATGTGGTGGTAGGGAAGAATGTAGCTAGACAGCATCGGATAATAGTCTGAAGGATGACTTTGGAAAGCAAGAAGAGGAATAGAGTGAAGGCAGAGCCAAAGGTTAATGCCCCCATCACACTTATTCAGAATCAGAATTGGAATTTCAAAATAACCTAAATTCTTACAGGGGGAGGGGCTGTGGAGTCAGATGACTGATGTTCCAGTGGCAGCTGGCCACATTTTTATGCGATTCTCTCTTCCTGGAATGTGATCAGAATGTTTCGGATGCTCTTGGAATGCCATAATAAAGTTTAGACTGCAGTCAGTGTCATTAGAATACACTTCGAATGCTGTTCGATATTTTCCCACTTCAAATGCACCTGGAAAGTTTTCAGCATGAGCAAAACATTCAGGCCGGTCACAAGAATGGGCCAGAATATTTGGAATGTACTCAGAATGCAGTCAGAATTTTTCGAATGCACTTCAAATATCCGGGAATAAACAAGGAATTTTAATTCCGATGGCATTCCGGCACATTCCACCTCTACTGTGACTAGGGTTTAAGTGGGGGAAGTTACAGAAGGAAGAAAGCTGCACAGAGTTCAGGAAAGAGTTGATACAGGCTCTGGATTGGTGGGGAAGAATTATCAGGTGACTGGGAAAGTACAGCAGAAGTATTGAGGTAAACGGGTGAAAAGGTTTGTGGTGTATCCTTTGGACAGAGGAAGGAAGACAAGGAGACTTGGTGATGGAATGAGGAGGTACAGAAAAGTATTCCAAGGAAGAGGGTGGCAAAGAAAAAATGTGATAGTCAGGGAGATGAAGAAAGCAGACAGGAGTATTTGGAAGCTAGGCACATGGCAAAGAGAGAGGTGGAAAAGGCATATAGTGAGTTGTATGAGAGGCTGGACACTAAGGAAGGAGAAAAGGATTTGTATTGATTGCTAGACAGAGAGATCGAGCTACAAAGGATGTGCAACAAGTTAGGTTGATTATGGACAGAAATGGTAATGTATTAACAAGTGACGACAGTGTGTTGAGAAGGTGGAAGGAGTACTTTGAGGAGCTGATGAATAAAGAAAATGACAGTGAGAGAGAGAGGAGGATGGATGAAGGAAAGATGGTGAACAAGGAAGTCCCGAGGAGTAGCAAGGGGGAAGTGAGGGCAGCTTTGAAGAGGATGAAGAATGGAAAGGTGGTTGGTCCAGATGACATACTACCTGTGGACATATGGAGATGTTTAGGAGAGATGGCAGTGGACTTTTTAACCAGATTCTTTAACACAATCTTGGAGTGTGAGAGGATGCCTGAGGAGTGGAGAAGAAGTGTTTTGGTACCAATTTTCAAGAACAAGGATGATGATCTGAGCTGTAGTAACTACAGAGGGGTAAAGTTGATCAGTCACACTATGAAGATATGGGAAAGAGTTGCTGAAGCCAAGTTAAGAGGAGAGGTCATCACAATCAGCGAGCAGCAGTACAGTTTCATGCCAAGAAAGTACTACAGATGCAATGTTTGCTTCAAGTGTGTTGATGGAGAAGTACAGAGAAGGTCAGAAGGAGTTGCACTGTGTCTTTGTGGATCTGGAGAAAGCATATGATAGAGTGCCAAGAGAGGAAGTGTGGTACTGTATGAGAAAGTCAGGAGTGGAAGAGAAGCACGCGAGGGTGGTGCAGGACATACCTGAGGACAGCAAGGCAGTGGTGAGGTGTGCTGTAGGAGTGACAGATGGATTCAAGGTGGGAGTGGGATTACATCAGGGATCGGCTCTGTGCCCCTTCTTGTTTGCCATGGTGATGGACAGGCTGACAAACGAGGTCAGGCAGGAGTTTCCGTGGCCCATGATGTTTGCAGATGACATTGTGATCAGTAGTGAGAGTAGGGAGCAGGTGGAAGAGAACCTGGAAAGATGGAGGTATGCTTTGGAGAGAAGAGGAATGAAAGTCAGTAGAAACAAGACAGAATACATGTGTGAATGAGAGGGAGGCAGGTTTAACAGTGTTCTTCTTCTCTTTCATCAGATGGACACTCCTGCCTCTTCGATGAAGGCGGCAGTATGCTGCAGGTCCCCCCCCCCCCAACTCTCTGTAGAGTTGCCTAGTGCTCTGAATGTCAAAGTGAAGAAATTCAATGAAGCACGGGTAAATGGCGGGAGAAACTATGACTCTCTTAAGGTGTAACAGTGAAGATGGAAGGAGTGGAGGTCGTGAAAGTAGATGAGTTTAAATACTTGGGGTCATCCATCCAAAGTAATGGGAAATACAAGAAAGGTGAAGAAGAGAGTGCAGGCAGGGTGGAGACGAGTGTCAGGGGTGAACTGTGATAGAAAGATAGTAGTCAGAGTGAAAGGGAAGATTTACAAGATGGTAGTGAGACCTGCTATGATGTATGGTTTGGAGACGGTGGCGCTGACAAAAAGACAGAAGGAGGAGCTGGAGGTGGCAGAGTTGAAGACGCTAAGATTCTCACTGGGAGTGACTAGGAGGGACAGGATTAGAAATGAGTATGCCAGAGGGACGGCACACGTTGAGCGGTTTGGAGACAAATAAGAGAGGCAAGGCTGAAATGATTTGGACACGTGCAGAGGAGGGATTTTGGATATACTGGACAAGGGATGTTGAAGATGGAGCCGCCGGGCAGGAGGAAAAGAGGAAGACCACAGAGAAGATTCATGGATATAGTGAAGGAGGACATGCAGAGGGTTGGTGTTACAGAGGAAGATGCAAGGGATAGGGTGAGATGGAGGTCTGCCTCTAGCAAGGTTTAAGTCCTTATTTGGACCTGGATTAGCCCAAGTCTTCCTTCAAGAAATTATATTACTTAACTCAAGAAAAAGTCAAATTTTTAATCCATGCCTGAGAAAGCAATTTCAGCAAGTCCTGGTTTAAAATGTGATCTAGTCTAGAACCAGGGTTTAATCTCTGTACAGCAAACTGGGCCTACAAGTTTAAATATTTTGCAGAGCATTTATTTTACTGCTTATTTTTAGCACAGCTGAATGACTGTGTGTATTTTCTTACCGTAAATTTCAGAATATTTCTACCTACTCAAAATTTCTACCTACTCCGTCAGTTCATACTAGGGATGGGCATAATTTACCGATTAACCGATAATTGATCATTAAGAATTTCACCGAGGAAGTTCATTTTCGTCGACAAACCGTTTTTTTTTTTTTAAACAATCCGAGGTTATTAGGCCTAGTGCACGGCCGTCCTCAAACAATGCAATGGCAAAATTTGGGCACCAGGGGGCAACATTACACCATCGCCGTACCCTGGCGTGCCTCAGTTGATACATGCGGGCTTCCGTAGGGCAATCGCCAAATCATGAAGCGGTTACGGCGAAGTGTTGCGTGGGACCATTTCAATTTAAAAAATGACCAGGTGTACTGCAATCACTGCAATGCAGCATACAAATATACCTCATCGACAGGGTCCATGGAACACCCTTATTACGCAAAGAAACCGCCAACAGTGGTTGCGCGCTGAGTAATGGCGGTCGTGAAGATTCTTTTTTTTTTTTTCAGAAACTTTATTGAGAAGGTCATGAAGATTCGGTGTACACACGTCGAGGGAAGCTGCAGGAGGCGGCGTAGTGGCTCGACGGGAAGACTATTTCGCACAAAATGGCACAAGAGAACAGCAAAAAGTTCTGCGCGGCTAGACTAAGTAACACGAGCGATAGAGCAATGAATGCGGTCTTCGTTTGTTGGGTGGCCGCTCGGCAGGGACAGTCGGCCAATCAGCTTGCGGGGTGAAACGTCTCGGCCAATCAGCTTGCGAGATTCCCGAGGGCTCTCCGTGCTGATTCCTGATGTTCTAATGTAGTCTACCTGCCTTGTTACGTACCTAAAAATGTTAATGATTAACCGATTATTAATCATTAATTCTCCCGACGATCGGTGAAGAAAATTTCACCGAATGCCCATCCCTAGTTCATACCTGTCAATATATGTGCAGAGAAAGAGTCACATGATCCACTTACTGCCCTTTTTCATGCAAGCACTCATAGAGCCAAAGGTCAGGGTTGACAGGGATCGCTGATAACCACTTTTGTGACACCCATTAATTCTGATAGCAGCTTTTAGTTTTCACCTTCTTCCAGCTATGTGACGATGTGTCCCAGTTGGTCTGGGAACGTCTTGGTATCCCCTCTGAAGAGCTGGAGCAGGTGGCTGGGGACAGGGAAGTCTGGCCTTCTCTGCTTGAACTGCTGCCTCCACAACCCAGCACTCCGGAAAAGCGGTAGAAGATAGATGGATGGATGGATAGATGGATGGCTTTCAGTTTTGTCAAGCAAGGTTACAAGCACAAAGCCCGAGTAAGTTGAACAATCTTTATACTCCTAGCACACCCGTTTGGCATTGTTTCAAATAAGCTTATGCTATGTTACAATATTTATTTGTCTACATTTTAATAGTGCACTGGACAGTTCTAGACACAATTTTAGTAGTTTCAGCAATCTCCTAAGTTGTTTTCTTTGTTCGACTAACTAATGAATGAGCTGGTCTAGTTTTTGTTTTATTGTATACTTTATTGATCCCCAGAGGGAAATTCAGGGTGTCCACCTGGATGGATGAGGCAGCCACGGTACGGCACCAATCCCTTCACCATTCACACACACATTTACACCTAGGGCCACTTTAGCATCTCCAATTAACCTAACTTGCATGTTTTTGGCCTATGGGAGGAAATCGGAGTACCCGGGGTAAACCCACGCAGACACGGGGAGAACATGCAAACTCCACACAGAAGGCTACAATTTACCAAAAGACCCATGAAACCCCTGGTCACTCTGATTCATATCATTAAGCTAGCCATGCTGATGGTCCCTGTACTAGTGTCAAGCCAGGAATAGGCCAGAATGGCATGAAACATATTATTGATGGACCTGGGACCATGGATGTCTCACGGAGTGACAAGAATTTATAGAAAAGAGCTCTTTATTAAAACCATAGTTGAGGCTGTGAGCCAGCTTGCTAGCTAAGCTAGCTGCACAGAAGAGAAGAGAAGTTAAGTGGAAAAGGTGCGAGGCTCAGTGGAAACCTTCCTCTACTCCAAGGAGAGGGTGTGGTAGACGAACCAGGAGCCAGAAGTAATGATGTGATAACCTCAAGGAAGAGAACAGGAAATCCAAATGTGCTGCTTCAGGCAGAGTTGTAGTGCTAAGTTTATGTGGAAGAGAACTCCTGTAAATTGTCAATTACTGTTTTTAAGGACAGTGCAAGTTGATGAACACTGATATCCAATCAACGTAAACTTGCCAGACTGTAGCCAGTAACTAATGGCTGTGCAAGTAGACTGGGCTGTTTGACTTTGCACACCATATGATGTCACAAAAAATCATACATAATGCACTAAAACAAAAGGAAAACCTTAAAATGCATAAAATGGGCTCTTTAAGGTTAACGATCTAAAGCGAGTGTTTGTGTGTATATATTCTGTCAGCATTTACAGTAAAAATAACATCTCTACCCAAAAAAGCAGGTCTCTTGTCAGTGGAATCCCACCTGTAGCAGTCTTCCATCAAACGTGCTCCAAAGACCACAAAATCATCACTGATCCTTGGCATTACATTGGTAGCGTAACAGTGTATCTGTCACACTGGACACTCAGCAGTCTCTGAATGAACCATGGTGTGTGATGATGTGTGAATAAATCATTTCAATCAACCACAACAAAGTCAAGTGCTCTCCCTCTTACACACAACAAAAGCAGGCAAACAGGCAGATGGACATGATGAGAGTTGGTGAGGAGTAAAGCAGATTAAAAGGCCACTGGATTAGTAGGCCAAGATCACTCACTCACTCACTCACACACACACACTCACACACACACAAATTCTGGCTCTTATTTAGCAGTGGGCTCTAAGCTCTTAAAGTTGTGACTCAATGTAAGCATAATTGCTCCAGGAGTTGATGTGATAACATTGCCCTCTAGTGGTAATGCTTACAGTAAGTGAGGCATCTCACAGGCCACAACAGTAAGACCACCTGCCTGATATTGTATCATACCTTCAAGCTACCAGCACAATGCTGACTTAAGACACAAAGTGCATTATATCTCTGAAGGTTCACTATAGTGTCTGGTATCAAATGGTTAGATGGATGCAGACCCACCTGGTGATCATTGTGGTTGGGTTTGTTGAGAATTAGGGCAATATTGCCTAGGTGTACTTCTTTTTCTGAGAACACATAAGAACCCAAATCTCCTGATCTTTGACTCTGAGCACAACCTAGATGCAGACCCACCCGAGGATCATTGTGACATAGCTTAGTGAGGCTCAAAGCAAATTCCTAGGAGACGACTCCTAACAATTTTTCTAAAATCACATAAGTGCCCAGCCCTTCTGATCTTTGACCAAGATCGAATGAGCACAACATGGAAACAAACCCACGCGAGGGTCACTGTGAATGAGTTTGGTAAGCATCAAGGCAACTGCCTAGGAATCGTGACTCCCATGAAATGTGGACAAACAGACAGGCGCGCCATCGCATTAGCTCCTTTCGGCTTTGTCAGAATGAATTAAAAATCATAGCTTTAACAGTTTAGTTCCAGTGTGACAAAGTCATCAACACACCACACACAAAATCTGGGTTTATGCTGCACCTCTGCTCTCCACGTCTGTTCAAGTGCGAGGCTTTTGTGAAGAAAATTATGTCACTGTCTCCAGTCCGCTAGGCTCTGCGGAGCCCCTCCCCAGCTGAGCACAAATTTTGTGACAGTGTTGCCTGGGCACACTGACTACGCATGCGCAAGATCAACCCTCCTATTCAAGAGGTGGTGCTACCAACATAGCATACAAAGTCAAAGTAGATGAAGAGGAAAACAAAAATAAAGCTGCACAAGCAGATGCACACTATTATGCCTTCTTTTTTTAGCTTCTTCTTCTCCTCCCAAAGGTAGTAAACATAGGAGTGCCTCCTGTCACGTACATGCAGTCACCGTTGCTGCTCATGTGCGTAGCCCTTTTTTTCTTCTATTTTGTATAGCCGGTGAACAAACTGGCATGGCAGCACATTTGCACTATAGATCGGGCTGGGGTGAGACTGCAGATGACACTTGGTTTAGCATATGAAAAAAAGAAGCATATATACAGCCGTATGCGCACCGGCCTGTCCAAAGTGTCAGCGCGTCACAGGTGCGCAGAGCGAGGTTAACCATAAACAAAGCTTAAGATTCCATTCACAAAACAACCAGTGTCCCCATCAGTGTTGCCAGATATTGCATCACAAGAGACCCTTTTGCCAAAACAAACCCACATAATGACTGTAGTGACCATCTGCCAAACATTCAAAAATCAAACTTAGAAAAGAGCAGATTTGACTTAAGACTCAAAGATCACTACTACACCATGGGTTTGTGGTTTACACAGTCAGAAGAAATTCATTGTTCAAACAACTTGTGACATTTTCGTGTGGTTTATTTAATCAAAGAACAAGCAAACAAAAGTTCCAGCTTCCTCCTGCATCTCCTGCTCTGGTAAAATCTGACCTATGGTCAATAGGTGACCGGGGGGGGCTGGAGCCTATCACTGCGTCTTTGGGCAACAGGCAGGGCACACCCTGGACAGACTGCCAGTCCATCGCAGACAGATAGACAACCATTTACACCTAAGGACAATTTATCCCCAGCTGATGCCAATTAACCTAACGTGCATGTCTTTGGCCTGTGGGAGGAAACTGGAGTGCCCAGCAAAAACCCACACAGTGGACATGCAAACATCACACATAAAGGTTACCAGTGGCCAAGGGTGGGATCGAACCCATGACCTTCTTGCTGCGCTGCCACAGTTCTAACCACTGCGCCGCCCTTAATAAACCAAATATCGTTAAATTATAAAAGGAAAACATTAGAAGGTCTCAAATATTTGTAAGTGTCCCGTTTGTTGACTTGATGTCCCATTTGGTCTCTTTTCTCTGATTTATTGCCTTATTTGGGTGGGGTTTTTTAATGTTCATTTGTCACTAAATACTAAAATAAAAAATGATTTAAGTCATTATTTGGCCATTTGGTGACCCGTTTGGTCCTGTTTGTCGTTTAGTTACCCCCCCCCCCCAAAAAAACAAAAACATGCTCTGTAGATGTACAGCCTTAAGCTGTGAAGGGGATAAATTTAAACTTTACACCTCATATAAGCTTCAATTGATGCCAGATATGAAATGTTGACTACAAATTCTTTAATGCTCACTGGGCTTTCAGTTCTCACGTTTGACAGCAGCAATTCATAGATTTCTCCTTTCAGCTTCCTTGGGAAAGCGATAAAATGAAATTCCCTTGGTGCGAGAACAATTAGAGCAACCCACAGCAACATAACAAGACATGATGATAATATAAAATGTTGCTAACAATTTAACATTTTTTTGTTTGTTTTTTTAGTCACACATACAGCATATAGCATGATATCCAACATGGCGATGATGACAGCTTGACCTTTGACCATGGGGCATTGCTGCACATGGTCCATACAACATAGGTACCCATGGCGCAACTTTAATTACCCAAGAAAAAGAGTAATTTCTGCCATGATTTGGCTGACAGAATACTTAATGCTTGCTGAAAACAGTTTGAGCCGCGTGAGCGAGTCAGGAAGACAGACAATTCTTCAATGAACCTTTGTTACAGGAGCTGGTGACTAATCTCCCAGTCAGGCACATCTACACAGTCAGACACACAGCCAGACACTGTTGCATTACCCACATCTGACCTCAGCCACAACAGCTTGGAGCAGTCCTCTAGTCTCTGAGCATGATCTAATTCCTATTATTGTATCCAGGTGTTTCACTGATGATTACACATTTTTCCCCTTGTCAGCTGCTATAAGTGTCTTTTAGGGGTTCTCAGTGTGTATTGGTGCACAATGTCTGTCTCTGCATGGATCTAGAGAAGAGATGAGGTCATATGATTGGCCAAGCAGACAACCGCCTCAGTCTCATTCTTCTACTCCGCCTGTCACTTTTAGCAAAGTATCAGGCTTGCAAAATTTGCATTCTTTGTTTAAGTTTAATGTTTATTTGAAAGGGACATTACATACTGATGAATATTAATATAAATGTAAGTATGCCACATTTAGCAATACTGCTAATTTGCATCTGTAGTCCTCTTTGTGGGCAGATTTAAACTACAAATTAGACATTCTACCATCTGGCTCCTTACCATTCCACGCAATTTCCAGCCAACGTAAAACGTCCCATGGGGGGACACTGGAATGTTAACAGGTTAAAGTGTCAAAATCTGTGCGACACATACGAAATGTTGAAACTAAGGAGGTAACTATAGCCCTGTATGGCCAATCAATATGGTCTCACAATTCTTCGGAAATCAGAGTCTCAGTTATCATTTGATACAATTACAACAACAACAGCGCAAACCAAACAAAGACGACATTTTCTAATACAAGATCATTTTACATTTTAATAGTGTACCGGACCAGAAATCATTATTTTCTCACTCAATAAAACAGGCATTACAATATGGATTTCAATATCACTTGTGGTGGAAACTGTTGACTCTTCAAAGAACAAAAGCACTTGGTTCAGCCCTAATTTATAAACAAAAGTTTAAAACGGTCAAAGAAGACTAGGCAGATTGATATTATTGCATTGTGGCCATCATAAGATTTAATCAGCTTTAGGGATACTGTTGTGCCTCAGCAGCCCAGAGGAGAGGAACAGTCCATGAGCCGAATACCATATCAGTACCAAAAAGGTGCCCAGGATTGTTTAGTATCATTAGAAAGCTAGTGACACAAGTAGTATGAAAATGAGTAATGGCAAGTAAAATTGAGTCGCTTAAGAATTTTATTGCATTATATATTTTTTATAAGAATGGTGTCAAATATGTCATTTTGGTTCATATATGTATTTGCTTCTACAGAGATCAGTAGGGGTGCTATATATATAAGGCATGAAAATGTGAAGCAAGGCAAACATGGCAATGTTTAGGCTTATATGAACCCAGTTGTGTGACTGAGAAAACAGAATGCTCAATCTGATGCAGAAAACAGTTTTTTTTTTTTTCATTGAATGCTGTCACAAATACACCTATAAATTCAGTAATGTTCTCTTGTTGTTGACATACAGTATTATACACCAAAATGTGTGCTTTTATTATTGTATCAGGAAATATTTAGCTTAAGCTGATATCCATTGAAATAGTTTCATTATTCCCTGTATGACACAACCCCTAACATTTTAGCAGAACATCAGATCCTTATGTATTTAAAACTAATATGCCTTTCATAAAATTATAACTAATTTAATTTCAGGGCTGAGAGACTTACTGAAACCTAACAAGAATGCAAGTTACTAACTTTGATGAAGGCCTTCAAGGAAAAAAAAAACTGAAAGATGAATGTATCATTCATTAACCTGGAGAGGATTCCCAGGCATCATTCGTGTCACCAAGATGTTTCGTCGTGGGAAACACTTCTTCATGCAGCATGTATTAGACAGCACCAAGTGCTACTGAACATTGCTGAAGATGTGCCAGAAGGAAGAGCTTCCCTGCAATCTTCTATCATCAGCAGTGTTGGGTTCAATTCACCCTCAGACATGATCTTCAACTCTTACAATGCGATATCGATGAGACCACTGCATGTAGTTCACAATGCCTACTTAGATCAAAGCCGTCAACTGCTCAGATATATGGAACTCAGTGTTTCTTTTGTAAAAAGGAGAAATATAAGGGTCAAGAACAAGAGAACCAACTATCAAGTGACCCAAAACTCAACAGTGATGAAAGAATTCAAGATTGCACAATCCAGAAGAACAATGCCAAAATTCTGGCAATCGTGTCCAGAGATATTGCGGCAGCAGAAGCTCATTATCCCCATTTTTGCTACTAGGGGTGGGTTCAAAAGATGGATTCTCCAATTCGAATCGATTCACATTAGACTGAGCCGATATCGATCCACAAAATCTGCGGAGCCATCTTTTAATATAATGCTTTTACGTCTGTGAAACAAAATGGCAAGCGGTCCTGCGGCGCATGCTCACGTCTTTACTTCCATGTTTACATGCGTGGAGTTGCCAACGTGCATGTACGTCTCTTAATTTATCAACAAAAGTCACCGCTAAAGACTGGGCTCAACAGTTTTGTACTATGTACAGCATTGTGTTGGAACATAAACAAAAGTCAACGATTGATAAACACTTCAGATGGAAAATGCACAGAGACTGGCTGAAGCCATGGCTAAAACTCATGAACAGAAATACCTGTTTTTTTAGCATCTGTGTCGTAAATTAATAATTCAACCAGCATGATGGTGTTTTCTTATACAAACTATGGATACAGTAGTTAACTGTTGGTTAAGAGCTGTAAACCTCTGGTGAAATTTCATCTAAATCCATCCAGTAGTTTTTGTGTAATCCTGCTGCACAAATACAAACAAAGCCCTTGGTGGAGGTATGCACTCTCAGATCATCACCAAAATCTAACTGTCTGTCCCTGTGCCATTACACACCTTACCTGAAAATTTCATCAAAATCCGTTCATAACTTTTTGAGTTATGTTGGTAACAGACAAATGAACGCCACTAAAGACATTACCTCCTCCCCTTGACGGAGGTAATTAAATGCTCAGTAAAACTGTCAAAAAATGACCAACATTGTATTCTTGCTGAGAACTTAAATAAAAAGATAAATAAAAGAATTAGCCATAACAGCTATTATAAATTGCGTTGAATGCATGTTATGGAGCAAATTATGGCAGCACCTTCTTGAATCTTGAATTTGAAAACTAAGACCCCTGGAAAATTTGAGGTCTTCTTCTATCTTAAAATTCATAACGAAGCAGGGATGGTTCTTCCACAGATAACCTCTTCTCTTCAGAACCGTCTCAGTGCAGGATGGATCTCGGAGTGGAAACCCAGTCTTCTCAGATCTTAAGGGGATATGAAAAGGAGAATATATTTCAAAGTAAAATTAATAATCATACTTTTAAATCCCCACACCACAATAGGGTTTAATAATTTAGTTTCTTTTATTTTTTGTTGTTTATATTTTAATTCCAAATTAACTTTCAATTTTTGAAAAGGGTTTCAATTTCAAATCTTGGCAAGATTACTTATGAAATCATAAGTTAAATAACAAAAAGCATTACTGTAACTGATTTGGGGTCAGTTGTTTAGGTGACAATTTATGTATTAACAATGTCAGAGTATTCTTGGTACAATTTACAGTGTCTCTAAGAATTGTTTTCCTTGCAAATAAAACAGCTATTAAAATGGTAACTACCCTGATTGAATCGGGACTGGATCAAAATTGAACTGATTCAGAACCTCAAGAATCGGAATTGAATTGATTCTGGAAATTGGTCATGATTCCCAGCCCTACTTGCTACAGACTATACACAAAGTCTACTGAGAAACAAACATGATCTCAAGACCTCCAAGCTGATGAAGACTGTACAATGAAGCTGAGCAGCAAGCTTTTGAATCATTACACAGGGTTACAAAAATAATTTTTTTGCAAGTTGTCTGTGTTTTTTCAACTGATTTAAGACAATTTTGCACCGCTGAATCCGAAAATGACATTCCTTTCTCTCGATCAGGTGCTAAGTAAAAACCTGTACTTACTTAGTACTTACTTAGTACTGTGCATGTACTTACCTTTATATAAAGCTTTATATAAAGGTTAGTACATGTAAACTGAATGTTACGTCATCATTGTTCAAAATTCAGAGCATTTCAAGACATAAAAAAGAATTTTGCATCATATAAAGCGAAAATACCCATACAGAAATGTATAAAACAACATGTGGCCATAATTCAAAAAGTTGACCTGACTGAGCAAAACCAATGTGATTTTTGGATTCAGCACATCAAAATTGTCCTAAATCAGCTAAAAAAAAACTTAGACAATAAATTTGGTGTTGACCAGTGTTATTTGACTTCATACGAATTTACCTTTTATGAAACCTCGTGAGGTGAAACTGGTTGAACTAACATCCAAAGTAACAGAATTCATCATTAGCACTGGCACGTCCAAGATGAAGGACTCAACAAAAAACCATATGCGTCGGACAGTGGAGAAAGAATTTGTTAAGACAATTGTATTCTGCAGTGACGATAAAGGCAAAAGACTTCTGTTTCCAATCAACTTTTAGGCATGTGACTTGGTGGAAAAAAATCATAAGCTGAAGGACAGAATTACAGTTCTCACAGCAAGCACACTTGATAATTCATCTCTTGTTAGCAAGGTTGCTAATAAGATTTGATCTTCTACAAAATGTCTGCACCATCACCAAGCAAGGCCTTTCACCCCTGGTCAGAGTTCAAATTGCCTGATCATCTTAAAACCTTTCTAACCTGCATTCTAACAGGAGATTCCAAGAACAATGATGTATCCACTCGACTATAATGGAAAATAGATTCACTAGGTCAGGATCTCATGTACAGTGTCAGTGCTGTAAGATTGAAGCTCCCAAAGCATATCCTGCTACCAAGTGAAGTGAAAGTAGTAGGGATGTTAATGATTAATTGACTTTCAATTAATTGTCGAAAAGAATTTAGTCAACTAAGTTAAATTAGTTATCAATTAACTCAAAGTGGCGCCGTTCTTTTCAAGTTAGTAGTGGCGTTGCCAGTCCTGGCAAAGGAGCTATAGCTTAATCTCTATCACACCTGATGTTCTTCACTTGAGAAAATGAAGCGGTCTAAACGGAGTGCAGTGTGGGATCATTTTAAACTGGTAAATGCTAACAGTGAAGCTAAATGTACACTATGTGGTACTACATTGAAATATAACAGCTCAACCAGTTCGCTAAGTTCCCACCTAAACTTTTTTTATTCAGTATATCAAACAATAATTGGCTTTTTATGTTGTAGACCATAAAGTACCAAGGGAAACTCAAATTCTCAGGAAAAACGCTGCTTATCAATTAATCGTTAATTGAACGATAAGGTAAATCAATTAACAATTAATAAATTAATAGATAACTTGCATCCCTAGAAAGTCGTGACAGGGAATACTGAGCTGATTCAAATACTGAACAGATTAGGACATGGGAGGGTTTCTGCTTGTAACATTTCTGCATAGCGACCCACCACGCTATAAACTGAGCCACCACAACGAGAAAAATTTAGGCCTGCAATTTTTAAAAAAAAGAGCCGTAGAGGAACCGATTTTTTTAAAAAGAGCCGTAAAAGAGACATCAAAGAGCTGCACGCAGTTTGCCACCCCTGACATTTTTTTTTTTTTTTTTTTTTGCTAAAAAAATAAATTAAGGGACAAAAATGTCTGCATTTTTAATCGCTCCCGGGTGGTGAAGATGGCAGCAGTAGCTCTCCTGCTCCAAGTCCAAGTAAATAAATACATGAACACAATGCTTTGGTGCTGATCCCAACTGATTAAATGACAGTTATCGGCATTTTTACAAGTATTTTAAATTTGTTGCCCCGTGTCAAACTCAGCACAGATTAGTGGTTAATTGAAATACACCGATCTATAGTTCAGTGGTTGTTGCTCTTGTCCTCCGTTTTCATAAACTGGGTTGCAAAATGCACCTGGCATAATTAGTCTACCATATTTTTTCATGTCAGCACTTAATAGTTTAATATAAAAGAAGAGTGTGGTGTGTGTGTGTGCTAAGTTGGTTTTTTTTTTTTTTTTTTTGGAGGGAGCTGTCACAGACAAAAGGAGTATCAGAGGCGCCCGTTAATGTAAGGTGAACTGAGACGTAGAAACGAGCACAGAGTGGAACTGAAAAAGGGCCGCGCCAAACCATTGTCTCCAGCAGATTGTCAGTGCTGCCGACTCTGTGCGAGCTTGAGTAAAAAAGTGATCTTTTTCTTCTCGCTGTCAGATGTACCAATATTTTTGTAATTGTGAGATACAAGTTTGTCTGCTACAGCTTCAACATTAATTTAATTTGGTAGATTCATTTCCACTCTGTCGCTGTGCTGCGACTGTAATCTCTTCACCAATCACTACAGTATTAAGTAATTTATGTTCACTTTTATGTATCTGGCAAGTTATAATGATCCAAATTCATTAAGTCAGTGGCTTAAAACCGTTAACATCCTCCAGCCTTCTGACAAACTAAACCTGCCAACATTTAGATTTCAAAATATGGGTGGTTTTTATTGTCATCTGGTTGGTGAGGAGTGTTCTTAAAATTGTGAGTATATCGAAGTATAAGGTCATTTTAGTTAATTTTATATAATTTTATTAATACTTTTATATATTTCATTGAAATCAGAGTTGAAATTATTGTTCTATTCTGGCTCTGCAAAATTATGATCAAAAGTTTCATTTATGGGGAAAAAAGTAAAACAATTTTTTACCAAAAAACTGTTTAAAATTTATTTGAAAAACGGTAATTTCATTATTAAAAAAACAGACAAAAATAGTCATAAAATAATGCACAAATTAATGATAATAAATGGTGTTCACTTACAGTGTATAGCACTTTTTACTCATCTCTGGATGAGCAAAGTGCTTTCCAGATCCTGCTGTCCACCCATTCACACACTGATGGCGGCGGAGCTGCCATGCACCGGCACTGGCCTGACCCACCAGCAGCAACTGGGGTTTCAGTGTCTTGCTAAAGGACACTTCGACATGCAGACTGCAGTCAGAGTGGGAATCCAACCACTGGCCCTTCGATTAGTAGTCGGCTAAACTACATTGGCACCACAGCCGCCCCCTAAAGTCTCAAATGTACTGGAAGAGTCATAATTTTACAAAAGGAAATTACAAATTTATGAGGAAAATAGCTGCAAATTTAGGTAAAAACAAATTCACAGAGAAAAAAGTAGAAAACGGTGTTAGTAGAAAATGGTTATAAATTCAGGAGGAAAAGTCTCAGACTTTCAAGACCAAGTGATTACTCAAGTATTTTTTTTTAAGTGGGTGCTTTAGCACCCTTACTCAACTAGTAATTTTTTGGGTGTCTACTCTTAATTATTAATTTCATAAGACAACACTGCTGTTATACGAGTGCAATTTCTGGCTACGATACCAACCTCTGATCATATAATTTAAGTATGTGCGAGTTGGGCGGTGCGGTGGAGCAGTGGTTAGCACTGTGGCAGCACAGCAACTCACCCTCGGCCATGGGATCCCTGGTTTGATCCCAGCCCCTGACCAACAGTGATCTGTGTGGAGTTTGCATGTTCTCTCCGTGTCTGCGTGGGTTTACTCCGGGAGTTCTCCAGTTTCCTCCCACAGGCCAAAAACATGCAGGTTAGGTTAACTGGAGACTCTAAAGTGGCCCTAGGTGTGAATGGGTGTGTGAATGGTAAAGGGATAGCGCCGTACCGTGGCTGCTTCATCCATCTGGGTGGATGACCTCAATTCCCCCTCTGGGGATCAATAAAGTATACAAATTTTTTTTTTAAAAATTAATTACTACAGTATTATGAACATTTTTTTTCCCTTTGGATGTCAAATCAAATAAAATCAACCTTTACTGTCATATTGCTGTACATACAACTGTAGTGCAGGCAAGATGAAATTGCGTTTCTCTTGGCATCCATATAAGTAAAAAAGAACATAATTTAAGACCCACTCACACACACCCTCACCCCCCCACCCCAACACAGCCATTCACACTTCCCTGAGACATACTTGAAAACTAACCAGAACTATAATATACAAATAATATACATAATGTCCATAGGTGCAGTAGTATGTATGAGAGATTCCGGATCAACTGTTCAGCATCCTAACAGCTTGTGGAAGGAAGCCGTTGTGTCAAGTGTTTTGTCATGTTTCCACACGCTTCACATACCACCCCCCCCCCCCAAAAAAGAAAAAAATTATATACATGTTGCCACCACACCAAAGTCTTGAAGCCAGAGGAAACACTGCATGGGGTATCATACTCTAGACTGAGGAAAACGAAACCACACTCTGCCTTCAGAAACGTGCCTTATTGGCAGAGGGCTCTGTTCTTCCAGAGTGCATCCATCCTCACATCTTTTCCTCTTTAGTGTGGGACATTTTACCATTGTACAGCTGGCTTCACATCAGTGTGGAAGAAACTGAAATAACTGCTATCACAGAGCAAAAGTGCGACTAGCATTAATTATACTATGTGTTTGCAATTTTAGTTAAATGACATTATAATACAGTTTAAAATAAAGAAAGTGCATCTATTTGCAGAATTTTAATGTTTACATCGATCTAAAACAAACGTACAAAGAAGACTGCATTTGTAAAAGGACTTGAAGATAAAATGAATATCTTAAAATAAAATAAATATCATAAAAACATGTCTTTTTTGCTTAGAATGGGTCACTCCCATATCTTATTAATATATATGGAAAGCTACCAATTTTTTCTTGCTATCAACTGATTTGGACATCCTGAGCTAGCCATCTTTCCAAAATACTGTATTAACCACAGGCACCTTATTTGGTAACAATGATCCAAAATTTGGCCTTTGGCTGACAGACTAGAACAGCAAAGCCAAAAACGAGACATTTAAAATCAGTGGCCACAACAGGAAATCTGTAGATGCACCTTTATTTTTGTGCAGTCAGAATGAAGAGCATTGAAGAAAATCATTATCCTGGCTGTATCTGAAGGTAAGAAAACTGTGCCACAACCTCTGCACAGAGCCACATTAGCCATTTCCATGTTAATGCTAATCGAAACTACTTACCAGCAGCAACTTCATATTTAAAAGGTACAGATAAATGAGTTATATTGATCTTCTCATGTAACCTTAGGCAAGGCTTCACTGGAATAAAGATTAAGTACTGTCTGAGGTACATCCTGAGACATAATAATGGACAGCTGAACAAGTGGACCAGCACATTAGAAAGTTTAAGACGTTTTGTTTCTTCTTATGCTAAAATACAGGAGTAATTTCTGTTCAGTTTCTTGAACAGAAATACAACAGCAAAAATATGTCCTTATTTACTGGGCTTGAGCTTAAAGGGAACAAAAGATGAAACTTTCACTTTAATTGCTTTTGCGCATCAATTTTGTTATTTGCTGTGGCTACTAATTGAAAAAACACAATCAGATCCCTTTGTTTGAGTCCACCTTTCTCCCAGTAACTGAATAAATGAGCAGTTTACTTTGCTCCAGTTGTCACATGAGAAGCTTAATGGAATGATACTACCCCGCCAGCTTTTGCTCCTCCCATTTTATTGATGTTTTCCAGTCAACATTGGAATCCGCAAATGTACAGTACTGCTTGTGAGTTAGCTTAGTAAACAACCATGGTTTTTATGACTACTCTATCGTCATAACTGTGTTGCCATACTGCACCTTACAGTTTAACTGGCACCTCACATTTCACTCTGCTCCTGATAGTCCTGCGATGTGCAGCAGGTATGATTCATATGTCTATACGGGTCACCATATATTAAGCTATGATGTATATAGGTTTTTATAGTAGTGTTAGTTTTACTTTTCATGGGTAATCCCATTACCCATGGGACGGTGCGGTGGAGCAGTGGTTAGCACTGCGGCAGCACACCAACTCACCCTTGGCCATGGGATCCCTGGTTCGATCCCAGCCCCTGACCAACAGTGATCTGTGTGGAGTTTGCATGTTCTCCCCGTGTCTGCGTGGGTTTACTCCGGGAGTTCTCCAGTTTCCTCCCACAGGACAAAAACATGCAGGTTAGGTTAACTGGAGACTCTAAAAGTGGCCCTAGGTGTGAATGTGTGTGAATGGCAAAGGGATAGTGCCGTACCGTGGCTGCTTCATCCATCCAGGTGGATGCCCTCAATTTCCCCTCTGGGGATCAATAAAGTATACAAAATCAAAAAAAAAATAAATAAAAATAATCCCTTTGACTGTCATACATGTGTTTCTGTCGTTTGGTTGTCTACTGTCATGCTGCTGTTACACTGTAATTTCCCAGTTTGGGATCAATAAAGTACATCTATCTATCTATCTTCTCTATATTTTCTATTCAATCAACTAGACATACGCATTCCCAGCTGGATCATTCATGCAAAGTTGATAATACATCATGCATCACTCTGGTCTATTTTGTTTTGTTCTTTTAGGGTTGGAATATCCCAGGAAATTAGCTACTTGGACTAAAAGAGGCACTTAGACCAGCACCTAAGAAAAGCTCTCCCCTATGATCTTTGGTGAAATTCTCACAGACCTCGATGAACAACTGAAGAACTGAATGAAGCACTATAGTTCCCAGTATGCACAGCTTGTGGAAGCAAGCGTAGAAGCTATTGATGCAGTCATACCACAAATGGAACCACTGACAGACCTTGACAGTGACATCACCATGGATGAGGTTGCTCACGTTGTCTCTTGGTTTCAGAAGTAATAAATCACCTGGTGTTGATGGACTTCCTGCTAAAGTTTTCAAGGTGAGTGGTGTTGCCATCTTAAATGGGTTGCACCCTCTCATACAAACATGCTGGAGTAAAGGTGATCTGCCACAGGAGCTGAAAGATGCAAACTACTTGATCTTGTATAAGAACAAAGTGGATCGTGCAGATTGCAATAATTATCAAGATATATCACATCTGTGCTGCTGGAAAAAATCTTTGTGTCATCTTGTCCCACCTTCAGCTACTTGCACAGTATATACGGCAAGAGAGCCAGTGTGGCTTTCGCTCTGCTCAGTCTAACATCGATATGGTCGTCTGTCTGCAGCAGTTCCAAGAAAAATGTGTGGAGCAGCAGAAACCTTTGTACATTGTCTATGTGGATCTCACAAAAGCATTTGACCGCATGAGTCGCTCTGGTATGTATTATGTGCTACAGCGTCTCGGCTGTCCCGACAAGCTGCTAAGAATTGTTAAGCAGTTTCATGAAGGGATGAGGGCCACTGTGTAGTTTGACCGTTCTCGCTCTGAGGAATTCTCCATTGCTGTGGGTGTGAAACAAGGGTGTGTTCTAACCCCAGCCCTTTATGGCAGGGGTGTCCAATCATCTGCCATGGAGGGTCAAGACCCTGCAGGCTTTACCTCCAACCAGTGTCTTCAACAGCAGATTTCACTGAATTTCTTCCCACTGATTGCCAATAAGTGAAAACACCTGCTGAAGAGACTGGGTAGAAGAGAATACCTACAGGGTCTTGGCCCTCCATGGCACATGATTGGACACCCCTGTGTTATGGGGCGTTCTTTTCAGCTGTACTCCACCAAGCTTTCCCTAATCCAACAGGACTATTAGTTCATACCGGTAACACAGGAGAGTTGTTCAACTTGGCAAGACTGCACGCTAAAACAAAGCTCTCCAAACTCTGGTTCAGGAACTGATATATGCAGATGATGCTGCATTTGTAGCACACACACTGAGCAAGAACTGCAAGCTTTATGTTATGCCATAGTAAGTGAGCCATGCTTCATGTATTGAATTTGTTTACTTACTGTGGGCTGTTGACACTACACACCCTTTGCACTAAAGAAAGCACTTGTTAGCACTTTGTGAAATCATAAATTAAATAATTAAAAGTGCATTATTGTAACTGATTTGGGGTCAGTTTGTTATGTGATAATTTATGTATTAAAGTTAGAGTATTCCTGGTACAATTTGCAGTGTCTCTAAGAATTTTTTCCTGGAAAGTAATATAGCTATTAAAATAGTAATTTCCCTGATTGATTCGGGATCAGATTGGAATTGAATCGATTCAGAAACACTAGAATCGGAATCGATTTGACTCTGCAAATTGGTGATGAGTCCCAGCACTACTTCAAACCTGAATTTAAACCCTGGGGCGATCTGACCTAACCATATCTAGGGCTGTGTGATATGACAATATACAGTATAGTGCATCCGGAAAGTATCACAGTGCCTCACTTTTTCCACATTTTGTTGTTTTACAGCCTTATTCCAAAATGGATTAAATTAATTTTTTCCTCAAAATTCTACACACAATACCCCATAATGACAATGTGAAAAAGTTTGAGATTTTTGCAAATTTATTAAAAATAAAAAACTAAGAAATCACATGTACATAAGTATTCACAACCTTTGCTCAGTACTTTGTTGATGCACCTTTGGCAGCAATTACAGCCTCAAGTCTTTTTGAATATGATGCCACAAGCTTGGCACACCTATCTTTGGGCAGTTTCGCCCATTCCTCTTTGCAGCACCTCTCAAGCTCCATCAGGTTGGATGGGAAGAGTCGGTGCACAGCCATTTTCAGATCTCTCCAGAGATGTTCAATTGGATTCAAGTCTGGGCTCTGGTTGGGCCACTCAAGGACATTCACAGAGTTGTTGCCACTCCTTGCCACTCCTTTGATATCTTGGCTGTGTGCTTAGGGTCGTTGTCCTGCTGAAAGATGAACCGTCACCCCAGTCTGAGGTCAAGAGGAGCAGGTTTTCATCCAGGATGTCTCTGTACATTGCTGCATTCATATTTCCCTCTATCCTGACTAGTCTCCCAGTTCCTGCCGCTGAAAAACACCCCTACAGCATGATGCTGCCACCACGCTTCACGGTAGGGATGGTATTGACCTGGTGATGAGCGGTGCCTGGTTTCCTCCAAACATGATGCCTGGCATTCATGCCAAAAAGTTCAATCTTTGTCTCATCAGACCAGAGAATTTTCTTTGTCAAGGTCTGAGAGTCCTTTAGGTGCCTTATGGCACCCTCCAGACGGGCTGCCATGTGCATTTTACTAAGGAGTGGCTTCCGTCTGGCCACTCTACCATACAGGCGTGATTGGTGGATTGCTGCAGAAATGGTTGTCCTTCTGGAAGGTTCTCCTCTCCCCACAAAGGACCGATGGAGCACTGACAGAGTGACCATCGGGTTCTTGGTCACCTCCCTGACTAAGGCTCTTCTCCCCGACTGCTCTTTTTAGACGGCCAGCCAGCTCTAGGAAAAGTCCTGGTGGTTCTGAACTTCTTCCATTTACAGATGATGGAGGCTACTGTGCTCATGTGATTTCTTAGTTTCTTAGTTTAGTACTGACATTGTCATTATGGGGCATTGTGTGTAGAATTTTGAGGAAAAAAATGAATTCAATCCATTTTTGGAATAAGGCTGTAAAATAACAATGTGGAAAAAGTGAAGCACTGTAAATACTTTCTGGATGCACTGTACATCTAATGATGATATAAAAATATATTGTGATTTAAAATGCACATACTCCTGTTGCTTCAGCAAAGCTCCTTACGCACATACTACTTGTTAGCGCCCCACCTCTCCCCCACAGTGTGCACAGCTGAACAGGTGTGTGGTGGGTAGCTCGGCTTCAATCTGGTGATTAGGACAGCAGCTAACTCCAAACTACCAGTTTGGTCTAATAGCTGCTACTCCTGTTTGCCAGGGATGTGGGGCTGTTTTCCATCGTGCTGCATCAAAGAGGATAGTCCACTAACCTAGTTTTAATAGAAGGTAAGTAACGTTGACACCATGTCTAATTATAAAAAGCAAACGCTAAATGACGATGCTAAGTTGTGCTAATTCAAAACATAGTATATCAGGCCATTGTTTCTTTGGTTTAAATTAATGCTGAGTTTCTTAGTTTTGTCTGAAATTTTTTTTACTAAAGCTGCAAAAGTACGTGATGAAGGCACAAACACGCAAATAATAAATTAAAATGGGTCGGAGGACCAAGTTGGCTCTTAATGTAATTTATTTGATTTCTAATGATTTTAATGAGTCAAGCAGCAATAATGAATAAAGTTAAAGTCATCACATGTATTTTATTATATTACCTTTTGTGCTTTTGACTGTCAGATCATGACCAATCTGAAACATTTTTACTCAGAAGCAAACAGCTCAAATCAGGTCAGAATGGCAGTCTTCAGGCTGCAGGTCTACACTTAAATTTTCATTGATTTAAACGAGGGATGTTAATGATTAATTGACTTCCAATTAATTGTCAATAAGGGCGGCACAGTGGTGGAGTGGTTAGCACTGCGGCAGCACAGCAACTCACCCTTGGCCGGGGGATCCTGGGTTCGATCCCAGCCCCCAACCAACAGTGATCTGTGTGGAAGTTTGCATGTTCTCCCCGTGTCTGCGTGGGTTTACTCCGGGATTTCTCCGGTTTCCTCCCACATGCCAAAAACATGCAAGTTAGGTTAATTGGCATCAAAAACTGGGGATTCTAAATTGTCCTTAGGTATGACTGTGAGAGTGAATGGTTGTCTGTCTCTCTGTGTTGGCCCTGCGATGGACTGGCGATCTGTCCAGGGTGTACCCTGCCTCTCGCCCAAAGATGCTGGAATAGGCTCCAGCCCCCCCGCGACCCGAAAAGGATTAAGCGGAAGAAGATGAATGAATAACTGTCAATAAGAATTTAGTTGACTAAATTAAATTAGTTGTCAATTCATTGATAACTCAGCAGTCCTTTTCAGCAGGAGCTTATTGTAATAAATGTAGTGGCATCATTATCCAGGCAGGGGTACATGCGGTCACCCACTGCCACCTTTCAACTGAAACTAAAGAAAAAGCAGAAGAAGATGCCAAGCCCCCAGAGCGCATGCGCTGTGCTACACGAAAAACCTCGACCTTCCGGGGTACATCAGAGAACCACAACAAGTTCCAGTGGCACAGGAGCTTGACGATCCACCCGCCTGCTTCAAATCCACAGGGCAGAGAAATGGATTACAGCAAGGAAGAAACTACATGAATGTAAAACCACATCCCCGCTGCCTTCAACTCACCGCTAGACGGGAAAGCAGACCGGACTCAAGTTAGCACTGAGGTAACAGACAACAGAGGGAGCCCACATCATACTGGGTTTGCCTGTATTGCCGGGGTACTGTGATAATGTTTAACATGCAACAGATGAAGCAACTCATAATTTATTTTCCTGTTAAAACAGTCCACTAGTGCATGTCCGTAAATTAGAACGTGAAAGTCTTTTATTTATATATATATAATTTAAAAAGATACATTTTATGATATTGGTAATAGTTTTTAAAATAAACTAAAAATCACGACATTTGTAATTTACTGCGGTGTACCAGCATATAGTGCACCCTATACAGTACAGAATTTGTTAAAATACAAAAAATTCCATTGTCTGTAATAAAACAAAAATGCAAATGGTACAGTCATTAAGGAATTGGATGTCCATGTTTTATTCAGTATATCAAAAACAGTAATTAACAGTAATTATATGTTAACAATAGGGCTGAAACGATTAGTCGACATTGTTGATAACATTGACAATAAAAATTTGTTGACAAATATTTTTATTGTCGACAAATCGTTTAATTATAAAGTTTATATGCATGCTGCGGAAATGTTCAGCTGTAACTGCCATGCACGACCAGAACTGCTGCCGGCAGTAGCGCCTCTGTTGTCCAGCATGCATGAAGCATGCGTGAAGCGCAAGAATAAACACATAAAAAGTGGAGCTAAAAAAAAGGCAGACCCAAACTTTCTGTAGTATGGGAACATTTCACAGAAAACAAAAAAATGAAACAAGTAAAATGCAGACTTTGTGAGGCAGACCTTTCCTATCATGGCAGCACTACAGTGATGCATGAGCATCTGAAACGATGGCACCCGGGAACCGCGACATTAACAGCTGCTTCTGCTTGGTAAGTTTTTGCGAGTAAAGAAAGTAGCGCCACTTATTTTCAATGGTCAACTGTTTCAAGCTTTAAAAAAATGACAATACTGTTAGTATGTACTGTTTATGTTAGCTTACCTGTTTGACAATAAGCTCTCTGGTTGCTGAGGGCTGAGCTGTTTAAGTCATGGCTAACATGCTGAATGCAGTAAATGACTGAATTACAGAAGACACTATCTCTTTTTCATCTTTGTTAATATTAGCCCTCATTCTGAATATTAGTGCATCTGGGTCAATTAGAATATCCCAATTATGCCGTCTGTGATAAACTGATATATAATCATACAACCTTCAGTTTCAAATGTGTGTTTCATGGGTGTGTGTTTCATTTAGCTCTGGAAACTGCTTATAAAATGTTATATTAAGGCAGGGACTGACAACAAGGTGATTTTCACTGCACTAGAGCCCCAACAGGAAGCAGAGATGGTGGACATGAAAAAAATAATCATGATTAGTTGACTAATCGAAAAAAGAGGTAGAGCACCCGCCCCACAACCAGGAGGCCGGGGTTCAAGTCCCGGCCGGGTCATGCCAAAGACCATATAAAAATGGAACTTCCTGCCGTCCAGTTTGGTGCTCAGCAAAAACGGAATGGAGGAGGGAAATGTTGGTTACCCAGCCACAGGAGGTGCACAAGCCAGTGTACTCCCGGTGCTGGTCCCAAGCCCAGATAAAAATGGGCAGGGTTGTGTCAGGAAGGGCACCCAGCGTAAAACTCAGCTTCAACCTATGGATATGGCAGATATATCGATGTCTGCCACAGCACCCCCACCAGAACGTGGGAATAAAGCTCGAAGAAGAAAAAAAGACACCCATGCATACACATTAAGAACTCCCCCTTCTCTCCATCCAGCAGCCTACTCCTCCCTCATCTGTTCTTGCTGTGACTGTAGGGCAAATCTCAACAATTACTTCTTTATCTTTCTCCCTCTGACTCACTGCAATGTAATTACACTAAACTGTCCCTCAAACAGGACACACACAGTGGGGGAAGGGGAATGTTTTAATTGTTTTGTTGTTTGTTTAAAAAAAAAACACAGAGATGCAAGTGCGGTTTGCAAGTTCAGTGAATATTTAGATAAACATGAAGGGCCATGAAATATATAATTAAGCCCCTTTCAAAACTAGCCCGGCAATCTAGGCAAACAGAATAAGATCTGAGTTGCCTCTAAAGTTAGAATACGGCCACCTGGGCTGTAGAGCTAGAGTCTTCAATGGCTGTGACCATCGTCAGCTGCTGCAAGCCAAAACCAGCCTATCCTGGAACAAAAGCTGTGGAAGAACCATCAGTTTGGAACAGGACCGTCTCCCTGTTGAGCCCGCACTGATGAGCATGATGTGATCCTTCACTCCATGCTCGTTCATGCTCTCTGATTCACCCCACATCCCCGATCCTCTGCTCCTCTTTTTCCCTCCATGACAGCCCACTCCACTGGCATTGGACATGAAAAGCAACACACAGACACATAATCCCACCAAATAAGTGCAAGTAGAGATGTTAATGATTAACTGACTTTAGATTAATTGTCAGTAAGAATTTAGTCGACTAAATTAAATTAGTTATCAATTAATTGATAACTCAGCAGTCCTTTTCAATGGGAGATTATGAAATGTAGTGGCTTTATCATCTAGGTGGGGGCGCACACAGTCACCCACTGCCACATTTCAACCGAAAAAGCAGAAGACGCTAAGCGCCCCCAAAGCGCATACGCTGTGCAGAGTGAAAAAACTTGCCCTCCCGGCTTACGTTGGAGAGCCACAACAAGTCCCAATGGCACGTTCCATTGTCCACCCACCTACTTCAATTCAACACGATGGAGAAATGGACTGCCGCATACTACACTAGCGCAAAAACATATCCCCGCTGACTCGAACCTGCTGCTAGATGTGAAAGCAGACCGGACTCAAGCTCCCACTGAGGTAACAGACAACAGAGGGAGCCCAGATCGTACTGGGTTTGCCTGGATTTCCAGGGTACTGTTATAATGTTTAACATGCAACAGATGAAGCAGCTCACAATTATTTTCTTGTTAAAACAGTCTACCAGTGCATCTCAGTAAATTAGAATGTAAAAGTTTTTTTTAATATAACTAAAAAAAATTTTTTTTATGAAATTGGTAGTAGTTTTTAAAATAAATAAAAAATCATGACATTTGTAATTTACTGAGATGTACCAGCACATAGTACACACTACACAGTGCAAAATTTGTTAAACTACAAAAAATGCCATTGTCTGTAGTAAAAAGAAAATGCAATGGTACAATAAATCATTGAGGAACATAATGTTCGTGTTTTATTCAGCATATGAAAAAACAGCAACTTTTTATATGTTAAAGATATTACTCTAGGTATTGTACCGAGGGAAATTCAGATTCTCAGGAAAAAAACACTGCTTATCAATTAATCGTTAATCGATCTATAAGGTGAATCAATTATCAATGAATGAATTAATCGATAATTTGCACCCTAAGTGCAAGCATGCATACATATACAGTACACACAGCGTCTCTTTACCCACTCACTGGAAAAAATAAATTGGTGAGCTCTTAAAATAAATTTTTTTAAAGTGAAACTATGAAAGCTATTCAGTGCCGATATGGAAAAAATGATAATTATGCGAAATGTCTGTGCATTATACAGCCCCGTCAGTTAAAACAGAAGAAAATGAACAGCAACCACTGAAGTATCCAGATCAGTGCTTCCAATTAACCACTGATCTGTGCTAAGTTTGACAGACCACAAAATTAAAAGACTTGAAAAACATGACATTCAACTATATTGCAATACAGATCAGTGACCACCCATCAGCTTCCAAGCTGACCGGTGTGTTTGTGTAACATCAGCAATGCCGGGACATGAAACTTAACACACCAGAGAAATTCACAGTTATCTGCAGGGGATCAGATCCTGGTCTGCTGGTCATTTGAAAAATCCATCCAGGGTTACATAGGTGTTAAATTATGCTAATGGACCTGTGATCCCCTCATGGATCACCACCTGAAGCCCAATTCATGGTGGCAAAAAGGCACTGGTATGCGAGTGCGTGCAGTAGACGCATTCGTGCTCAAAACCTACGCAGAGGGTGAGTGCTGACTGAGCGCATGCAGCCCCCAAAAAGTGAACACACGTACAAGTACACAAATGGTTGCAGTGAACTGCGCATGTGCCCGGAAACTCCTGCCAGAGAGAAATACTGAGCACTCCGCCAATACTGAGTGAACAAATGTCCGTCTTTTTGCTCATCTGCTTCCTTCCTCTGCCACTAAACAGCCAAAAGCTCCTGTTCGTCTAGACCAGGGGTCTGCAACCTTTGCCAGCCGAAGAGCCGTTTTGCCCGTCTCCGACTAAAACAGACGTGGCTGAGAGCCGCAACGGCAATTTGACCTTTAAAATAAAGATAAGATAAGATAAGATAAGATAAGCCTTTATTAGTCCCACAACGGGGAAATTCCAGGATTGCAACAGCACAGGGATAGCAACACTCAGAGCAACAATCAGAAGGCAAGAAAAAAAACAAGCAAGCAAGAGCAGCTAATATACATATGTACATATTACTATAAAATATATATATACACACACACACACAGACACACAGTGCAGAGCATTGTAGCTGGATGGAATAAATATATGAATATATGAACACACAGTGCAGAGCATTGTAGCTAGATGGAATAAATATGTAAATATATAAACACCCACAGTACGGAGCATTGCAGCTAGGTGGAATAAATATGCAAGTATATAAACACACACAGTGCGGAGCAATGTAGCTAGATGGAATAATATGTAGATATATAAAAACACAGTGCGGAGCATTGTAGCTAGATGGAATAAATATATAGATATATAAATATAAACACACCCAGTGCTGAGCATTGTAGCTAGATGGAATAAATATGTAAATATATAAACACACACAGTGCAGAGCATTGTTGCTAGGTGGGATGAAACAGCATAACCGTCTATTTAGTTATCCTACATGGTATGATTATGTGCCCATACATATTCTCACCCTCCATAGCGACCGGTATGTTCCTAGTTGTATGCCGGAGAGGACCATTGTGTAAGTCTATTGCATCTTTTGCATTCAAAAAAAACTATTAGTTTGTTACGTCTTTTTGCTATCTCTGCGAGCAGCCCTGCTTAGGTTGTACAGTCTGACAGCCGTTGGTAGGAAGGACCTACGAAACCTCTCGGTTGTGCACCTGGGATGATGTAGTCTGCTGCTAAATGAGCTCCTCAGTGCATCCAGTATGTCCTGCATAGGGTGGAACTCGGACTCCAGCAGAGATGACAGTTTAGCCACCGTCCTTCTCTCTCCTATCTCCTCCATCGGATCAAGGCGCTGCCCCAGGACAGAGCTAGCTTTCTTAATCAGTTTGTTCAGTCTCTTCCTATCGGCTGCAGTAACGCCACTGCCCCAGCAGACCACTCCAAAAGTGATGGCTGATGCCACCACCGTGTCATAGAATGTCTTCAGCAGCGCCCCTTGTACACCAAAAGACCTGAGTCTCCTCAGCAGGAACAGCCTGCGCTGTCCCTTCTTGTAGAGTGCGTCAGATTATGCTGCTTATAAAGTTTTTTTATATACTGTACATAGCTCTGAATATTATGTGGCATTAATGAATTCCTACTACAGCAGTGGGAAAAAACTGCTTATAGCTTCATTTATATAGCTTCATTCATGAAATAAATGTTAGATATATATTATAAATTGTTTTGTGCTGAAAAATAAATTTCTGAATATCTGACCATAATTTTTGCATAGTTTTAATTATCAGCACATTCATAAATTGTTTAAATCTGAAAAATATCATCCATCTCCTACTTTCAACAGTGATCACACAGCTTTAGTTCCTGATATTTTCATAAATTAGAGATGAAAGTTTTATTTAGAAGAAGCTACTTTTCATCCTGTTTCCTCATAATGCTCCTTGTTCAAATGTATTAATATAATATAAATCTGTATCCTTCACTTGTTCTCCAGATTCTCAATTTGACAACTAGTGGATTGGTTGTGGGCGGCGCGGTGGTAGAGTGGTTAGCACTGCGGCAGCACAGCAACTCACCATTGGCCGGGGGATCCTGGGTTCGATCCCAGCCCCCAACCAACAGTGATCTGTGTGGAGTTTGCATGTTCTCCCCGTGTCTGCGTGGGTTTACTCCGGGATTGCTCCAGTTTCCTCCCACATGCCAAAAACATGCAAGTTAGGTTAATTGGCATCAACTGGGGATTCTAAATTGTCCTTAGGTATGACTGTGAGAGTGAATGGTTGTCTGTCTCTCTGTGTTGGCCCTGCGATGGACTGGCGATCTGTCCAGGGCAGGGGTCAGCAACCTTTACCGCTCAGAGCCATTTGGACCCGTTTCCCACAGAAAAGAAAACACTGGGAGCCACAAAAACCCTTTTGACACTTAAAATGAAATAACACTGCATATAACTTTTTTTTCCCTTTATGCTATGTATAAACAAACTATAATGTGTTGCATTTATGAAATCAGGGAACTCCTGCAGAGAAAACAAAATTACATTTCTGCATGCAACAAAAACATTTTGAACGCCAAAAAAAAAAAGACATTGGGTTGAAGGTTGACATTGGGTTGAAAGGAGAGTGCTATTTCTGGCACTGATGACTCCTGATCCTTCGATAAAAATCTCATAATTCCGCTGAAAACAATACCGAAAGCTCAGAATTCCAACACGAACCAGCGATGTGATTTGGGGTTGGGGAAATTATCTGAAAATTCAGCAGGGGGTCTGGGGGACATAGTCCCCCAGCGGGGTCCGGGGTGGGATGGGGGGCAAGGGGGGCAAAGCCCCCTGAAGCTCCTGGGTTTTTATGATTTTTAAGTACCAGAACTGTGCTTAGATGACATAAAACAAACAGCTGAATGCCACTTATTAATGTATAATATTGACTTATGTTCCAAGAAGATAGCATTCCTAAAATATTCCAACAAGCATTATCCATCACATGCTTTAACACTTGATCAAATCAAAATCAGTTAATTTTATCTGTTCCATAATAGAAATAAAATTCCAACATACCATTACTTTTTATAATTTCAGCATTCATTTCAGATCACCAGTTTCAATCTCTATTGAGTCTTGAGCAGTTCATTTTGCACAGTCACTGATGTAGCTAAGTCTTGGAAATATTCAAAAGTTATGAGTCAATGTCCACTGTGCACTGTCAATTTCAAACTGTTTGGAATCATAAAAGGAGATGGCTAACTTTTATTACCGTTTAATCCCTTGCACCAGCCCAGCTCATACAGCCGTTGTAGAGTTAATGACTCTCCACCTGGCCATACCGATTACCGGTGGCCATACGCCACTTCCAGTCCTGCCTGAAAGGGCGCAGCTTCACTGCGTTCGTGGACCACAAGCCGCTAACGTACTTAATGTACTTTATCTTCCTGGAAGATAAAATAAAGCGGAATTCGGCGAATTAACAGAAAATCACATCCCTGAGAACACGCCGCCATGAATCTTTGAAAAAGCATACAACGAGCCATTTGATTGGTCCAATCGTTTGCAACTATCCAATCGCAGGGCTGTCAAGCTACTGCAATACAGCAGTAGCTTGAACACAACACATCCGGGTTATCGCGGGAGACGACTTCCGACTTCGTGTTGCTTTTCGCTGACGGTGATTAAACTTTAACACGTTTTTTTTTTTAGATTTTACAAGATCACCATAATCTTCAAATTTAGAATTACATTTTAAAAACTAATGAACTAAAATAAAATACATTTTAATTAAATACTCATTATTTATTTTCCAAAGCCACAGGGAGCCGCAGCAGAGGGATGAAAGAGCCGCATGCGGCTCCGGAGCCGCGGGTTGCCAACCCCTGGTCTAGACTGTCATTGCAGTCACGTACCTCCATTGCTTCCTCCATTTAAAACGTATGCCACTGTGCTCTTCTTTTGTATTTGGATTTCAGCTGTTCAAATGAGTATGGCGACTCTTGGCTGCCGCTGACAATACGGGCATGTGAACTGCAGATTATTGTCACTGCGCATGTGTGAAACGCAGCTGCTGAGCAACAGCTTCAGTGGCTCAAAAACCACTCTGAATACTGCTGTGTATACAAACGCAGTCTACAGAATGCAAACATTTTCCCCTCGAAGGAACTCTAAACAGGCCTTTATCACGGTGGGGGGTTTGCCTGCCCTAGTAATGCAAGAAGCTATGTTGTCCGCGGTAATTTGCCTCTGGTAGGGTCAACCAAGATAAACTGGTCCTGGGTGAAGGACCAGACTAAGAACGAACCAACAGACGCTCATGATGAATGTTCAAGGAAGGATTCAGTGTACCCCGCCCTGTATGGAGTTACGGAGCCCTGCCTACGAGCCAGGCCTGGAGCAGAGGCTCGATAACAAGCATCTGGTGGCCGGATTTCTGCCCATGGGACCCGGCCGTGCTCAGCCTGAAGGAGTTTTTTTTAATTCCCCCTTGCCAAGACAAGATGGCGCCACTGCCAGCCAGCCATCTGTCAGGAATGCTGTGTGCATTATTTGCTGTCAATTTGTTTCTGTTTATCATGTGCCCTGATGTGTCTGCTTTATTTGTCTATGATCGACAAACACTTTGACATGCAATATGTCAACATACCAAAATTTGATGTGAGGATTAAGCCAGCGAGTTTTCAACCACACCTTGCAGATATACACTACCGTTCAAAAGTTTGGGGTCACTTAGAAATTTCCTTATTTTTGAGAGAAAAGCACTGTTTTTTTTCAATGAAGATAACTTTAAACTAATCAGAAATACACTCTAATATCTAATATACATTGCTAATGTGGTAAATGACTATTCTAGCTGCAAATGTCTGGTTTTTGGTGCAATATCTACATAGGTGTACAGTATAGAGGCCCATTTCCAGCAACTATCACTCCAGCGTTCTAATGGTACAATGTGTTTGCTCATTGTGTCAGAAGGCTAATGGATGATTAGAAAACCCTTGTGCAATCATGTTAGCACAGCTGAAAACAGTTTAGCTTGTTAGAGAAGCTATAAAACTGACCTTCCTTTGAGCAGGTTGAGTATCTGGAGCATCGCATTTGTGGGGTCGGTTAAACGCTCAAAATGGCCAGAAAAAGAGAACTTTCATGCGAAACTCAACAGTCTATTCTTGTTCTTAGAAATGAAGGCTATTCCATGCGAGAAATTGCCAAGAAACTGAAGATTTCCTACAACGGTGTGTACTACTCCCTTCAGAGAACAGCACAAACAGTCTCTAACCAGAGTAGAAAGAGAAGTGGGAGGCCCCACTGCACAACTGAGCAAGAAGATAAGTACATTAGAGTCTCTAGTTTGAGAAACAGATGCATCACAGGTCCTCAACTGGCAGCTTCATTAAATAGTACCTGCAAAACGCCAGTGTAAACATCTACAGTGAAGAGGCGACTCCGGGATGCTGGCCTTCAGGGCAGAGTGGCAAAGAAAAAGCCATATCTGAGACTGGCCAATAAAAGAAAAAGATTAATATGGGCAAAAGAACACAGACATTGGACAAAGGAAGATTGGAAAAAAGTGTTATGGACGGACGAATCGAAGTTTGAGGTGTTTGGATCACACAGAAGAACATTTGTGAGATGCAGAACAACTGAAAAGATACTGGAAGAGTGCCTGAGGCCATCTGTCAAGCAAGGTGGGGGTAACGTGATGGTCTGGGGTTGCTTTGGTGCTGGTAAGGTGGGAGATTTGTTCAGGGTAAAAGGGATTTTGAATAAGGAGGGCTATCACTCCATTTTGCAGCGCCATGCCATACCCTGTGGACAGTGCTTGATTGGAGCCAATTTCATCCTACAACAGGACAATGACCCAAAGCACACCTCCAAATTGTGCAAGAACAATTTAGAGAAGAAGCAGGCAGCTGGTATTCATCTGTAATGGAGTGGCCAGCGCAGTCACCAGATCTAAACCCCATTGAGCTGTTGTGGGAGCAGTTTGACCGTATGGTACGCAAGAAGTGCCCATCCAGCCAATCCAACTTGTCGGAGGGGCTTCTAGAAGCGTGGGGTGAAATTTCTCCAGATTACCTCAACAAATTAACAGCTAGAATGCCAAAGGTCTGCAATGCTGTAATTGCTGCAAATGGAGAATTCTTTGACGAAAGCAAAGTTTGAAGGAAAAAATTATTATTTCAAATACAAATCATTATTTCTAACCTTGTCAATGTCTTGACTATATTTTCTATTCATTTTACAACTCATGGTGGTAAATAAAAGTGTGACTTTTCATGGAAAACACAAAATTGTCTGGGTGACCCCAAACTTTTGAACGGTAGTGTACCTGAATGTCTATGCCGTTTGCCCGTGATGGAAAAAATTCTATGTTACACTGAGTTATATGAATTTTTATGAATATGAATATAAATTTTGTTTGATTTGTTTTCTCTGATTCAGTCAGTAAATCTTCCAACCCATGAAAAAGGACGTGTTAGATCTTGTTTTATCACATGGGCTGAATATTTGCATAACAGAGATATGTGATGCATGCATATCAGATCATCTGTTTTATTCACAGCTGCGGTGCCCACCAGTGAGGTAAAATCGGGACTTTCTGCACGTCATGTGCGTGCATTTAATCCTTTGTTTTTAACAGATTTTACAACTGTTTTAATGAACTCTGAGCTATGTCATCTGCACTTCTGCACAAGTCTGAGTGCAGATGAGCTCACAGACTGTTTTAATAATACCCGCATACTACTGGATTATGTTGCTCCTTTTAAAGTTGGAACAAAGAGAGGTGCCATTATTGAAATGGTGTTTGTGCAGGATTAGATCTAATGGAAGACACATATGCGTTCCAGGGTTGCCAAAAGTTCAAGAACCCATCCATGTCCTGTCTCGGTGCAAATGTCAACTTTTCCATCAAATAAATGTCCTGAATCACGTTAATCCAATCTTCAGGTGCAGGACAGTCTCTCGACATCCATTTTTTTGTTAGTGCTTTTTTACTTGCCAATATTAAAACAGTGAATAAGTATTTTTCTCCTCGTCTTTCCAGTAATTCCGGTAGTAAACCCAAATACAAAGTTACAAAAGAAAAGGGAACTGTTACTTTGAATATTTTCCCCAATATTGTCTGTACATTGGTCCAATATTGGTGGATAGCTGGGCATGACCAAAACACATGAAAATGATTTGCAGTCTTTTCACCACACAAGCGCCAACAATTCAACTCTTTACGAGTAAATTTGTTTTGTGCAAGTGTTCTGAAAAATCTTACCAAATTTTTCCATCCAAATTCTCTCCACAGCAGGGATGAGGTACTTTTCCATTGTTGTTTATTTAGCTTTTCCCATATTTCCAGTTGTAAAGTGAAATTCCCCCTCTTTTTCCCATTTCTCTTTTATATATGATGTGTTGTCTCCTTTTAAATCTTGAAGACCATGGTATATTTTAGAAATGTATCTGATCCCTGGGATCCCTTTATATGCCATTAAGAAAACCTTCAGAACACCTGACTGGGCCCTTTCCAAATCCTCCTTCTTAAGTATTTTGTTTATGTGGTGTCTAAGCTGAAAGAACCTGTAAAGGTCTTGATTTATTAGACCTTGTTTTTTCAGATCTTCAAAACTTCTTAAAGTCTGCCCTTTAAAGAAATCGTAATATTTTATCAGTCCGTTCTCTTTCCACTTTTTAAATCTAGTGTCTGTTTTATTAGGAGTAAAATCCTGATCATAGGAAATCCATTGAAATAATCGATAGGGTTCTTTAGTTTGATTCTCTCTGACTATCTTAAACCAAATTTTTAGCGGGGTCTCTATTTTTATTATATTTTTATCTATTTTTATCTATTTTTAGCGGGGTTAGTGTTATTCAAAAGTTTAGGTAAGGCATTATTCCCTATTATCGCCTGTAAGGGAATGTCACTTGTTATTTGGCATTCTATCTCCTTCCATTGTGCAGTGTAGAATGGGTTACATATCTCTACTAAAGTTTTAATTTGCACGGCTTTAAAATAGTCCCTGATATTTGGCAGCACGAGCCCACCTTTGTCTTTGTTTAGCTGTAGGGTTCTATATCTGATTCTTGGTCTCTTGCTCTGCCATATGAATCTTGAGATCCTTCTGTCCAGTTCTTGCCATGTTTTTTTGGGAGGTTCTACCAGTATTGTTTGGAAAAGGTATAGAAGACGTGGAAGTATATTAATTTTGACTGCTTCAATTCTTTGTGCAGTACCCAAGAATGGTATCGTATTCCATTTTGCTAGATCAGATTTTATTTTTGCCATCAGTGGATCATAGTTTAGTGTTATAATTTTGTTGAGTTGTTTCGGGATATTGACCCCCAGATATTTCATAGATTCCATCTCCCAGTTAGTTTTGAATTTGCTTAGTAAATATTGATTTGGGTTATAGTTGAATGTTAAAATTTGGGTTTTATGCATGTTTAATTCGTACCCCAATAAATCTTCATACTCTGAAAAAACTGAGATTAGTTCTGGAAAAGAGGTGTCCGGCTGCCCCAGGTATATTAAAATGTCATCAGCAAAGAGTGCTATTTTATGTTCCTTCTGACCAAGTGTAATACCTTGAATTTTTTGATTCTGTCTTATCCATTGGCTCAGAGGTTATATGAAGATTGCAAAGAGCAGTGGAGACAAGGGGCAGCCCTGACGACATCCTCTCTCCAGTTCAAAAGATGATGATAATTTACCGTTAATCCTTATTTTAGCTGTTGTTTTTTTTATATAATGCCTGGATAGTTTTAATGAAGTTGTTATGAAAACTGAAACTGGACAAGATTCTATATAGGAAAGACCAATCAACCAAATCAAATGCTTTTTCAGCGTCTAATCCCAATATGGCTGCATTTAAATTATATTTTTTTATATGATGAATTATGTGTAAAGTGCGTCTAATGTTATCTTGTGTCTGTCTTTGTCTTATAAAACCTGTTTGGGCTAAATGAATTAAGTCTGTCAGTATATTTTCTAACCTTTTGACAAGGATAGCGGTAAAAAGTTTATAATCCTGATTTAACACACTGATTGGTCTGTAGTTGGAGCAGTCTAATTTATCCTTTTCAGATTTAGGTATGACTGCAATGACCCCTTCTCTCCAGGAGGGAGGGATTTCCCCTATGTAGAGGACATTGTTAAATGTTTTCAGGAGGAGAGGAGATAGTTGTTGTTTAAAAGTTTTGTACCACTCTGCTGTATAACCATCTGCTCCTGGGGATTTGTTAGCTTTAAGTTTCATAATTGCTTTTTCTAATTCTTTAGGTTGTATTTCTGCCAGTAGTTTTTTATTTTGTGACTCTGTAAGTTGGGTAAGATTTAATGTATTTAGGAAGGCTTCGGATGTGTCTTTGTGTTTTTTGAGGGAGTACAAGTTCTTGTCGTAATTCTCGAAGCTTTTAAGAATTTCCTGAATTCTAAATTTTATTTCCTTTGATACTGGGTCTCTGATTTTGTAGACTGCTCTCTCCGTTTGTTGTTTCCTCAATTTATAGGCTAGTACTTTTGCCGATTTGCTACCTGTTTCATAATATTTTTGTTTCAGAAATGTAAGTTTCTTCTGGATTTCTATTGTGTAGATCTCATTTATTTGTTTCTTTAGTTCCTTAATTTTGATTGAGTCATTAGAATGAGTGTTGTCTTTGTGCTCTTTTTCTAGTTTCTTAAGTTCTGACTCTAATGTGATTAGTTTTTCTTGTCTCAGTTTCTTTTGGAGTGCCAGTTTTGCAATAATCTTTCCCCTTATTACAGCTTTGCATGCGTCACAGTATTAAAGGGGATACTTCTCCATTATCATTTTCTTCCAAATATCTGAGAATATCTGATTCCAATTCATCTTTCAGTGGTCCTTTCAGCACATTTGAATTTAACCTCCAAGAAAATGTATTATTTGTGTATTTTTGGATATTTAAGTCCATATAGATCAGACTGTGGTCAGAGAGATCCATCAGTCCTATTTTACATGTTTTTACTCTTCCAATGTCTCTATTAAACATAAAAAAAATAGTCAATCCTTGAGTATGATGAATGTGGTGCTGAATAAAATGTATAATCTTTTACACTGGGGTTGAATTCCCTCCACACGTCACAGATTCCCATTTCATTTAGTAGCATCCTAGTTTTTCTACTTTGGGTGTTATTTTGATGTGGAGAATTACCTGATGCATCCCAGTATGGATTCAGTCTTAGACTGAAGTCTCCACCACATATCACTAAACCTTTGGCTTTAGTTATCATTAGATCAAATACATTTTTATAAAATTTCCAGTTAGCCCCTGGAGGTGCATATACATTCAGCAGGGTGATATCTTCTCCCTCTAGCCGACCAAGTACCATGCTAAATCTCCCTTCTTTATCTTTGTGTTCTGAATTTTTTTCAAATATAATTTTGGTTGAGATCAATGTCGCTACCCCCCCCTCCTCCCTGACTTATATGAAGATGAAGAGATCAGTTTAAACCCTTGTCTATTAAGTTTAGTGTGTTCCAAGTCTGTTAGGTGGGTCTCCTGTAAAAATATTATTCCTGCTTTGTCTTTTTTCATTTTGCCTAGAATCTTGGATCTTTTAACTGGATTCAGGATCCCTTTTACATTATATGAGATTATTTTGGTTGCACCCTGTTTCTCCATTGTCTTATTTAGTATAACAGTATAGTGGCCCTCTTTTATGCTACTCAAAAACTGAAAGAACATTAAGAACATAAAAAACATTAAGAACATAGTATATAAAACTTTAAAACAAAAAACTGTCAAAAGATCTTCCTGAACTAAGGTCTTTTTAGCGACCTTAGAAGAGCCTTGATGGTGTGTTGGCTCTGAGGGAAATTCCTCAAACTTTCGTTACGTGTTGAGGGCCCTGTCTTACCCCTGTAAGTTGTCCCATGTTTTTAACGTGATTTTCAGATCCCAATCCGAACTTGTATAGATTTTTTTTTTTATGCCTATACCCTATGAAATTATGCACAACCTCCCACCACCATCACAGCAAACAATAACGGTAATACAGTATTTGTTAGTGTGGAGAGTTCATGTGGTTCATTGTCACATTTCTATTTTAACAAGTTTTTTTTTTTTAAAGACTTATTTGTTTCTAATATTATGACTGTTCCATGAAATGTTTTACCACTTCAAATTTGCTGATTCTGCATCTCCTTTAATGTTTGTTACCTTGTAGAAGGAAGGTTGGATGTGCAGATTGACTTAAAATATCGTTATTCCCTCCTGAAAGCGTCCAGTTTTTCCTTATAGCCCTGGCGCTGGGTTTCCCGCTGCTGGCCCGTGGATTTTGAGGGTCTCTGTGTGCACCACGTTTGAGCCTTGAGTCTTTCGATCGGGTCTGCTGCGGGTTTATACACCGGTACCTTGAGCCCTCTTCTCGCCATATCCCTGGTTGCTTCTTCCGCCGAATTGTAGAGACACATCTCTTCCCGTAAAAAACCCTCAGCTTCGCCAGGAATGGAGTTAGAAAGCGCAGTTTCTTCTCTCTTAGTACCTTTTTAGCGTCATTGTATTCCCGACGTTTTTTAAGGACCTCCGGGGCGTAGTCATGCTCCACAAAAACTTTTCTTTCTTGGTACATAAATCCTTTTTTCAGCCAAGCCAGTCTCAAAACCTCTTCTTTTGTTCTGAAGTTGGAAAACTTCACCACCACCGATCACGGGGGAGCTTCCGCCGACGGCCTTGGGGCTAATGAACAGCGCGCCCTTTCTATTTTCAAATCGGTGGATTGGGGAATTTCCAACTTTTCTCTCAGTATGGTTTCCACGCATGCAGCCATTGTGGTAAAACCATCCTCGACTCCTTCTTTCAGACCATGAATTCTTACGTTGTCCCTTCTTAGTCTTCCTTCCAGGTCGGTTAGCTTAGCCTCCAGTCTTGTCTGTCGTTTGAGTAATTCCAGCGTGGTTTCTTCCAGCCCTTTTATTCTTTCCTATGCTTCTATGATTCGGGCCTCAGCCTGGTCCACTCTGTTGTTTGTCCTTTTTATTTCGTCTTTAAGTTCACGAAATTCAGCCCCACACTCTCGGTGAAATTCTCTCAATTCTTGAAGTATCTTTTTTAAGCTAGCCGTGTTGCTAGCCTCATTTTGCTCCTCCATTTCCGAGAGGTTGTTGTTTTCGAGGTCCGTTTCTCCGGCCGATGCGTGTCTTGGCCTGGTAAATGTTGATCTCTTCTGTTTTCCTTTAGGCATAATAACTTTGTCTTTTGATTTTCACTCTTCCATAAATCCGTTAAATCTGATTTTCATGGTATTTTCACGGATGGGATCTGGGAGCTTCAGCGTTAAGCTGCTACCACCATGGTGTCCAGACCGGAAGTTTCCAAAGTCATTCCTTTTAAGTGTTTTTAATTCAATAGCAAATCCACAATGTGAATCTGATTCTGCTGTGGCTTCTCCTGCCCTCTGTGAAAGTTTTCAGAAATTTTTTGTAGAGAAAATTTCTGTCCTGAGACCTATTTTGTGCAAGGTTGATACAGATCCTTCTGTACCTCCTCCATGCTCAGCTCTCTTTGAGCAGTTTGAGCTTGTCAGTCCATCTGAATTAAAGGAGGTACTCCAGAATATAAGGCTTTCAAGTAATAGGTCAAATAGGTTCATTTTGTCTTCTTTAAATTATTTATCTTTTGTTCATATAAAAGACAAAAAATAAAATAGAAAGGAGATGTCTTTACCTTCTTAACATGTTTCGACTGTACACCGACAAAGGCTGCAGTGTACAGTCGAAACATGTTAAGAAGGTAAAGACATCTCCTTTCTATTTTATTTTTTGTCTTTTATATGAACAAAAGATAAATAAGGCTTTCAAACTCCCCTTTGGACAATGTTCCTTCCCAGATTTTTTACACTTTGGGGCCAATCATTCTTATTGATTAATATTTTGTCTGATGTCTGGCTGCATTCTAGCTGCCTTTAAACATGCTGTAGTGCAGCCACTTATTAAAAAGAAAAATCTTGACCCCAACTGTCCTCTCTAATTATAGGCCGATATCTAAAATATCATTTTTGTCCAGAGTTCTGGAGAAAGTTGCTGTTATTCAACTCCAGACATTTTTAAACTCACATGGTATATGTGAAAAGTTTCAGTCTGGTTTTAGATCCTGCCACAGCACTGAGAAGGCCATTTTAAGAGCTTTTAATTATCTTCTTTTAATTGCTGATTCTGGCAGTTCTGCTATTTTTTTTTTCCACAATATCTTTATTGAACCTTTTTTTTTTTTTTTTAACAAACATGATACAAACAATCAAACACTAACACTAAAGTACTACAAAAAAAAAAAAAATGCACTAAAAACACCAACAACCACCAACAAAATCAAGTCTTCAACAATGCTCCTCTGTTTAGTCTAGACAATCCAATACATAAGTATACATATTATGTTCACCAGTTTGGAATTTACAAGGTCCACACACATCATTCACCTTCTTCTTCAAGAGTTATGTTTAAATTTTTTACATAATCAATAAAAGGTCTCCATATATTCTCAAACACAATTTCCTTTGATTTTAGTATATATGTTATTCTTTCTAATGGAAGGTTTGTTAACATCTGTCTTAACCACTGAGTCACATCTGGTCTATGAGTCTTTTTCCATAATAGTGCAATACATTTTTTGGCATTAAGCAAACTGAGGTCTATGAATGTTCTTTCACTTTTATTAAAATTATGCTTTTCTGGGTACAGACCCAACAAAAACAGTTTAGGATTCAATATGATTTGTTTTGAGATTATTTTTTCAATTGTTACCCTCACCTCTTCCCAAAACATTCTTATTAATCTACATTCCCATAAACAATGAAATAGGGTTCCTTTACTTTCCATGCATTTTGTGCATGTATCTGGTATATTTTTGTTATATCTATTTAACTCCTCCGGTGTAACATACATCCGCATTAACCATTTGAAATGTATCAATTTAAGGCGTGCATTTATTGATTTGGTTTGAGCTTCTGTACAAGCCAATTCCCATTGTTCCTCTGAAATTTCAATTTGCAGATCTTCTTTCCAGTAGTTTAATCTTTTCAGTGAATTTTCACTTGAAGATAGTGTCAGTGAGTTATAAAACTCTGAAATAATACCCTTTCTTTTACTATCTTTCATCATCATTTTTTCCAAGGATGAATAAATAGGTCGAGTGAGAGCTTTATTTTGATTTGATCGAATAAAGTTTCTAAGTTGAAGATATTTAAAAAAATGTGTTCTATTGAGATTAAATTTGATCCTCAGCTCTTCAAAAGACATTATGTTGTCTGCACATGGCAAATATAAATCCTGAATCTTTTGTATCCCTTTTAAATTCCATACTTTAAATACAGCGTCCGCTCTCCCTGGTTTAAAATATTGATTACCCCATATTGGACTAAATTGTGACAATAACTGTGGTTCTTTTAAATAGTTTTTAGCTTCACACCATATTTTGATCATATGCTTTACAAATGGATTTTTAACTTGTTTTTGTAATTTTTTTGCCGAATCTGAGTATATGAATATGGGAAGAGGTAAAGGTAAATTGTATGATTCCATTTCAGTCCAGTGAGGGAGATCATTTGATGAAAAATAATATGTCATAGACCTCAGTTGTGCCGACCAATAATACAACATAAAATTTGAACATTTCAGACCTCCACGATCAAATGGTAAATATAATAAAGACAAACGTAATCTAGCCCTCCTGTTGTTCCATATAAATTCCACTAACTTTTTTTTTATTCTTGAGAATAGATCTAAAGGTGGTGATAAGGGAATGTATTGAAATAAATAAAGTATTTTAGGTAAAATATTACTTTTAAGTATATTGATTCTCCCGATCATCGACATTGGTAGTGACATCCATCTCTGAGTTAACTCATTGATATCTGACATTAAGGCTTCATAGTTGACACTGGCGACTGATTCTAGCTTAGGCATAATTTGGATTCCTAAATATTTAAACTGATTTACAACATTGAATTGATTTACCTCAGGGGCTGGGTAATTTCTCTGGGTCTCATTTAGCATTAATATTGAAGATTTAGTTTTATTTATTTTATATCCTGATATTTCCCCAAAATTCTTTATTAAATTCAACAAGGTTGGAATTGATTTTTTTAGATTCGACATAAACAAAATTATGTCATCGGCGTACAGGGAGATTTTATGTTCTGTTGGTCCAACTTTAATTCCATATATTTGTGAATGTAAACGTATCGCTATCGCTAAAGGTTCAATTGCCATAGTAAACAGTAAAGGTGAAAGTGGACAGCCTTGTCGACATCCTCTATTGATTTTTATTGGTTTTGAAATATTGTTATTTGTTAGGATTTCTGCTGTAGCATTATTGTATATTATTTGAACCCATTTTATGAAATTATTTCCAAGTCCAAACCTTTGTAGGACTTCAAAAAGAAAGGGCCATTCAACTCTATCAAAGGCCTTTTCGGCGTCCAATGATAGGAGAGCTGTATCCGGTGCTTCTTTATTAAAATAAATAATATTAAATAGTCTTCTTACATTATGGAAGCCTTGTCTACCCTTTATAAAGCCATTCTGATCTCGATTAATAATATTTGGTAAAATTTCTTGTATTCGTCTTGCTAAAATTTTACAGATTATCTTAAGGTCGGCGTTTAATAGGCTTATTGGTCTCATATTTTCACATTTATTAGAGGGCTTACCTGGTTTTGGCAGCAGTATAATTAAGGCATTATTTATGTATGATGGTAAATTATTATTTTGAAATGCTTCTAAAACCATTTCCAAAAAAGGTTTTATTAATTTATTCTTAAATTTTTTATAAAGGTCAACTGGAAGACCATCTGGTCCTGCACTTTTTCCTGATTTCATATTATCAATGGCTAGCCCAACTTCTTCTTGACTAATTTTAGACTCCAATATCTCCCTGTTTTCATTTGGAATACACGGTATAGATAGTTCGTTCAAAAACCCATTTAGTTTTGTTAAATCAGGTTCATTTTTGGTATCATATAATTTTTCATAGTAATCTCTAAAGGCTCTATTAATTTCTAAAGGATCTATAACTACCTGTCCTTTACTTATAATACTGGTAATTGGTGTTTTAATTTCCAATTGTTTAATCTGCCATGCTAATAATTTTCCTGATTTTTCACCTTGTTCATAAAAAGATTGTTTCAATCTTAGAAGACTCGAGGCAGCTCTATTCGCTGATTTTTTGTCGTATTCAGCTCTCAAAATCAGTAATTCATTCTCCAACCTTGGGTCACTTCCTGCATACACTTTTTCCTGAAGATTTTTTATTTTATGTTCCAATTTAGCTCTCTCCTCTCGAGTCTTCTTAGATTTTGATCCTGTATAACTAATAATATGTCCCCTAATAAAAGCTTTGAAAGCCTCCCACTTTACACATGCTGATGTTTGTGTAGTATTGATGTCAAAGAACTCGTCTATCTGTTTTTCTATATACTTGACAAATTCCTCATCCTGAAGCCATTTATGCTGAAATTGCCATCTACCTGATTCCTTTATCAATTTTTTATCTACATATATTAGACAACAGGGTGCATGATCAGAGATCACGATGTTATCATAAAAGCAGTTTTGAATCTTGGACCTTAATTCTGTGGAAATCAAAAAATAATCAATACGTGAGAATGTCTTGTAGGTACTGGAATAACAAGAATAGGCTTTAACTTGTGGTTTCATTTCTCTCCATATATCTAACAATCTCAATTCTTTCATAAAATGATTAATAGTCATCCTACATCCAATGTGCGTACAATCCAGTCCTGTTGATCTATCCACACCTGGATTCAATGTACAATTAAAATCCCCTGCTATTATATGTTGCCCTGTAAGTGATGATAAGATGAGAAATAAATTAGCAAAGAACTTCTGGTCATCTATATTGGGACCATATAAGTTCACAAGATTTATATTTTCTAATAGCAAAGAACCTTGAATGATTACATATCTTCCAAATTTGTCTCCAATTACATTTTTCACTTGAAAAGGAACTGATTTATGTATGAGAGTCATAACTCCCCTGGCTCGGGATGAAAATGAAGAGGTGAATACACTTCCCTGCCATCTACTCCTAATTCTTTTAACATCCTCCTCTATCAGATGAGTTTCTTGTAAAAACACAATTCTTGAACCCATGTCCTTTATTTTATTCATAACTTGTTTAAGTTTTTTTAAATTTTGTAGACCTCTGCAATTCCATGAAGTTAAATTAAGATTAACACTTTGGTCCATGATCAATAGAGAGTTTGGGATTACCTTGCAGTGTAAACATGCTCATACAGAGAAGCAAAAACATGAGTGGTTGAACATTCATCCTACAAACTACACACAAACAAATTTCCCCTTCCCACACTTGTGGCAAACCCCCCAAAATCAAAAGAAAAATTCTGTCTCCCGATATAGCCATCGACCGTTCCACACCCACGGGGAACAGCCTAAGCCACTCCTTCTTCATCCTCCCAATCACCCTAACTCTACTGCTTTTAATGACGTAACATTAACTCTCTTCTGTAGTTTTCCAACTTAACTCCAAAATTTTTAACAACTTTGTACATCATAGTTTTTTTTTTGTTTGTTTGTTTTGTTTTTGTTTTGTTTTTTTTAATATATAATACAATCTATATTTTGTAAACTTACTATTTACTTCAAGTCAGTTAGATGCCTGTGCAAATGCTTAATTATTCTACCTTATATTTTGTTCATGCTTAGCTCCCACCAGTCTCTTCTTCTTCTTTGATCTTCTTGATGAACTCCTGCGCCTCCTCTGGGGTCTTGAAGATGTGGGTTCTGCCCTCATACGTGGTCAGCAGTCTCGCAGGATAGATTACACCATGACGAATCCCAAGGTTGCGCAGCTCCTTACGTACGGGATCAAACTGCTTCCTCAATTGCTGGATTCCTGTGGCCAAATCTGGGTAGAACCGCACCTGCTGGTCCTGGTGTTTAATCTCTCCTTTAGCACGTGCAGCGTTGAAGATCTTCATCCTGTCTCTGTTGCTAAGAAACTTCATAATTAAGGTCCTCGGCGGTCCCTTATCTCTCCGTGGGCCAATACGATGTGCTTTTTCCAGAACCACTGCTGATTGCAACTCCTCGCTGCCCAGCACCTCCGGAATCCACTTTTCCAGAAAGGAACATACGTCCCGACCTTCTGATTCCTCTGGAAGACCCACCAGCCTCAAATTATTCTGTCTCGACCGAGATTCCAAATCCAAAATATTATCTTCCAGAGATTTATTTTTTTTTTCCAAAGTGCGCACCTTTAATTGAAGACGGGTGACGTCATCTTCAGCACTAGCGAGACGGAGCTCCATCTGCGCCGTTCGTTCTACACAGTCACCCAATTCCTTTCTTATTCCTTCCAGCGCTGTCATAATCCCATCAAATCTAGAGGAAAAGTCCGCTCTCATTGAACTCATGGCAGCCATCAGCGCATCTGCGCCATTCCCCGCAGAAATCGCACCGCCGCCAGCCTCCTCCGCCATATATGGAGCCTTGTTTGCTGCGTCACAGACCTGAAAGTCCGTTAATTTGGACTGTTTCGGCGGCTCGCTTTTTCCTTTTCCTGGTTTTCCAGCCTTAGGCTTCGCCGACATATCCTCGCCCAAATGCTGGGATACGTTCTGTCCCAAATGAGAGAGTTATTTGCCGATTTTTTTCTCCAGGAGCAGAGCAGAGCGAGACGCGTCCGTCCTACGTGGCAGCCATAACCGGAAGTGAGTTCTGCTATTTTAGTGCTTTTAGACCTGTCTGCTGCCTTTGATACTGTGGATCACCAGATTCTTCAGTCTCAACTTGAGCATGTTGTTGGTATCAAAGGCACTGCACTAGCTTCGTATAAATCTTATTTGACATACAGAAGCTTTTTGATTAATATAGGAAAGTTCTCTTCTGCAACAGCTCCCCTTACTTGTGGTGTCCCTCAGGGGTCTGTTTTGGGTCCAGTCCTGTTCTCCCTGTATATGTTGCCTTTAGGGTCCATCTTCAGGAAATATAATATTCCATTCCATTGCTTTGCTGACAATATTCAAGTCTATATGGCCCTCACACAAAACAGCAGTAATTCATTACAGCCTCTGCTAAACTGTCTAGGCGACATTGGCTACGGTCACACTGCAGGTCTTATTGCTCAATTCCAAATTTTTGCACACATGTGACTCATATCTGATTTTTTAATGAAAGTTTGAACAGCACACATCTGATTTTTTTCACACCAGACTCAGGCCACTTTCATATGTAGTCCTAATTCGGATACGTAGCTGTTATTTTCCAAAGCGACCTCAGTCTGAACAGTCATGTCGCATGCATCCAACTTTTTCCTCATTGAAGTGAGACAGACGCGACAGTTTTGCGGTGTTGGATGCAGCAAGCATGGCAGACACAGCTGATTTGTGCTCTCCTTTCAATCAATCTTCTTCCTTTATCATTGAATCGTAATTTTGTCGGCTCCGACTGCACAACTTCAAAATTTCGGGGTGGGGAATCAGAGCTGAAACCGTCAGACATTACAGGTACACAGTAATGGCACATTTACTGGATACTGCAAATTCCTTTTTCCCCTGTAAACGGCACATCATCAGTCCTGGCTACTGTAATATCTAAAATGTAACATTAATACCGACGCATAAGCATCATCACAGCTTATGCGTGATGAGGCTTATGCGTGATGAGGCGATCCGACAACCAAACTCCAACGATGGTGGGAGCACTACGCGAGCGTCTTCTGCAAGCCCCCTCCTCCCACCTCAGATAAGCTGCAGTGGTATGACAATGCCGGTGTTGAAGACAACTGATCAGCCTAGCCCTGCCGTCAATCAGTGAGCTGTCAGATACCATCAAGAAGCTCCCCTCTGGGTGAGCCCCTGGCGCTGATGGAGTTGCGGCAGAGATGATGAAAGCTGCCATTACCTCTGTGATTCCTCAGCTGGAACATTTGTTGCTTCATCTTGGCAGAAGAATGCATCCCTGGGGAGTGCAGGGACGGGGTCATTCTATTCTTCTACAAGAACAAGGGTGACCATTGGAGCACAGCCAGCTATCGTCCCATCACGCTGCTTTCCATCCCTGGCAAGGTAATCACCGCTGTCATCCTGAGCCGCATCCGCCCCCTGCGCCTCACCAAGTGCCGCCGCTAGCAGGCCAGCTTCACCCCTCGCTGGTCCACAGCAGACCGTATCCTTGCCTTGAGTGTCCTGGCGCAACAGCGGAGGGAGTATCGCCAACCTCTTTTTGCGGCCTACGTCGACCTCAAAGCTACCTTCGACTCCCTAGACAGGAACACCCTCTGGTAACTTCTCCGTGGCATTGGAGTCCCGTCCAAGTACATCAACATTCTCTGGGACCTCTACTCCAACACCATGTGCAGGGTCCATGCCAAGGGGGACATGTCAGACCCTTTTGTCACCTCAGGAGTCCGGAAGGGATGCGTCGCTGCGCCAAACCTCTTTAATTTTGCGGCTGACAACTGGGTCAAGAACGCTGCCCCAATCTCGGAGTTGACTTCCACTCCCACTTCACAGACCTGTGCTATGTGGACGACACGGTGCTTTTCGCCACGCTTATAGACGTAATCGCAGAGGCATTGGAGCGGCTTGCAGAGGAAGCATCGCCCCTAGACCTCACCATCAGCTGGACAAAGAAAGATCCAGTTGCTGTCAGACTTCTTGCCACCACCACCACAAGTCATCACCATCAACAACGAGCCGGTTGAGATTGTCAACAATTTTGTCTACCTCAGATCTAAGATCACCAGCTCCTGCTTGTCAGACCCAGAGATCACTCACCGCCTGTAGTTGTCTTGCAGTGCTTTCGGCCACCTCCAGAGAGTCTGGTGGAGTGGGAAGATCCGCACGACCACAAAGTTGTGAATCTTTAACACCTGTGTGATTCCCATCCTCCTTTACAGGTCCAAGACATGGATATTCTCCCCCGCAACCACCCACCATCTGGATACATTCCATCGGACCTGCCTCCGTAATATCCTCGGCATCCAATGGTTCCACCACACCACAAGCGATGAGGTCTACAGAAGGGTTGGCTGTCCTATCCCCATCTCCACAGTCATCAGAAGAGGGACGCTGTGGCTCCTCAGCCACGTGGCCAGGCTGGAAGATGGGACACCGGCCAAGCAGGCCCTCTCCACCACCACTCGTCCGCCCACGAGGTCGGCCCAGACTGTCCTGGATGACCCAAGTGGCAATTATAAGACCTCTGGCTGATCTCATCGCCCTAGCCCAAGATTGCCCTGCCTTCAGACGACTGGCCGCAACAATCGCTTAATTAGCAGGCGAAATAAGTTAAGTAAGCTTTTACATGAGTAGAATTTCTGGCTACTATACCCACCTCTGATCATATAATTTAAGTATGCATGAGTAAATTACTATTATGAATGTTTTCCCCCCTTCTCTCTCCTACTCGTTCTCAATGGAAAAAAAGAAACACGACAATAAAAACACAAAAAATACACATATTTCTGTCATTTATGTAAACCATGACAAAAAATCCTGCAGAACAAAATGTGACAGTTGGTATTTTCTAACCTGTTTGTATACCACCAAAGACAGAGAGAACCTGAATTAGACAGGGCTCAGAGCAGGAAAGATGAGGCAGACAAGATAAGCCAGGGAGAGGAAAGTGTTCAGGCAGAGGGTCCAGGAGAGGTGAGAGAAGAGGAAGGAGAGAAGGATGACACTATTAAAAAATCCAAACACAGGACGCCTGGGTGGGAGCCCAACTGGCTCAATATTCCAAGATTTTGGTTGTACAATACTTCATATGATAAGTTCCATATTCAAAGTTACTGTACAAAATTAAAAAAAGAAATAAATGACTTCCGGTTATGGCTGCCACGTAGGACGGACGTGTCTCGCTCTGCTCTGCTCCTGGAGAAAAAAATCGGCAAATAACTCTCTCATTTGGGACAGAACGTATCCCAGCATTTGAGCGAGGATATGTCGGCGAAGCCTAAGGCTGGAAAACCAGGAAAAGGAAAAAGCGAGCCGCCGAAACAGTCCAAATTAACGGACTTTCAGGTCTGTGACGCAGCAAACAAGGCTCCATATATGGCGGAGGAGGCTGGCGGCGGTGCGATTTCTGCGGGGAATGGCGCAGATGCGCTGATGGCTGCCATGAGTTCAATGAGAGCGGACTTTTCCTCTAGATTTGATGGGATTATGACAGCGTTGGAAGGAATAAGAAAGGAATTGGGTGACTGTGTAGAACGAACGGCGCAGATGGAGCTCCGTCTCGCTAGTGCTGAAGATGACGTCACCCGTCTTCAATTAAAGGTGCGCACTTTGGAAAAAAAAAATAAATCTCTGGAAGATAATATTTTGGATTTGGAATCTCGGTCGAGACAGAATAATTTGAGGCTGGTGGGTCTTCCAGAGGAATCAGAAGGTCGGGACGTATGTTCCTTTCTGGAAAAGTGGATTCCGGAGGTGCTGGGCAGCGAGGAGTTGCAATCAGCAGTGGCTCTGGAAAAAGCACATCGTATTGGCCCACGGAGAGATAAGGGACCGCCGAGGACCTTAATTATGAAGTTTCTTAGCAACAGAGACAGGATGAAGATCTTCAACGCTGCACGTGCTAAAGGAGAGATTAAACACCAGGACCAGCAGGTGCGGTTCTACCCAGATTTGGCCACAGGAATCCAACAATTGAGGAAGCAGTTTGATCCCGTACGTAAGGAGCTGCGCAACCTTGGGATTCGTCATGGTGTAATCTATCCTGCGAGACTGCTGACCACGTATGAGGGCAGAACCCACATCTTCAAGACCCCAGAGGAGGCGCAGGAGTTCATCAAGAAGATCAAAGAAGAAGAAGAGACTGGTGGGAGCTAAGCATGAACAAAATATAAGGTAGAATAATTAAGCATTTGCACAGGCATCTGACTGACTTGAAGTAAATAGTAAGTTTACAAAATATAGATTGTATTATATATTAAAAAAACAAAACAAAAACAAAACAAACAAAAAACAAAAAAAAAACTATGATGTACAAAGTTGTTAAAAATTTTGGAGTTAAGTTGGAAAACTACAGAGGAGAGTTAATGTTACGTCATTAAAAGCAGTAGAGTTAGGGTGATTGGGAGGATGAAGAAGGAGTGGCTTAGGCTGTTCCCCGTGGGTGTGGAACGGTCGATGGCTATATCGGGAGACAGAATTTTTCTTTTGATTTTGGGGGGTTTGCCACAAGTGTGGGAAGGGGAAATTTGTTTGTGTGTAGTTTGTAGGATGAATGTTCAACCACTCATGTTTTTGCTTCTCTGTATGAGCATGTTTACACTGCAAGGTAATCCCAAACTCTCTATTGATCATGGACCAAAGTGTTAATCTTAATTTAACTTCATGGAATTGCAGAGGTCTACAAAATTTAAAAAAACTTAAACAAGTTATGAATAAAATAAAGGACATGGGTTCAAGAATTGTGTTTTTACAAGAAACTCATCTGATAGAGGAGGATGTTAAAAGAATTAGGAGTAGATGGCAGGGAAGTGTATTCACCTCTTCATTTTCATCCCGAGCCAGGGGAGTTATGACTCTCATACATAAATCAGTTCCTTTTCAAGTGAAAAATGTAATTGGAGACAAATTTGGAAGATATGTAATCATTCAAGGTTCTTTGCTATTAGAAAATATAAATCTTGTGAACTTATATGGTCCCAATATAGATGATCAGAAGTTCTTTGCTAATTTATTTCTCATCTTATCATCACTTACAGGGCAACATATAATAGCAGGGGATTTTAATTGTACATTGAATCCAGGTGTGGATAGATCAACAGGACTGGATTGTACGCACATTGGATGTAGGATGACTATTAATCATTTTATGAAAGAATTGAGATTGTTAGATATATGGAGAGAAATGAAACCACAAGTTAAAGCCTATTCTTGTTATTCCAGTACCTACAAGACATTCTCACGTATTGATTATTTTTTGATTTCCACAGAATTAAGGTCCAAGATTCAAAACTGCTTTTATGATAACATCGTGATCTCTGATCATGCACCCTGTTGTCTAATATATGTAGATAAAAAATTGACAAAGGAATCAGGTAGATGGCAATTTCAGCATAAATGGCTTCAGGATGAGGAATTTGTCAAGTATATAGAAAAACAGATAGACGAGTTCTTTGACATCAATACTACACAAACATCAGCATGTGTAAAGTGGGAGGCTTTCAAAGCTTTTATTAGGGGACATATTATTAGTTATACAGGATCAAAATCTAAGAAGACTCGAGAGGAGAGAGCTAAATTGGAACATAAAATAAAAAATCTTCAGGAAAAAGTGTATGCAGGAAGTGACCCAAGGTTGGAGAATGAATTACTGATTTTGAGAGCTGAATACGACAAAAAATCAGCGAATAGAGCTGCCTCGAGTCTTCTAAGATTGAAACAATCTTTTTATGAACAAGGTGAAAAATCAGGAAAATTATTAGCATGGCAGATTAAACAATTGGAAATTAAAACATCAATTACCAGTATTATAAGTAATGGACAGGTAGTTATAGATCCTTTAGAAATTAATAGAGCCTTTAGAGATTACTATGAAAAATTATATGATACCAAAAATGAACCTGATTTAACAAAACTAAATGGGTTTTTGAACGAACTATCTATACCGTGTATTCCAAATGAAAACAGGGAGATATTGGAGTCTAAAATTAGTCAAGAAGAAGTTGGGCTAGCCATTGATAATATGAAATCAGGAAAAAGTGCAGGACCAGATGGTCTTCCAGTTGACCTTTATAAAAAATTTAAGAATAAATTAATAAAACCTTTTTTGGAAATGGTTTTAGAAGCATTTCAAAATAATAATTTACCATCATACATAAATAATGCCTTAATTATACTGCTGCCAAAACCAGGTAAGCCCTCTAATAAATGTGAAAATATGAGACCAATAAGCCTATTAAACGCCGACCTTAAGATAATCTGTAAAATTTTAGCAAGACGAATACAAGAAATTTTACCAAATATTATTAATCGAGATCAGAATGGCTTTATAAAGGGTAGACAAGGCTTCCATAATGTAAGAAGACTATTTAATATTATTTATTTTAATAAAGAAGCACCGGATACAGCTCTCCTATCATTGGACGCCGAAAAGGCCTTTGATAGAGTTGAATGGCCCTTTCTTTTTGAAGTCCTACAAAGGTTTGGACTTGGAAATAATTTCATAAAATGGGTTCAAATAATATACAATAATGCTACAGCAGAAATCCTAACAAATAACAATATTTCAAAACCAATAAAAATCAATAGAGGATGTCGACAAGGCTGTCCACTTTCACCTTTACTGTTTACTATGGCAATTGAACCTTTAGCGATAGCGATACGTTTACATTCACAAATATATGGAATTAAAGTTGGACCAACAGAACATAAAATCTCCCTGTACGCCGATGATATAATTTTGTTTATGTCGAATCTAAAAAAATCAATTCCAACCTTGTTGAATTTAATAAAGAATTTTGGGGAAATATCAGGATATAAAATAAATAAAACTAAATCTTCAATATTAATGCTAAATGAGACCCAGAGAAATTACTCAGCCCCTGAGGTAAATCAATTCAATGTTGTAAATCAGTTTAAATATTTAGGAATCCAAATTATGCCTAAGCTAGAATCAGTCGCCAGTGTCAACTATGAAGCCTTAATGTCAGATATCAGTGAGTTAACTCAGAGATGGATGTCACTACCAATGTCGATGATCGGGAGAATCAATATACTTAAAAGTAATATTTTACCTAAAATACTTTATTTATTTCAATACATTCCCTTATCACCACCTTTAGATCTATTCTCAAGAATAAAAAAAAAGTTAGTGGAATTTATATGGAACAACAGGAGGGCTAGATTACGTTTGTCTTTATTATATTTACCATTTGATCGTGGAGGTCTGAAATGTCCAAATTTTATGTTGTATTATTGGTCGGCACAACTGAGGTCTATGACATATTATTTTTCATCAAATGATCTCCCTCACTGGACTGAAATGGAATCATACAATTTACCTTTACCTCTTCCCATATTCATATACTCAGATTCGGCAAAAAAATTACAAAAACAAGTTAAAAATCCATTTGTAAAGCATATGATCAAAATATGGTGTGAAGCTAAAAACTATTTAAAAGAACCACAGTTATTGTCACAATTTAGTCCAATATGGGGTAATCAATATTTTAAACCAGGGAGAGCGGACGCTGTATTTAAAGTATGGAATTTAAAAGGGATACAAAAGATTCAGGATTTATATTTGCCAGGTGCAGACAACATAATGTCTTTTGAAGAGCTGAGGATCAAATTTAATCTCAATAGAACACATTTTTTTAAATATCTTCAACTTAGAAACTTTATTCGATCAAATCAAAATAAAGCTCTCACTCGACCTATTTATTCATCCTTGGAAAAAATGATGATGAAAGATAGTAAAAGAAAGGGTATTATTTCAGAGTTTTATAACTCATTGACACTATCTTCAAGTGAAAATTCACTGAAAAGATTAAACTACTGGAAAGAAGATCTGCAAATTGAAATTTCAGAGGAACAATGGGAATTGGCTTGTACAGAAGCTCAAACCAAATCAATAAATGCACGCCTTAAATTGATACATTTCAAATGGTTAATGCGGATGTATGTTACACCGGAGGAGTTAAATAGATATAACAAAAATATACCAGATACATGCACAAAATGCATGGAAAGTAAAGGAACCCTATTTCATTGTTTATGGGAATGTAGATTAATAAGAATGTTTTGGGAAGAGGTGAGGGTAACAATTGAAAAAATAATCTCAAAACAAATCATATTGAATCCTAAACTGTTTTTGTTGGGTCTGTACCCAGAAAAGCATAATTTTAATAAAAGTGAAAGAACATTCATAGACCTCAGTTTGCTTAATGCCAAAAAATGTATTGCACTATTATGGAAAAAGACTCATAGACCAGATGTGACTCAGTGGTTAAGACAGATGTTAACAAACCTTCCATTAGAAAGAATAACATATATACTAAAATCAAAGGAAATTGTGTTTGAGAATATATGGAGACCTTTTATTGATTATGTAAAAAATTTAAACATAACTCTTGAAGAAGAAGGTGAATGATGTGTGTGGACCTTGTAAATTCCAAACTGGTGAACATAATATGTATACTTATGTATTGGATTGTCTAGACTAAACAGAGGAGCATTGTTGAAGACTTGATTTTGTTGGTGGTTGTTGGTGTTTTTAGTGCATTTTTTTTTTTTTTGTAGTACTTTAGTGTTAGTGTTTGATTGTTTGTATCATGTTTGTTAAAAAAAAAAAAAAAGGTTCAATAAAGATATTGTGGAAAAAAAAAAAAAGAAATAAATAGTATAAAATTAACATATTCCAGTTACAACAGTGTCATGTGTTTTCTGCCCCGCCCCATGGAAAAATATGTTGCTACCATGCCAAGGTCTTTAAACCAGAGTAAACACTACAATCAGATAATATTTTAATGACTGCAGCTTGCAGAAATGTGAACAGTTAAAAAATTGATACATGCATACATGTAATGCATGTATCAATATTAATGCACAGATCTTATGACTATACAAATATTCTGCAAACACTAATCTGTACAATCCTAATATAGTAATCAAATAAGTCATTTCAAATGTGGTTATAAAAAACAAGACTGTATGTTGAGAGTACAGGTGCTTTCACACCTAAATTAATTTACTTTGGTCCAAATCGGTTGTAAGTTGTTGTTACTATGTATAATTTTGTCCTTGGTTTAGTTCCCTTTCACACAGGCAACAAGAGCACTCTGAGGCAAGTGCAATATCCCCCACCTCCTTTTCTTTGAAGATATCAATATTTACTGAGGGAGAGCAGTTTTCACCTTTTCAATATAATTACTGTGGCTAAACAAAATTATGATAAACCCATCATCCATGAATACAGTGGGGCAAAAAAGTATTTAGTCAGCCACCAATTGTGCACGTTCTCCCACTTAAAAGATGAGAGAGATCTCCAATTTTCATCATAGGTATACCTCAACTATGAGAGACAAAATGAGAAAAAAAAATCCAGAAAATCACACTGTCTGATTTTTAAAGAATTTATTTGCAAATTATGGTGGAAAATAAGTATTTGGTCACCTACAAACAAGCAAGATTTCTGGCTCTCACAGACCTGTAACAACTTCTTTAAGAGGCTCCTCTGTCCTCCACTCGTTACCTGTATTAATGGCACCTGTTTGAACTTGTCATCAGTATAAAGACACCTGTCCACAACCTCAAACAGTCAGACTCCAAACTCTACTATGGCCAAGACCAAAGAGCTGTCAAAGGACAGCAGAAACAAAATTGTAGACCTGCACCAGGCTGAGAAGACTGAATCTGCAATAGGTAAGCAGTTTGGTGTGAAGCAATCAACTGTGGGAGCAATTATTAGAAAATGGAAGACATACAAGACCACTGATAATCTCCCTCCATCTGGGGCTCCACGCAAAATCTCACCCCGTGGGGTCAAAATGATCATGAGAACGGTGAGCAAAAATCCCAGAACCACACGGGGGGACCTAGTGAATGACCTGCAGAGAGCTGGGACCAAAGTAACAAAGGCCACCATCAGTAACACATTACGCCGCCAGGGACTCAAATCCTGCAGTGCCAGACGTGTCCCCCTGCTTAAGCCAGTACATGTCCAGGCCCGTCTGAAGTTTGCTAGAGAGCATTTGGATGATCCACAAGAGGATTGGGAGAATGTCATATGGTCAGATGAAACCAAAATAGAACTTTTTGGTAAAAATTCAACTTGTCATGTTTGGAGGAGAAAGAATGCTGAGTTGCAACCAAAGAACACCATACCTACTGTGAAGCATGGGGGTGGAAACATCATGCTTTGGGGCTGTTTTTCTGCAAAGCGACCAAGACGACTGATCCGTGTAAAGGAAAGAATGAATGGGACCATGTATCGTGAGATTTTGAGTGAAAACCTCCTTCCATCAGCAAGGGCATTGAAGATGAAATGTGGCTGGGTCTTTCAGCATGACAATGATCCCAAACACACCGCCCGGGCAACGAAGGAGTGGCTTCGTAAGAAGCATTTCATGGTCCTGGAGTGGCCTAGCCAGTCTCCAGATCTCAACCCTATAGAAAATCATTGGAGGGAGTTGAAAGTCCGTGTTGCCCAGTGACAGCCCCAAAACATCACTGCTCTAGAGGAGATCTGCATGGAGGAATGGGCCAAAATACCAGCAACAGTGTGTGAAAATCTTGTGAAGACTTACAGAAAACGTTTGAGCTGTGTCATTGCCAACAAAGGGTATATAACAAAGTATTGAGATGAACTTTTGTTATTGACCAAATACTTATTTTCCACCATAATTTACAAATAAATTCTTTAAAAATCAGACAATGTGATTTTCTGGATTTTTTTTTTTCTCATTTTGTCTCTCTTAGTTGAGGTATACCTGTGATGAAAATTGGAGACCTCTCTCGTCTTTTACAGTAGGAGAACTTGCACAACTGGTGGCTGACTAAATACTTTTTTTGCCCCACTGTATACAACAAAGTATACAACCCATAGCTGTAGGGCAGGATCCCGAGGTGAACCTGTGTAGCAAGTTTTGTGACCCTAGAGAGCTTTGCACATTCTTTAGTAAGAGAGCATAGGGAGTGTCAACCTTTACCTTTGACCTTTTGATCCCAAACCTGTAGTCAGAAGTCACGATCTCAGAGTGAACCTGTGTACCTGGTTTCATGAGCCAAGCTTTCTTTGTGTTGAGATATACAGTGGATATAAAAAGTCTACACACCCCTGTTCAAATTCCAGGTTTTTGTGGTGTAAAAAATGAGACCAAGATAAATCATTTAAAAACTTGTTCCACCATTAATGTGACCTATAAGCTGTACAACCCAATTGAAAAACAAATTGAAATCTTTTAAGATAAAATAAGCCTTTATTAATCCCACAATGGGGAAATTCCAGGATTGCAGCAGCACAGGGATAGCAGCACTCAGAGCAATAATTAATAAGATAATAAGAACAAATGAATATACAGTACATATTTACACAGATATATACACAGCGCGGGAGCATTGCAGCTAGGTGGTAGACAGCATTACGGTCTGTTAAGTTACCCCACAGAATATGAATAAGTACCCAGATAGTATATTTCGTATTTGAATCAGCTGTGTTGACACCCTCAGTAATGATTGATATTGTCCTAGTTGTATAATGGAGGGGACCATTTACTGTGCAAGGTTGTTACGTTTTGTACATTCAATATGAACTCTACGAGCAGCCCTGGTTAGGTGAGAGAAAAAATTAAAAACTTACAATAAACTGGTTGCATAAATATCTACACCCTGTTATAACTGAGAATGTGGCTTTGTTCAGAATTAACCAATCACATTCGAACTGAGAGAGATGGCATGCGGCAGAACAGATTTCCGGTACCTGACTGTTTGGCAGCAGAGCTGTAGTAGTCTGCTGAAGAAAGTGCTCCGCTGTCTGTCCAGTGTGTGGTGGAGGGGGTGATCAGGACTGCCCATGATTGATAACAGTTTGTTCAGTGTCCTCCTCTCCACCACAGTCTCAAAGGTCTCCGGCCTGATACCAATTACAGAGCCAGCCTTCTTGATAATCTTTTCAGGTCTGTTGGTGTCTCTGGCTCTGGTACTGCTACCTCAACACACAGCAGCAAAGAAGATGGCGCTGGCAATGACGGTCTGTTAGAAAAGCTCCAACATCTCGTTGCACACATGAAAGGATCTCAGCTTCCTCAGAAAGTAGAATCTGCTCATCCCCTTCTTGTACACAGCATCAGTGTTAGCTTTCCAGTCCAGTCTGTTGTTGATCACAACACCCAGATATTTTTAGTCCTCCACTACCCCCACATCCTCCTCCCTAATCCGCAATGGCTGTGAAGGCATCCTCTTCTTCCTGGAGTCAATCACCATCTCTCTGGTCTTGCTGACATTCAGCGTCAGGTGATTCTGTTCGGTCCAGTCCACAAATCTGTCTACCAGTGCCCTGTACTCCCCCTCCTCTCCCCCTCTTATACACCCAACAACAACACAGTCAGAGAATTTCTGCAGGTGGCATGACTCTGAGCTGTACTGAAAGTCACTGGTGTACAAGGTAATGTGAAAAGGAGAAAGCACAGTCCCCTGTGGAGCACCCATATCACTAACCACCACATCAGACAAGACACTGCCCAGCTGGACAAACTGTGGGAGTCAGGAAATGAAAATCAGCACACACCTACCACCATTTAATGTGCCTCTGATTAACCCCAAATAAAGTTCAGCTGTTCTAATAGGCTTTTCCTGACATTTTTGTTGTCACATCTTACAGCACAAGCCATGGTGCGCAGACAGCTTCCAAAGCGTTAGAGGGATCTCATTGTTCAATGGTATCCATCAGGAGGAGGGTACAAAAGAATTTCCAAGGCATTAAATATACCATGGAACACAGTGAAGACAGTCATCATCAAGTGGAGAAAATATGGGACAACAGTGACATTACCAAGAACTGGATGTCCCTCCAAAATTGATGGAAAGACGAGAAGAAAACTGGTCAGGGAGGCTGCCAAGAGGCCGACAGTAACATTGAAGGAGCTGCAGGAATTTCTGGCAAGGTACTGGCTGTTTAGTACATGTGACAACAATCTCCCTTCTTTTTCCTTTGTGTGGGCTATGGGGCTATGGGGTAGGGTGGCAAGACGGAAGCTTTATCTTACGAAGAAAAACATCCAAACCCGGCTACATTTTGCAAAAACACATTTGAAATCTCCTAAACGCATGTGGGAAAATGTGTTATGGTCTGATGAAACCAAGGTTGAACTTTTTGGCCATAATTCCAAAAAGTATATCTGGCGCAAACCACAACACTGCTCGTCATCAAAAGAACAACATACCTACAGTGAAGCATAGTGGTGGCAGCATCATGCTTTGAGGTTTTTCTTCAGCTGAAACTGGGGCCTTAGTCAAGGTGGAGGGAATTATGAACTGTTCCAAATACCAGTCAGTGTTGGCACAAAACCTTCAGGCTTCTGCTAGAAAGCTGAAGATGAAGAGGAACTTTCAGCATGACAGTGACCTAAAGCACACATCCAAATCAACAAAAGAATGGCTTCACCAGAAAAAGATTAAGGTTTTGGAATGGCCCAGCCACAGTCCAGTCCTGAATCCGATTGAACATCTGTGGGGTGATCTGAAGAGGGCTGTGCACAGGAGATGCCCTCGCAATCTGACAGATTTAGAGCATTTTTGCAAAGAAGAGTGGGAAAATATTGCCACATGATGCCACGCTGATAGACTCCTACTAGGGATGTTAAGGATTAATTGACTTTCGATTAATTGTTGATTATTTATTCAACTAAATTTAATTAACTATCAATTAACTTAAAGTGGTGCCATTTTTTTCCACAGTTTATTTTCATTACATGTAGTGACATTGCCAGACCTGGCAAGGGCGCTATAGCCTAATCTCTACCACACCTGACGTATTTCACTCAAGAAAATGAAGCGGTCTAAACACAATGCAGTGTGTGGGATCATTTTAAACTGGTAAATGCTAACAAAGCTAAATGTACACTATGTGGTACTACAGTGAAATACCACAGCTCAACCAGTTCGCTAAATTACCATCTAAAGAACTCACATCCAGCCGTGCTGCCAGGAGACACTAATTTGGCTTCATCATAACCAACAGTTTCTGCAGTCTTGGGGAGGCAGGTATGTGATGAGAGGAAGACAGAGAGCATTACTCAGAGAATTTGCAACATGATTGAAAACAACATGATGCCAATAAGTAATGTTGAAGGAGCAGGCCTTCGGGAGCTGATAAACTTTATGGAGACAGGGTATAATATTCCATCTAGAGGAACAATAACTACCCGCTTGGAAGCACGCTATAATAATAATAATAATAATGGACTGCATTTATATAGCGCCTTTCAAGATACCCAAAGCACTTTACAGTGAGTCCATTATTCATTCGCTCCACAGACAGGCAATGGTAGTGGTATGCTACTGCTGTAGCCACAGCTGCCCTGGGGCAGACCAACGCAACCGTGGCTGCCAATCCACGCCAATGGCCTCTCTGACCACTACCAAACATTTATAGACATTCATACCCAGTGTCATGGACACTGGAGGCAAGCTGGGTAAAGTGTCTTGCCCAGGGACACAACAGCAGAATGGCAGGATTCGAAACGCTAACCCTCTAGTTATTGGACAACCAGCTCTACCTCCTGAGCCACTGCCATCCACATTTCCCTCCTCCATTCCATATTTGCTGAGCACCAAGCTGGCCGGCAGGAAGCTTCACTTTTTATATGGTCTTTGGCATGACCCGGCCGGGACTTGAACCCCGACCTCCCAGTTGTGTGGCAGATGCTCTACCTCTAGGCTACCACTCCAGTGGAAGAAGAAAAAAGCTGACTTGAAAACACAGCTAGCCACTGAAAATGTGGCACTGACAATGGATTGCTGGACTGCACTAACTACAGAAAGCTACAGTACAGTCACTTGCCACTACATTGATAATGACTGGCATGTAAAATCAGCAGTTCTTCTCACAGAGAGCATGTCCAATTTTATGTAGTTTTTAATATTATATGGAATAAGTCCACATACTTTTTTTATTCAGAATTTATGTTGCTGAAGTTTAATATCAGCCAGTGCACACACTTTTATGTTATAGTAGCCTTAATATTTATTTTTCTAAATTTATTTTGTTGTTAATGTTTAACATGCAACAGATTACATAAATAAATCAAATCCTTGAGGAATATAACTTGCATTTTTTTCTTCAGTATGTCAAACAATAATTGACTTTTCATGTTCTATACCATAATGTACCAAGGGAAATTCAAATTCTCAGGAAAAACACCCCTTAGCAATTAATCGTTAATCGATCAATAAGGTGAGTTAATTAACAATTATTGAATTAATTGATAATATGTATCCCTAACTCCTACCTAAAAAGACTGAGTGCTGCAATAAAAGCCAAAAGTGCTGCAACAAAGTATTATGTAAATCATCCAAGATGTGTATTAGATACAACTACTGTATTGATTTGAAAAGTCTACATCATTTCTTATAGTAGTCATTGTGTTTAGAAGATTTAGGGAAAATATGACCTATGACCTCAAGGTCATCCGATGAGAGAGAAATTGCAATATGTGCATCATCAGAGTATATCAAACCATGGTAGCAAGTTTCAAAACAATCGTAACAAAACTGTAGAAGGAGATGATTTCACAAGACATGAAGTGAGGTGAAATAAGAAGTCATAGGTCAGGGGCTACAAGTCCTGCAAAAATCATCCGATCAGAACCAAACTGCAATATGCATATCCTCAGTGTATATCAAAACACGGTGCCAAGTTTAAAACAATCTGAACAAAACTGTAGGAGGAACTGACTTCACAATACGGTTACTGTCTATGAAGTGAGGTGAAATAAGAAGTCATGCAGGTCAGGGGTATAACTGCAAAAATCATTGATCAGAACCAAACTGCAATATGAGCATCAACAATGTAAGTTAAACCTTGGTACCAAGTTTCAAAACAATTGGAACAAAACTAGGAATTGATTTCACAAAAGTGGAACGAATGGATGGACCCATAACACAGGGATGGCAACAGAAAATTCTGATTTCAGCTGAAATCTAATTTGGTTGATTGACTTATGGGGGGCCAGGGGGGGCACAGCCCCCCTGAAGCTGAGAGGTTTTCAGTAAAACAGAAGTATATTAGACTGGAAAAAAATGATAAGAAAATGAAATACTAGACTTAGATAAATCATTAAATTTAATGAAAAGTTAACTTACTTTTTCTTCAATGTTGTCTCACTGTCTTTAGTCCAACATATTTAACAGTTCTATAAGAGTTTATTACACTATTTACACTGGTCACCAAGTAACTTCTAATGTGAAACTTTCTTCCTTTTGGCAGCAAGCTGTGTCAGTCTCTGAACTTTGAACTTCATCTCCTTTTCTGGTTTCTTCAGAAATTGTCCGAGTGTTTCTGTTACCTCGTCGAACTTTGAGCCAATTTTCACCTTTACCGTCACTCTTCTCTCAAGCCAATTCCATCGAAACTTATTTTTGACACTTTTGTCTATTTCTAGCACTGATGACTCCTGATCCTTCGATAAAAATCTCATAATTCCACTGAAAATGATACCGAAAGCTCAGAATTCCAACACGAACCAGGGATGTGATTTGGGGTTGGGGAAGTTATCTGAAAATTTAGTAGGGATTCTGGGGGACATAGTCCCCCAGCGGGGTCCGGGGCAGAGCCCCGGTGGGGGGGCAAGGGGGCGAAGCCCCCCGAAGCTCCTGGGTTTTTATGATTTTTAAGTACCAGAACTGTGCTTAAATGACATAAAACAAACAGCTGAATGCCACTTACTGTATAATATTGACTTATGTTCCAAGAATATAGCATTCCTAAAATATTCCAACAAGCATTATCCATCACATGCTTTAACACTTGATCAAATCAAAATCAGTTAATTTTATCTATTCCATAATAGAAATAAAATTCATTCATACCATTACTTTTTATAATTTCAGCATTCATTTCAGATCACCAGTTTCAATCCCCATTGAGTCTTGAGCAGTTCATTTTGCACAATCACTGATGTAGATAAGTCTTAGAAATATTCAAAAGTTATGAGTCAATGTCCACTGTGCACTGTCAATTTCAAACTGTTTGGAATCATAAAAGTAATGTAACTAAATTGTTTTGCTATTTTTTTCTCCTCAACATCAATGTCAGGGCGCTGCAGGAGTTTTTGGGGATGGTTAACTTTTAGAACTGTTTCCTCCCCCGCACAGCCCAGCTCATACAGTCGTTGTACGCCACACTCAAGAAACGGAAACTGGCGGACAGAGTCGACTGGACTCCTGAGCGGGAGCAGGCGTTCTCTGAGGTTAAAACAGCTCTGGCAAACGCTGCGCTACTGGTGCACCCAGACCCGGTGGCTCGGATAGCGCTATGGACGCCTCGGACATGGGCAGAGCGGCCGTCGTGGAGCAATGCGTTGTCGGTTCTTGGCAGCCGCTCACCTTTTTTAGCAGATCTTTGCACGACAGTGAGAGTAAATACAGCGTGTTCGACAGAGAGTTACTGGCTCTCCACCTGGCCATACGCCACTTCCAGTTCTGCCTGAAAGGGCGCACCTTCACTGCGTTCGTGGACCACAAGCCGCTAACGTACTTAACGTACTTTATCTTCCTGGAAGATAAAAAAAAAAGCAGAATTCCGCGAATTAGCAGAAAAATCACATCCCTGACGAACACGCCGCCATGAATTTTTGACAAAGCATACAACGAGCCATTTGATTGGTCCAATCGTTTGAAACTATCCAATTGCAGGGCTGTTTACAATACAGCAGTAGCTTGAGTACAAAACATCCGGGTTATCGCGGGAGACTTGACCCGGGGAAGCGCCGAACGCTTATGTAATCGTGTTGATTTTCGCTAAAATCGGTAACAATAAGGTACCTTACCCCTCCCCCCCCCTAAAATTTTCTCAACGGATTTAGACGATTCACAGAAATGATCAATTTGAAAATAAATCGGCGGAAATCCACGGATCAGCGGAAAATTGCCATCCCTGATAACATAATCCTCCTTTGGCCTTCGCCCAAAGGGGTTGAAGAGCCCTTTGGGCTAGTCCGGCGAGGGACAAAAATTCAAGCCGACCAAAATGCATCACGTTAAATCTTGCAAGACTTGCATCAGAACGTTCTCTGTTCTTGTTGGTCAGATTTTTTTGCCGCAAGAACAGGATAAGTAAATACAGCAAGTAAGATGATGACTGCACATTTATGAGGAGAAAATAATACAAATTGTAGCGTAATCTACAGGTGGTTTCATCGCCCTTATGTGCATTACGTGCATATACCACTTCCCGCAAACTGTATAGTTTGAAAATGAAGCGCAGCTACGGAAGGAAAACAACATGTTAACGTTTATTAATCCTCCAGAACCGTGACATGCTCAGCCACAGATATTTTCGAAGATCCATCAGATATGTACAGTGGCATACAATGTTTTACCATTTGCCGCTGGTCCTGTTTTAGTATGGTCCCATTCTTACCTGCAGGACCGCACCACAGTTCATCAGTTGATTCAAATCAAGACTACCCCTTTCAGACGGTCTCGGCACCCTTGGTTTGGGGCACACCTGAGTGCGATTACCATGTTCTTACCAGATGAAACAAACCACACTAACGGAAAAAACAAACTAAAGCCTGCAGGTGTGAAAGCACCCTAAGTGCATCTTGCACATAAATAAAACCAATTTAGGAAATGATTAAGTTTGAGAAAAGACTTTTGCAACCCAGAGACAATGGCAATACACATTAGTACTGCAAACAGCCAATCTTCCATTAAAACAATGCCTTCAACAGCTTCCAGTCATTGGAGGGCTGAACATAACCAATGCCTCCTTACCTCACTCTTTCATTGTACTTCAAATCATGACTTATCAATTTGAATTAGTGATCCTATATAGGGCTGAGAACAATCTCTAATTTCCAGAATCTATTCAATTCCGATTCTTGAGATTCTGAATCGATTCAATTCCGATTCAATCCGATCCGATCCTGATTCAATCTGGGAAATTACCATTTTAATAGCCATTTTACTTGCCAGGAAAAAAAAATCTTCCGAGACCTAATGCTGCAAATTGCACCAAGAATATGCTAACTTTATCAATACATAAATTATCACATAAAGAACTGACCCAAAATCAGTTGCAATTATGCACTTTTTATTATTTAACTTATGATTTCACAAAGTGATCACAAATCCTTTCGTTAGTGCAAAGGGTGTGTAGTGTCAAGTTAACAACCCAGAGTAAGTCAATAAATTCAATGTATGAAGGATTTCACAGCTGTTTTTGTGATTATTGTGGCCCAAAAAGCCTGAATTTGTGGGAGCTTTTCCAAAAGTTAACATTTTTAGAGGTTTGTTGCACTGAAAGTTGTGTGAGGAAGTACAGATTTTAGAGTAGCTGCTTTTTCCATCATTTACAGTGATGCTAATCTATCTGCCAAGAATGTGTCGCTAGTCCAGCAAAAGCTAGCGGTACTCAAATGCTTTGACTGACCATTTCATGAAACTGCTTGCAAAGCATTTGAGTACCGCTAGCTTGCTCTCTGACTGACCATTTCATGAAACTGCTTGCAGAGAGCAACTCATACTGGCTCAGACGTCGCCCGGGTTAACAAGGTCAGGAGTTCCTGGCAGCAGAAGGCGAATTACAGAGCTGCTTGGAGGAATCTGACCAGGCCTAAATGAAACAGTCACTGTCGCCCCCGACAGACTGCTATGATGATGATGATGATGATGATGATGATGATGAAGATGAATCTAAGCAACACCAGAAGAAAAGCACAGGACTGCCAAAAATTTCCTGTTAAACAGTGATTTATGTAGAATTAAATGCTCAGTAAAGTTGTCAAAAAAAATGACCAACATTGTATTCTTGCTGAGAACTTAAGTTTAAAAAAGAAATAAAAGAATTAGTTCATTACTTACTTACTTACTTAAGCCCATAGCTCGCCTTGGCACAATGGGCTATTTAAAGTAATTACAACAACTAAATTGCATTGAATGCATGTTAAGAGCATGGAGAAAATTATGGCAGCACCTTCTTGAATCTTGAATTTGAAAACTAAGACCCTGAAAAATTTGAGGTCCTCTTGTGCGCTGAAATTCTCATGAAGCAGGGATGGCTCCTCCACTGACAACGTCTTCCCTTCAGAAGGTCTCAGTGCAGGATGAACCTTTGAGTGGAAACCCAGTCTTCACAGATCTGAGGGGGAGATGAAAAGAACAGATTTCACAGTAAAATTAATAATATTTTTAAATCCCCACACCACAGTAGGGTTTAATAATTTAGTTTCTTTTATTTTTTTGTTGTTTATATTTTAACTACAAATTAACTTTCAATTTTTGAAAAGGGTTTCATTTCCTGGAAAGATTTGTTCATTTCAATTTAGTTCTGTTGAGTAAAAATGGCTTGTACTGCAGCCTTTATTAATTCTGCCATTTTCATTTTATTGTGATTTATTATTATCTTCAAATCTCTCACTTAAGAGCTAGAAGTCCATAATCTCATAAAATATACCTTTATTCTGCATTTCTTCACAGTGCTTAACCAACAGTTAACTATTGTATCCATAGTTTGTAAAAGAAAACACCATCATGCCGGATAAATTATTAATTTACGACACAAATGTTAAAACAAACAAATGATATTTTACTTACAATTTCAGCAGCTCCAAGTTTCCCTCTCTGTTCACCAGTTTCAGCCAGTCTCTGTGCATTTTCCATTTGACAGTGTTAATCAATCGTTGACTTTATGTTCCAACACAGCGCTGCATGTAGTGCAGGTTAGTTAGTAGTTAGTAGTACAATACCGGTTATCCTTGCTTTATGAAAAATATTCGGAAGCTGTTGAGGATAGTCTTTACGCTGACTTTTGTTGTTAACAAAATTAACAGACATGCACATTAACAACTCCACTCATGTAAACATGGAAGTAAAGACGTGCGCATGCGCCGCAGGAAACTCTTGCAGGATGAGAACCGTTTTAACACCACAGAAGAAGAACCAGCATCTCCATTAGATTGTAGCTGTTAGCTCCGTTAGCATGCCGGGTGTTTTTGGTTCTTCGCCGCTGTTCCTGGCCCACGGACCCGGTTTTGACCCAATCAGACTCAGCAGACATTCACAGAAGTAAAGGAATTATATTAAAAGATCGATCCGTGGATTTTGTTGATCGATATTGGCTCAGTCAAACGTGGATCGACCTAGATCATATCAATCTTTTGAACCCACCCCTAATTCTATACATAGCCAAGGGTTATATATAGGGCTGGGAATCATTACTAATTTCCAGAATCGATTCGATTCCAATTCTTGAGGTTCTGAATTGATTGAATTCCAATTCAATCCAGTCCCAATTCACTCAGGGAAATTACCATTTTAATAACTATTTTACTTGCCAAGAAAAAAAATTCTTAAGAGACCTAATTCTGCAAATTGTACCAGGAATATTCTAAATTTGCTAAAGTCACACACTGCCAAAAACTGAATTTTTTTTCTTGTTGGCATGTCTGTAACATGACATGAAACTGTAAGACAATAAAAGGTTTTCTTTGTAGGAAAAAGGGCATAAGATACCATTTTAGACAAGGTAGATTTGTCTTTATAGGGGATTTATATCCACCGGAGCGTGTCTTTAATAGGGCTGCAACGAAAGATTATTTTAGTAATCGACTAATCTAACAACTATTTTTTTCAACTAGTCAACTAATCGCGTTTATTTTTCTCATGTCCACCATCTCTGCTTCCTGTTGGGGCTCTAGTCTAGTGCATATTTTACCTCACCTGCTGTTCAATACTGCTTAACGTTCCGTCTCCTGTGGGCGGGAGGCATTTGAATGCCATTTTGTCTCAGCTGGATACGATGTGACACAGGAACCAATATTCAGAATGAGGGCTAACATTAACAAAGATGAAAAAGAGATAGTGACTCCTGTAATTCAGTCATTTACTGCATTCAACACGTTAGCCATGAGAGCTCAGCCCTCTGCAACCACAGAGCTTATTGTCAAACAGGTAAGCTAACATTAACAGCATGTTCTAACAGAATTGTCATTTTTCTAAAGCTTGAAACAGTTGGCCATTGAAAATAAGCGGCTCCAATTTTCTGTACTCGCTAAAACTTACCAAGCAGACGGTAATGTTGTGGCTCCCGGGTGCTGTTGTTTCAGATGCTCATGCATCACTGTAGTGCTGCCGTGGTAAGAGGCGTCTACCTTGCAAAGTCTGCATTTTACTCATTTTGGTTTTTTGTCTTCTGTAAAATGTTCCCAAACAACAGAAAGTTTGGGTCTGCTTTTTTTTTTTGGATCCACTTCGACTGGCTTTTTCCTTCTCTTCGCCATACTGTGCTCCTCTTCTTCGCTGGAAATTGTTCATGCATGCCGGACAACAGACGCACTACTGCCCGCAGCAGTTCCAGTCGTGCATTGCAGTTCAGGTCATGTATTGCAGTTACAACCAACCATTACAACGGCATGCATATAAACTTTATAATTCAATGATTTGTCGACAATAAAAATACTTGTTGACAAATTTTTATTGTCGACATTGTCGACATTGACTGATCGTTTCAACCCTAGTCTTCAATACAAAGTATCACAAAGAACTGACCCAAAATCAGTTACAATAATGCACTTTTATTATTTAACTTATGATTTCACTAAGTGCTAACAAGTGCTTTTTTAGTGCATAGAGTGTGTAATATCAAGTTAACAACCCAGAGTAAGTAAACAAATTCAATGCATGAAGCATGTATAAATAATCTCACTGTATTTGGCAGCAACTTTAGATTTCCAGTGTATCAGGCATTCAGTGCAACTAGAACATACTTTCTGTAGACAGTAATACCTGAGAAAATGCTACAATTGTGAGGCTAAATTGAGTACATGTGCAAATCAGTCAATGTGCAACTGGCTCATTATTTCCACAGCCTGCGCCATATTTGCAACATTGAGGTAAATTTTTCCACGGAAACAACACGTGTCCAAGGGATCGTGCCAACGAGGGCTAGCAAGTAATCAACCTTGAGATTCTGCCATCACCGGAGTAAAATTAACACTGGAAAGTAAACTAGTTTGAAAATGAGATTGCCACTCACCTGTAAACAGATGGATCCGAGCTGAAACGGACTGTTTTGTGCATATATTCATTTCATGTACGTACGCCTACTACAGACATGCTAATGACGACTAGCAGGCCAGCAACGTAAACAACCGTCATCCAGGCGTAGTTTTGGAGGAGGCTGTGACAAATTTCCAGTTAAGAGCCCCGCCCGAAATGTTGTTAAACCTTGGGGTGGCTGTGGTGCAGGTGTAATGTGGCCGACTACTGATCGGAGGGTCAGGGTTTCGATTCCCGCCCTGTCTGCAGTCTGCATGCCGAAGTGTCCTTGAGCAAGACACTGAACCCCCAGTTGCTCCTAGTAGGTCAGGCCAGTGCCTGTGCATGGCAGCTCCGCCACCATCAGTGTGTGAATGTGTGTGTGAATAGGTGGATAGCAGGATCTGTAAAGCGCTTTGGTCATCTAGAAATTAGAAAAAGCGCTATATACACTACCGTTCAAAAGTTTGGGGCCACCCAGACAATTATTTTGTGTTTTCCATGAAAAGTCACACTTATTTACCACCATGAGTTGTAAAATGAATAGAAAATATAGTCAAGACATTGACAAGGTTAGAAATAATGATTTGTATTTGAAAAAATAATTTTTTCCTTCAAACTTTGCTTTCGTCAAAGAATCCTCCATTTGCAGCAATTACAGCATTGCAGACCTAACATGATTGCACAAGGGTTTTCTAATCATCCATTAGCCTTATGACGCAATGAGCAAACACATTGTACCATTAGAACACTGGAGTGATAGTTGCTGGAAATGGGCCTCTATACACCTATATAGATATTGCACCAAAAACCAGACATTTGCAGCTAGAATAGTCATTTACCACATTAGCAATGTATAGAGTGTATTTCTGATTAGTTTAAAGTTATCTTCATTGAAAAAAAGTGCTTTTCTTTCAAAAATAAGGAAATTTCTAAGTGACCCCAAACTTTTGAACGGTAGTGTAAGTAAACACCATTTACCATAAACGTAACGGCTTTGGTTCTGTGGAGCTCTTCCCTACCTTCACAGTTCTTGAAGTAATCAAGCCTGCCAGCATTGATTCTCTCCCTTAAATGGGATTTGAAATTGTACTCTTAAATTGTTTTTTATGTGTACCGTTTCTCTTCTCTTTTTACCTTTTCAACTTCCTCCCTGCTTGTTTCAGGGTCAACAGTTTCTGAAACCCAACCTGAATTGCTTTCTACAGTGGTATGAAAAAGTGTTTGCCCCCTTCCCGATTTCTCATTTTTTTTGTATGTTTGTCACACTTAAATGTTTCAGATCATCAAACAAATTTAAATATTACACAAAGATAACACAAGTAAATACAAAATGCAGTTTTTAAATGAAGGCATTTATTATTAAGGGGAAAAAAATCTAAACCTACATGGCCCTGTGTGAAAAAGTGATTGCCCCCTAAACCTAATAACTGGTTGGGCCACCCTTAGCAGCAACAACTCCAATCAAGAGTTTGCGATAACTTGCAATGAGTCTTTTACAGCACTGTGGAGGAATTGTGGCCCACTCATTTTTGCAGAATTGTTGTAATTCAGCCATATTGGAGGGTTTTCGAGCATGAACTGCCTTTTTAAGGTCATGCCACAGCATCTCAATCGGATTCAGGTCAGGACTTTGATTAGGCCACTCCAAAGTCTTCATTTTGTTTTTCTTAAGCCATTCAGAGGTGGACTTGTTGGTGCGTTTTGGATCATTGTCCTGCTGCAGAACCCAAGTGCGCTTCAGCTTCAGGTCATGAACAGATGCCCAGACATTCTCCGTCAGGATTTTTTGGTAGACAGCAGAATTCATGGTTCCATTTACCACAGCAAGTCTTCCAGGTCCTGAAGCAGCAAAACAGCCCTGACCATCACACTACCACCACCATATTTTACTGTTGGTATGATGTTCCTTTTCTGAAATGCTGTGTTACTTTTACGCCGGATGTAATGGGACACACATCTTCCAAAAAGTTAACTTTTGTCTCGTCAGTCCACAAAGTATTTTCTCAAAAGTCTTGGGGATCATCAAGATGTTTTCTGGCAAAACTGAGACAAGTCTTTATGTTCTTTTTGCTCAGCAGTGGTTTTTGTCTTGGAACTCTGCCATGCAGGCCATATTTGCCCAGTCTCTTTCTTATGGTGGAGTCATGAACACTGACCTTAACTGAGGCAAGTGAGGCCTGTGGTTCTTTGGTGGTGTTGTGGGGTCTTTTGGATGAGTTGTTGCTGCGCTCTTGGGGTAATTTTGGTCGGCCGGCCACTCCTGGGAAGGTTCACCACTGTTCCGTTTTTGCCATTTGTGGATAATCGCTCTCACTGTGGTTTGCTGGAGTCCCAAAGCTATAGAAATGGCTTTATAACCTGTTCCACAGTGATATATCTCAACTACTTCGTTTCTCATTTGTTCCTGAATTTCTTTGGATCACAGCATGATGTCTAGCTTTTGAGCATCTTTTGATCTACTTCACTTTGTCAGACAGGTCCTATTTAAGTGATTTCTTGATTGAAAACAGGTGTAGCAGTAATCAGGCCTGGGTGTGGCTAGACAAACTGAACTCAGCTTTCCAAAGATGTGATAAACCACAGTTAATTTATGTTTTAGCGGGGGGGGGGGGTCACTTTTTCCACACAGGGTCATGTCGGTTTGGATTTTTTTTTACCCTTAATAATACACACTTTCATTTAAAAACTGCATTTTGTGTTTACTTATGTCTAATATTTAAATTTGTTTGATGATCTGAAACATTTAAGTGTGACAAACATACAAAAAAAAAAGAGAAATTGGGAAGGGGCAAACATTTTTTCACACCACTGAATATGTACTGTTTTTCTTTTAATATCTTCCTGCCTGCCTCAGGGACTACAGATGAGTGAGGACACTATAATCTGGTACAGAGTATCTTTACCCTGTGTTATTAATGTTTTTTTTCTGTATATGGTCCCTGACAAATAAACCAATAAACTAAACTAAACTTGAATGTAATCTGTTAGCTGCGTGCCGCCATTTTGATTCACTCTGACCTGCAGCTTAACTCTCACGTGATTGTTCAATCACGCGAGACTTCTCCCGGCTCAAGGACAACTAGTGTTTTGTGTTTCTCCAGACAAAAGCATTATATTAAAAGACTGATCTGTGGATTTTGTGAATCAATATCGGCTCAGTCAAACATGAATCGATTCGAATTGGAGAATCAATCTTTTGAACCCACCCCTAGTTATACTGTTGACAAATTTAAAGGGTCTGTAAATCCCAATCTATAATGGTGATGATGAAGACCATTCAAAACCCCTTAGCTTTCCAGCCAATTTCCAGCCGTGAAATGTTTTGCAGATGGAATACCAGAATTTTAAGAGGTGAACACAAAGCTACTATACATCTTCATGGCCATTAGGCTAATAAAATAAGCTATGTATTAAATAGGAATTTAGTCTGTGTGATACATTATCCAATGTAATATGCCAAATATTTTGATATATATAATGATTTCCCATAACCCATTTTGTCTTGCTCAACTCCTGGCTAGATCTTACAAGTCACACCTTTATTGTACCACCCTGAGCAGACAACATGCGATGCCATTGAGTGGACTGAAAAATCAATTAGCTATTACTCTGGTAAAGAATTGAGTTAGTATTTTTGACATGTAATAAAAAATTTCCAATGCCAATATCAAGCAAAATATAGTGATATTATGCTGCATCGACACCCCCCCCCCCCCGAAAAAACACACGTCAGAAATATATTGCAAATTATACAGTAATACTCTTATGTGAAATGCATGCTTGTCTTTATGGAAATAACTTGCATATTTGACCATCCATCTTTACCCATGTACAAAACCTTTTTCAACTGTAAAGGAAAAAAAAATGTTTTTGAAAGTTTTAAGGTAAACTAATCACAGTACAGCAATTTACAGCCACGCAAAGAAACACACATAAACTAGTAGAGGACTGAGCTGTGCTGTTGCTGAGAGGAAGAGGGTGTTTTCCTTCGAGCTCGAGGGACACAGCTTGTTTGAGGATGTACAATAAGTGCTCTGAAAGTGTGTGGGCACAGAGGGGTGTGGGGTCTGCTTCCTGAATGCAACCAATCCAGACGCAAATGGAATGGAAGTCTCCAAATGCTCTCTACACACACTCCTCTTCCTTCACAGCTGAAACCACAAGCAGGAAGCAAGGGAATACAATGAATGGACGCTGAATGTATAGTTTCAGAATGCGTACAACTTTTACAAAACCAAAAGCAGAACATGTTAAAGACTAGATCAAGTCACTGGTCTGAACAGCCCATTTAGATTTGTTTTTACTTCCCTTAGCAAGTTTGCAAACAGCAATCACAGATTTAAGCAGGACAAAGTTAAACCTCCACAGAGCTGCATATTTACAGTGTGGCAAAAAAGTATTTAGTCAGCCACCAATTGTGCAAGTTCTCCCACTTAAAAGATGTGAGAGGTCTCCAATTTTCATCATAGGTATACCTCAACTATGAGAGACAAAATGAGAAAAAAAATCCAGAAAATCACATTGAAGGATTTTTAATGAATTAATTGGTAAATTCCTCGGTAAAATAAGTATTTGGTCACCTAAAAACAAGCAAGATTTCTGGCTCTCACAGACCTGTAACTTCTTCTTTAAGAGGCTCCTCTGTCCTCCACTTGTTACCTGTATTAATGGCACCTGTTTGAACTCGTTATCAGTATAAAAGACACCTGTCCACAACCTCAAACAGTCAGACTCCAAACTCCGCTATGGCCAAGACCAAAGAGCTGTCAAAGGACACCAGAAACAAAATTGTAGACCTGCACCAGGCTGGGAAGACTGAATTTGCAATAGGTAAGCAGCCTGGTGTGAAGAAATCAACTGTGGGAGCAATTATTAGAAAATGGAAGACATGCAAGACCACTGATAATCTCCCTCCATCTGGGGTTCCACGCAAGATCTCACCCCGTGGGGTCAAAATGATCATGAGAACGGTGAGCAAAAATCCCAGAACCACACGGGGGGACCTAGTGAATGACCTGCAGAGAGCTGGGACCAAAGTAACAAAGGCTACATCAGTAACACACTACGCCGCCAGGGATTCAAATCCTGCAGTGCCTGACGTGTTAAGGCACTGCTTAAGCCAGTACATGTCCAGGCCCGTCTGAAGTTTGCTAGAGAGCATTTGGATGATCAGAAGAGGATTGGGAGAATGTCATATGGTCAAGATGAAACCAAAATAGAACTTTTTGGTAAAAATTCAACTTGTCATGTTTGGAGGAGAAAGAACACCATACCTACTGTGAAGCATGGGGGTGGAAACATCATGCTTTGGAGCTGTTTTTCTGCAAAGGGACCAGGACGACTGATCCGTGTAAAGGAAAGAATGAATGGGGCCATGTATCGTGAGATTTTGAATGAAAACCTCCTTCAATCAGCAAGGGCATTGAAGATGAAACATGGCTGGGTCTTTCAGCATGACAATGATCCCAAACACACTGCCCGGGCAACGAAGGAGTGGCTTCATAAGAAGCATTTCAAGGTCCTGGAGTGGCCTAGCCAGTCTCCAGATCTCAACCCTATAGAAAATCTTTGGAGGGAGTTGAAAGTCCGTGATGCCCAGCGACAGCCCCAAAACATCACTGCTCTAGAGGAGATCTGCATGGAGGAATGGGCCAAAATACCAGCAACAGTGTGTGAAAACCTTGTGAAGACTTACAGAAAACGTTTGACCTCTGTCATTGCCAACAAAGGGTATATAACAAAGTATTGAGATGAACTTTTGTTATTAACCAAATACTTATTTTACCGAGGAATTTACCAATTAATTCATTAAAAATCCTTCAATGTGATTTTCTGGATTTTTTTTTCTCATTTTGTCTCTCATAGTTGAGGCTTTTTTCTGCTAACGACGAGAATGAAGACCATTCTCAGCAGTCAGACTGTCGACCTCCCCGACAATGTCGAGGTGAGGTTGAAGGGGCAAACCGTAATGGTCAAAGGCCCCCGTGGAAAACTCACCAGGGAGTTTAACCACATCAACCTGGAGCTCAGTTTGCTGGGAAAGAAAAACAAAAAGCTTCATGTAGACAAATGGTGGGGAAACAGGAAGGAGCTGGCCACAGTTCGCACCATCTGTAGCCACGTCCAGAACATGATCAAGGGTGTCACTTTGGGTTTCCGCTACAAAATGCGATCAGTGTATGCCCATTTCCCCATCAACGTGGTCATTCAGGAAAACGGACTGCTGGTAGAGATCAGGAACTTCCTGGGAGAGAAGTACATCCGCCGTGTCCGAATGAGGCCCGGTGTGATTTGCTCAGTGTCAGCTGCTCAGAAGGATGAGCTGGTCCTGGAGGGTAACGACATTGAGCTGGTGTCGAACTCTGCTGCTCTGATCCAGCAAGCCACCACAGTCAAAAACAAGGATATCAGAAAATTTTTGGATGGCATTTATGTGTCTGAGAAGGGCACAGTAGTGGAGCCAAAGCAGTAAAATTTACACCAGCACTTGTAGAGCAGCTTTAATCCAGCAGGCCACCACCGTCAGGAAAAAGGACATCAGAAAGTTTCTGGATGGCATCTACATCAGTGAGAAGACCACAGTGATAGAGCCAGTTGTCGAATAATTGTGTATGAAGGTATACCTATGATGAAAATTGGAGACCTCTCTCATCTTTTAAGTGGGAGAACTTGCACAATTGGTGGCTGACTAAATACTTTTTTGCCCCACTGTATATGGTGAGTTCAGAATAGCCAGTCAGCGAAGAAAAAGTCACAATGATTGATTGGAGAACAGCATTAAACCTAATCAGATCAAGGCAGTCAGACACAGCAGACTTCACCCCCTGCGGTAGGGCTGTGTAATATGATGATATATGTATATATTGGATGATGAGAAAAAAACGTCCATCTTTTCATAGAATACTCTATCGCAGGCATATTCAATTAGCAGCCCGTGGGCCACATGTGGCCCAGAACCAACCTCCGAGTGGCCCAGGCCACACCAAGGAAATATAAATTCAAGAAAAATAATATGAAGGAATGAAGGTCCACAAGCGAGCACACAAACATGACCGTCACATGACCGTCATCCACGAGGGGCTCAGAAGCGCCCCGCCTGTGCGACCGTTCCAGTTGGCAGGCAGAGTGTCTCTAGCGCCACTGTCCGAGAGAAGCATGAGCTTATTAAAGTATTTTAAACGTGGAAAAAAGCAGAAGAGGTATGTAAGCAGTAGAGGCCTTTATGGTGGCCTTTATGGTGGTACCAGCCACCTGCTGGTAATTAGGGATGGGCATAATTTACCGATTAACCGATAATTGATCATTAAGAATTTCACCGACGAAGTTCATTTTCGTCGACAAACCGTTTTTTTTTTTTTTTAAACAATCCGAGGTTATTAGGCCTATGCACGGCCGTCCTCAAACAATGCAATGGCAAAATTTGGGCACCAGGGGGCAACATTACACCATCGCCGTACCCCGGCGTGCTTCAGTTGATACATACGAGCTTCCGTAGGGCAAGCGGTTACGGCGAAGTGTTGCGTGGGACCATTTCAGTTTAAAAAATGACCAGGTGTACTGCAATCACTGCAATGCAGCATACAAATATACCTCATCGACAGGGTCCATGGAACACCCTTATTACGCGAAGAAACCGCCAACAGTGGTTGCGCGCTGAGTAATGGCGGTCGTGAAGATTCTTTTTTTTTTTTTTTTTTCAGAAACTTTATTGAGAAGGTCATGAAGATTCGGTAGAAGACACACACACGCGTGTGTGTGTGTGTGTAAGTGTACATACATACGTAGATGTAAATAAAGTGTACATAAATATGTTTTTAGAACTCTTATTCTTATAACAAGATACGTAACTCAAGATGAAAATGATTTACGTCTCGGCCAATCAGCTTGCGGGGTGAAACGTCTCGGCCAATCAGCTTGCGGGGTGAAACGTCTCGGCCAATCAGCTTGCGAGATTCCCGAGCGAGCCAACACGACAACAGCGAACAGAGAGAGAGGTGGATTTGAGTTGTGCCGCTCTCCGTGCACCTGATGTTCTAATGTAGTCTACCTGCCTTGTTACGTACCTAAAAATGTTAATGATTAACCGATTATTAATCATTAATTCTCCCGACGATCGGTGAAGAAAATTTCACCGAATGCCCATCCCTACTGGTAATGGAAGCAATAATGAAGAGTCGCTTACTTAACAGGTGTGGTTAGGCTTCATATGCAGGGAAAGAAAAGAGTGACTGAATTGAGGATTTACTTCACCAGCCACAACAATATTAACTAATAACTTATTTTCATTATTATATACCTGGCAAGTTAAGATGACCGAAATTCACGAAGTCAATGACTTTAATCCATCAACAGCCTTCAGTTTACAAAAATGTAAATTGTTATAAGGAAAAAGTAAAAAAAAAAAAAATACCAGTGTTTCAAATTTATTAAAAAAAAAACAATAATTTTAAAAAATAGACAAATTAGCCATAAAATAATCCACAAATTTATAATGAAGTCTCAAATGTACAAGAAAAGTCAATTTTACAAGAGGAAATTACAAATTGGAGGAAAACGGTTTCAAATTTAGATAAATTTACAGAGAAAAGAAGAAAACTAAGAAAACTGTTATAAATTTCAGAGAAAAACCTCAAATCTTCAAGACTGAAGTCATTACTCAAGTTTTTAAGTGGGTGCTCTTTGTACCTTTAACTCAAGTAGAAAGTTTTGGTTGTCTACTTTTAATTATTAATTTCAAAGCACTGCTTTTACATGAGTAGAATTTCTGGCTACTATAAGGATAAGGGATAAGGACCTGTATTTATATAGTGCTTTCCTAGCCTCAAAGACCGCTCGAAACGCTTCACTAGAACTAACCCTCTATTCTAAGGGCCTATAGGAGACAGATATCTAGGGACAATTTAGAACAACCAATTAACCTAACATGTATGTCTTTGGATCGTGGGAGGAAACCGGAGCCCCCAGAGTAAACACACGCAGCACAGGAAGAACATGCAAACACCACACAGAAAGGTTCCTACCCCTGCCAGCCTGGGGATTCAATACCCACCTCTGATCATATAATTTAAAGGGCCTATATCATGCAATTTTAAGCCTTTCAAAGTAAACTATATGCATGTATGTGATAGTATATTACCTTTGGTACACTGGAGAATGAATTTCTTATGAAATATGAGTTATTTTCGCGAGCTACTTTTCCAACCCGGAAGTAAGATGCCTCGATCTCTGAGGCACCGCCTCTCCTTCTTGTGGCTGCCGCCCATTTCATGACGTAACCCCTGAGCCAGCTGCTGCAGCGTGTCGCTGGGTTCCGCCCACGAAAACTTAGAAGACATTGTCTTACATAAAAAAGCAAACAGTTGTTGTCACTGAGCAGATTAGGTGCGAGAGGAACTACTTCTTCACAGCGTCAATGCTAAAGTGAAAGAGTTTTGCCGATCACCGCTCCGTTAGCTGCGCAGAGAAAGTTGGTGTGTGCGTTAGCCTGGGGGCGGTGCTGGCAGCACAGGCACTTCCTGGAGTGGGCGGCTCACCCACGTTCATACGTATGAACGTGAGGACCCAGTCATTATCAGGGACAGGGCGGAGCAGCAGCTCAGAGAGCAGGGTTGAGGAGGAATACTCAGAGATGCGTGAATGGAGCAAAATACCACTTTGGGGGTGTTTTTGGTGAGGAATTAACATTATAACATGCTTAAAAGCTCAAAAAAGTCGATTTTGCATGATATAGGCCCTTTAAGTATGCATGAGTAAATTACTATTATGAATGGGTTTTTTTTACTTCCCTGCTCTCTCAATGGAAAAAAAAAAAAGAAACACTAGAATAAAAATACAATAAAAACACATATTTTTGTCATTTACATAAACCATGACAAAAAAAAAATCTTGCAGGACAAAACATGACACTTGATATTTTCTAACCTGTTTGTATACCACCATAAACAGAGAAAGAACCTGAATTAGACAAGGCTCAGAGAGGGAAAGATGAGACAGAAGAGAGGAGCCAAGGAGAGGAAAGTGTTCAGGCAGAAGTTCCAGGAGGGGTGAGAGCAGAGGAAAGAGAGAAGGATGGCACCACTAAAAAGTCTAAACACAGGACATCTGGGTGGGACCCCAACTGGCCCAATATTTCAACATTCCAGCCTTGGTTGCACAATACTTCAAATGGAAAGTTCCATATACAAAGTTACTGTGCAAAATCTAAAAATAGAAATTAATAGTATAAAATTAACATATTCCAGTTAGGGCTGTGCGATATGACTAAAAATTCATATCACGATATAAGTCATCTTATATCACGATAACCACACACACACACACACACACACACACACACACACACACACACACACACACACACACACACACACACACACCCGTTCAAAAGTTTGGGGTCACCCAGACAATTATTTTGTGTTTTCCATGAAGAGTCACTTATTTACCACCATGAGTTGTAAAATGAATAGAAAATATAGTCAAGACATTGACAAGGTTAGAAATAATGATTTGTATTTGAAATAATAATTTTTTCCTTCAAACTTTGCTTTCGTCAAAGAATCCTCCATTTGCAGCAATTACAGCATTGCAGACCTAACATGATTGCACAAGGGTTTTCTAATCATCCATTAGCCTTCTGACGCAATGAGCGAACACATTGTACCATTAGAACACTGGAGTGATAGTTGCTGGAAATGGGCCTCTATACACCTATCTAGATATTGCACCAAAAACCCAGACATTTGCAGCTAGAATAGTCATTTACCACATTAGCAATGTATAGAGTGTATTTCTGATTAGTTTAAAGTTATCTTCATTGGAAAAAAAGTGTTTTTCTTTCAAAAATAAGGAAATTTCTAAGTGACCCCAAACTTTTGAACGGTAGTGTACATACATACATATACAGTATATACACACATATATACAGTGGGGAAAAAAGTATTTAGTCAGCCACCAATTGTGCAAGTTCTCCCACTTAAAAGATGAGAGAGGTCTCCAATTTTCATCATAGGTATACCTCAACTATGAGAGACAAAATGAGAAAAAAAAAAAAAATCCAGAAAATCACATTGTCTGATTTTTAAAGAATTTATTTCAGAATCAGAATCAGAATCAGAAAAAGATTTATTGCCAAGTACATTAACAGATCACTGATAACATACGAGAGAATTTGACTTGACACAGAAAATGAACCTGCATTTCCAGTGACACGGCTGCATCGGGGACGCGCCTGCCAATAGGATGGTACAAATAAGAAATCATACAATAGGAAGGAGCAAAAAAAATCATTGAATTCAGAATATTGACCATAAGTAATCAATATTATGATTACAAAGACAAAAAAAGCCCACGATGCACATTCAAGACCAGAGTACACAGGACACAAGGAGAGCAGTGAATGTTATCTTGTTGTCAGTTTCTGGGTCAGTGTGGATGTAGTGTTGAAGCAATGTTGTATCAATATGAGCACAAGGACACTTTGGCAGAAGATGTTTTGTCTGGCTGCAGCAATTGTCCTTGGCAATTGTCCCAAGCAGCTACTGTCCAGAGGCCGTGTGCTCAGTGTTTTGAAAAACAAAGACTGGGGATTATCAGGAGGATTTTTGTAAGGGAAATTGAGCCAAATAGACTGAACACAGAGAAAGAACTTTATCTTCTTCTGCAGATTCAGTGCTTAATCCTTCATTGCGGGGCTTTGAGTCCGTCGTGGATAGACTTAAGCGTAGATGTAATCCACCTTCCAAGACAGTTCTCCATTTGTCGCTATCAAAGTCTCCTCCATTTTCCAATTTGATGGATGCACCTCGCGTGGCCAGCATTTTGATAGGTTGTATCCATCTTCAGCAATTTGCGGTACACCAGGACAATCCCAGTTCCAATCAGAACGATCCCAGTCACCATTATTACGAAGATATACAAATCTTCAATATCTTCGATAGAGAGATTACTCAGGCACAAGATCCTCCAAACACTTGTCACCCGTAAATAGCCCGCTGGAGCCGTCCCTGCGGGGCAAACCGCTTCCCCCGGAGCACTATTCCTTGTTGAAAAAATAGTGTCAATTGCGTTCAAAGCCCAGCTTATCAATTCCATAATTTCTTTCGATAATCAGCAGTAGACGCAGACAGACAACAGCAAGCTGGGATCCAGTTAGTTAGGGAAGTGGGGAGCTAGAGCAGAGAGAAAAGAGAGAAGCATCTACTCTCCTTGAAGAGCGGAAGTGAAGATTTTTTTATTTGCAAATTATGGTGGAAAATAAGTATTTGGTCACCTACAAACAAGCAAGATTTCTGGCTCTCACAGACCTGTAACTTCTTCTTTAAGAGGCTCCTCTGGAGACTTCCGGTTATGGCTGCCACGTAGGACGGACGTGTCTCGCTCTGCTCTGCTCCTGGAGAAAAAAATCGGCAAATAACTCTCTCATTTGGGACAGAACGTATCCCAGCATTTGGGCGAGGATATGTCGGCGAAGCCTAAGGCTGGAAAACCAGGAAAAGGAAAAAGCGAGCCGCCGAAACAGTCCAAATTAACGGACTTTCAGGTCTGTGACGCAGCAAACAAGGCTCCATATATGGCGGAGGAGGCTGGCGGCGGTGCGATTTCTGCGGGGAATGGCGCAGATGCGCTGATGGCTGCCATGAGTTCAATGAGAGCGGACTTTTCCTCTAGATTTGATGGGATTATGACAGCGTTGGAAGGAATAAGAAAGGAATTGGGTGACTGTGTAGAACGAACGGCGCAGATGGAGCTCCGTCTCGCTAGTGCTGAAGATGACGTCACCCGTCTTCAATTAAAGGTGTGCACTTTGGAAAAAAAAAATAAATCTCTGGAAGATAATATTTTGGATTTGGAATCTCGGTCGAGACAGAATAATTTGAGGCTGGTGGGTCTTCCAGAGGAATCAGAAGGTCGGGACGTATGTTCCTTTCTGGAAAAGTGGATTCCGGAGGTGCTGGGCAGCGAGGAGTTGCAATCAGCAGTGGTTCTGGAAAAAGCACATCGTATTGGCCCACGGAGAGATAAGGGACCGCCGAGGACCTTAATTATGAAGTTTCTTAGCAACAGAGACAGGATGAAGATCTTCAACGCTGCACGTGCTAAAGGAGAGATTAAACACCAGGACCAGCAGGTGCGGTTCTACCCAGATTTGGCCACAGGAATCCAACAATTGAGGAAGCAGTTTGATCCCGTACGTAAGGAGCTGCGCAACCTTGGGATTCGTCATGGTGTAATCTATCCTGCGAGACTGCTGACCACGTATGAGGGCAGAACCCACATCTTCAAGACCCCAGAGGAGGCGCAGGAGTTCATCAAGAAGATCAAAGAAGAAGAAGAGACTGGTGGGAGCTAAGCATGAACAAAATATAAGGTAGAATAATTAAGCATTTGCACAGGCATCTGACTGACTTGAAGTAAATAGTAAGTTTACAAAATATAGATTGTATTATATATTAAAAAAACAAAACAAAAACAAAACAAAACAAAAAAAAAACTATGATGTACAAAGTTGTTAAAAATTTTGGAGTTAAGTTGGAAAACTACAGAGGAGAGTTAATGTTACGTCATTAAAAGCAGTAGAGTTAGGGTGATTGGGAGGATGAAGAAGGAGTGGCTTAGGCTGTTCCCCGTGGGTGTGGAACGGTCGATGGCTATATCGGGAGACAGAATTTTTCTTTTGATTTTGGGGGGTTTGCCACAAGTGTGGGAAGGGGAAATTTGTTTGTGTGTAGTTTGTAGGATGAATGTTCAACCACTCATGTTTTTGCTTCTCTGTATGAGCATGTTTACACTGCAAGGTAATCCCAAACTCTCTATTGATCATGGACCAAAGTGTTAATCTTAATTTAACTTCATGGAATTGCAGAGGTCTACAAAATTTAAAAAAACTTAAACAAGTTATGAATAAAATAAAGGACATGGGTTCAAGAATTGTGTTTTTACAAGAAACTCATCTGATAGAGGAGGATGTTAAAAGAATTAGGAGTAGATGGCAGGGAAGTGTATTCACCTCTTCATTTTCATCCCGAGCCAGGGGAGTTATGACTCTCATACATAAATCAGTTCCTTTTCAAGTGAAAAATGTAATTGGAGACAAATTTGGAAGATATGTAATCATTCAAGGTTCTTTGCTATTAGAAAATATAAATCTTGTGAACTTATATGGTCCCAATATAGATGATCAGAAGTTCTTTGCTAATTTATTTCTCATCTTATCATCACTTACAGGGCAACATATAATAGCAGGGGATTTTAATTGTACATTGAATCCAGGTGTGGATAGATCAACAGGACTGGATTGTACGCACATTGGATGTAGGATGACTATTAATCATTTTATGAAAGAATTGAGATTGTTAGATATATGGAGAGAAATGAAACCACAAGTTAAAGCCTATTCTTGTTATTCCAGTACCTACAAGACATTCTCACGTATTGATTATTTTTTGATTTCCACAGAATTAAGGTCCAAGATTCAAAACTGCTTTTATGATAACATCGTGATCTCTGATCATGCACCCTGTTGTCTAATATATGTAGAAAAAAATTGACAAAGGAATCAGGTAGATGGCAATTTCAGCATAAATGGCTTCAGGATGAGGAATTTGTCAAGTATATAGAAAAACAGATAGACGAGTTCTTTGACATCAATACTACACAAACATCAGCATGTGTAAAGTGGGAGGCTTTCAAAGCTTTTATTAGGGGACATATTATTAGTTATACAGGATCAAAATCTAAGAAGACTCGAGAGGAGAGAGCTAAATTGGAACATAAAATAAAAAATCTTCAGGAAAAAGTGTATGCAGGAAGTGACCCAAGGTTGGAGAATGAATTACTGATTTTGAGAGCTGAATACGACAAAAAATCAGCGAATAGAGCTGCCTCGAGTCTTCTAAGATTGAAACAATCTTTTTATGAACAAGGTGAAAAATCAGGAAAATTATTAGCATGGCAGATTAAACAATTGGAAATTAAAACACCAATTACCAGTATTATAAGTAATGGACAGGTAGTTATAGATCCTTTAGAAATTAATAGAGCCTTTAGAGATTACTATGAAAAATTATATGATACCAAAAATGAACCTGATTTAACAAAACTAAATGGGTTTTTGAACGAACTATCTATACCGTGTATTCCAAATGAAAACAGGGAGATATTGGAGTCTAAAATTAGTCAAGAAGAAGTTGGGCTAGCCATTGATAATATGAAATCAGGAAAAAGTGCAGGACCAGATGGTCTTCCAGTTGACCTTTATAAAAAATTTAAGAATAAATTAATAAAACCTTTTTTGGAAATGGTTTTAGAAGCATTTCAAAATAATAATTTACCATCATACATAAATAATGCCTTAATTATACTGCTGCCAAAACCAGGTAAGCCCTCTAATAAATGTGAAAATATGAGACCAATAAGCCTATTAAACGCCGACCTTAAGATAATCTGTAAAATTTTAGCAAGACGAATACAAGAAATTTTACCAAATATTATTAATCGAGATCAGAATGGCTTTATAAAGGGTAGACAAGGCTTCCATAATGTAAGAAGACTATTTAATATTATTTATTTTAATAAAGAAGCACCGGATACAGCTCTCCTATCATTGGACGCCGAAAAGGCCTTTGATAGAGTTGAATGGCCCTTTCTTTTTGAAGTCCTACAAAGGTTTGGACTTGGAAATAATTTCATAAAATGGGTTCAAATAATATACAATAATGCTACAGCAGAAATCCTAACAAATAACAATATTTCAAAACCAATAAAAATCAATAGAGGATGTCGACAAGGCTGTCCACTTTCACCTTTACTGTTTACTATGGCAATTGAACCTTTAGCGATAGCGATACGTTTACATTCACAAATATATGGAATTAAAGTTGGACCAACAGAACATAAAATCTCCCTGTACGCCGATGATATAATTTTGTTTATGTCGAATCTAAAAAAATCAATTCCAACCTTGTTGAATTTAATAAAGAATTTTGGGGAAATATCAGGATATAAAATAAATAAAACTAAATCTTCAATATTAATGCTAAATGAGACCCAGAGAAATTACTCAGCCCCTGAGGTAAATCAATTCAATGTTGTAAATCAGTTTAAATATTTAGGAATCCAAATTATGCCTAAGCTAGAATCAGTCGCCAGTGTCAACTATGAAGCCTTAATGTCAGATATCAGTGAGTTAACTCAGAGATGGATGTCACTACCAATGTCGATGATCGGGAGAATCAATATACTTAAAAGTAATATTTTACCTAAAATACTTTATTTATTTCAATACATTCCCTTATCACCACCTTTAGATCTATTCTCAAGAATAAAAAAAAAGTTAGTGGAATTTATATGGAACAACAGGAGGGCTAGATTACGTTTGTCTTTATTATATTTACCATTTGATCGTGGAGGTCTGAAATGTCCAAATTTTATGTTGTATTATTGGTCGGCACAACTGAGGTCTATGACATATTATTTTTCATCAAATGATCTCCCTCACTGGACTGAAATGGAATCATACAATTTACCTTTACCTCTTCCCATATTCATATACTCAGATTCGGCAAAAAAATTACAAAAACAAGTTAAAAATCCATTTGTAAAGCATATGATCAAAATATGGTGTGAAGCTAAAAACTATTTAAAAGAACCACAGTTATTGTCACAATTTAGTCCAATATGGGGTAATCAATATTTTAAACCAGGGAGAGCGGACGCTGTATTTAAAGTATGGAATTTAAAAGGGATACAAAAGATTCAGGATTTATATTTGCCAGGTGCAGACAACATAATGTCTTTTGAAGAGCTGAGGATCAAATTTAATCTCAATAGAACACATTTTTTTAAATATCTTCAACTTAGAAACTTTATTCGATCAAATCAAAATAAAGCTCTCACTCGACCTATTTATTCATCCTTGGAAAAAATGATGATGAAAGATAGTAAAAGAAAGGGTATTATTTCAGAGTTTTATAACTCATTGACACTATCTTCAAGTGAAAATTCACTGAAAAGATTAAACTACTGGAAAGAAGATCTGCAAATTGAAATTTCAGAGGAACACTGGGAATTGGCTTGTACAGAAGCTCAAACCAAATCAATAAATGCATGCCTTAAATTGATACATTTCAAATGGTTAATGCGGATGTATGTTACACCGGAGGAGTTAAATAGATATAACAAAAATATACCAGATACATGCACAAAATGCATGGAAAGTAAAGGAACCCTATTTCATTGTTTATGGGAATGTAGATTAATAAGAATGTTTTGGGAAGAGGTGAGGGTAACAATTGAAAAAATAATCTCAAAACAAATCATATTGAATCCTAAACTGTTTTTGTTGGGTCTGTACCCAGAAAAGCATAATTTTAATAAAAGTGAAAGAACATTCATAGACCTCAGTTTGCTTAATGCCAAAAAATGTATTGCACTATTATGGAAAAAGACTCATAGACCAGATGTGACTCAGTGGTTAAGACAGATGTTAACAAACCTTCCATTAGAAAGAATAACATATATACTAAAATCAAAGGAAATTGTGTTTGAGAATATATGGAGACCTTTTATTGATTATGTAAAAAATTTAAACATAACTCTTGAAGAAGAAGGTGAATGATGTGTGTGGACCTTGTAAATTCCAAACTGGTGAACATAATATGTATACTTATGTATTGGATTGTCTAGACTAAACAGAGGAGCATTGTTGAAGACTTGATTTTGTTGGTGGTTGTTGGTGTTTTTAGTGCATTTTTTTTTTTGTAGTACTTTAGTGTTAGTGTTTGATTGTTTGTATCATGTTTGTTAAAAAAAAAAAAAAAAAGGTTCAATAAAGATATTGTGGAAAAAAAAAAGAGGCTCCTCTGTCCTCCACTCGTTACCTGTATTAATGGCACCTGTTTGAACTCGTTATCAGTATAAAAGACACCTGTCCACAACCTCAAACAGTCAGACTCCAAACTCCACTATAGCCAATACCAAAGAGCTGTCAAAGGACAGCAGAAACAAAATTGTAGACCTGCACCAGGCTGGGAAGACTGAATCTGCAATAGGTAAGCAGCTTGGTGTGAAGAAATCAACAGTGGGAGCAATTATTAGAAAATGGAAGACATACAAGACCACTGATAATCTCCCTCCATCTGGGGCTCCACGCAAGATCTCACCCCGTGGGGTCAAAATGATCATGAGAACGGTGAGCAAAATCCCAGAAGAACACGGGGGGACCTAGTGAATGACCTGCAGAGAGCTGGGACCAAAGTAACAAAGGCTACCATCAGTAACACACTACGCCGCCACGGACTCAAATCCTGCAGTGCCAGACGTGTCCCCCTGCTTAAGCCAGTACATGTCCAGGCCTGTCTGAAGTTTGCTAGAGAGCATTTGGATGATCCAGAAGAGGACTGGGAAAATGTCATATGGTCAGATGAAACCAAAATAGAACTTTTTGGTAAAAACTGAACTTGTTGTGTTTGGAGAAGAACGAACACCATACCTACTGTCAAGCATGTTGGTGGAAACATCATGCTTTGGGGCTGTTTTTCTGCAAAGGGACCAGGACGACTGATCCGTGTAAAGGAAAGAATGAATGGGGCCATATATCGTGAGATTTTGAGTGAAAACCTCCTTCCATCAGCAAGGATATTGAAGATGAAACGTGGCTGGGTCTTTCAGCATGACAATGATCCCAAACACACTGCCCGGGCAACGAAGGAGTGGCTTCGTAAGAAGCATTTCAAGGTCCTGGAGTGGCCTAGCCAGTCTCCAGATCTCAACCCCATAGAAAATCTTTGGAGAGAGTTGAAAGTCTGTGTTGCCCAGCAACAGCCCCAAAACATCACTGCTCTAGAGGAGATCTGCATGGAGGAATGGGCCAAAATACCAGCAACAGTGTGTGAAAACCTTGTGAAGACTTACAGAAAACGTTTGACCTCTGTCATTGCCAACAAAGGGTATATAACAAAGTATTGAGATGAACTTTTGTTATTGACCAAATACTTATTTTCCACCATAATTTGCAAATAAATTCTTTAAAAATTAGACAATGTGATTTTCTGGATTTTTTTTTTCTCATTTTGTCTCTCATGGTTGAGGTATACCTATGATGAAAATTGGAGACCTCTTTCATCTTTTAAGTGGGAGAACTTGCACAATTGGTGGCTGACCAAATACTTTTTTACCCCACTGCATATACCCTTTGTTGGCAATGACAGAGGTCAAACGTTTTCTGTAAGTCTTCACAAGGTTTTCACACACTGTTGCTGGTATTTTGGCCCATTCCTCCATGCAGATCTCCTCCAGAGCAGTGATGTTTTGGGGCTGTCGCTGGGCATCACGGACTTTCACCTCCCTCCAAAGACTTTCTATGGGGTTGAGATCTGGAGACTGGCTAGGCCACTCCAGGATCTTGAAATGCTTCTTACGAAGCCACTCCTTCGTTGCCCGGGCAGTGTGTTTGGGATCATTGTCATGCTGAAAGACCCAGCCACGTTTCATCTTCAATGCCCTTGCTGATGGAAGGAGGTTTTCACTCAAAATCTCACGATACATGGCCCCATTCATTCTTTCCTTTACACAGATCAGTTGTCCTGGTCCCTTTGCAGAAAAACAGCCCCAAAGTATGATGTTTCCACCCCCATGCTTCACAGTAGGTATGGTGTTCTTTCTCCTCCAAACACGACAAGTTGAGTTTTTACCAAAAAGTTCTATTTTGGTTTCATCTGACCATATGACGTTCTCCCAATCCTCTTCTGGATCGTCCAAATGCTCTCTAGCAAACTTCAGACGGGCCTGGACATGTACTGGCTTAAGCAGGGGGACACGTCTGGCACTGCAGGATTTGAGTCCGTGGCGGCGTAGTGTGTTACTCATGTAGCCTTTGTTACTTTGGTCCCAGCTCTCTGCAGGTCATTCACTAGGTCCCCCTGTGTGGTTCTGGGATTTTTGCTCACCGTTCTCGTGATCATTTTGACCTCACGGGGTGAGATCTTGCGTGGAGCCCCAGATCGAGGGAGATTATCAGTGGTCTTGTATGTCTTCCATTTTCTAATAATTGCTCCCACTGTTGATTTCTTCACACCAAGCTGCTTACCTATTGCAAATTCAGTCTTCCCAGCCTGGTGCAGGTCTACAATTTTGTTTCTGGTGTCCTTTGACAGCTCTTTGGTCTTGGCCATAGCGGAGTTTGGAGTCTGACTGTTTGAGGTTGTGGACAAGTGTCTTTTATACTGATAACGAGTTCAAACAGGTGCCATTAATACAGGTAACAAGTGGAGGACAGAGGAGCCTCTTAAAGAAGAAGTTACAGGTCTGTGAGAGCCAGAAATCTTGCTTGTTTGTAGGTGACCAAATACTTATTTTACCAAGGAATTTACCAATTAATTCATTAAAAATCCTTCAATGTGATTTTCTGGATTTTTTTTTCTCATTTTGTCTCACATAGTTGAGGTATACCTATGATGAAAATTGGAGACCTCTCTCATCTTTTAAGTGGGAGAACTTGCACAATTGGTGGCCGACTAAATAATACTTTTCTGCCCCACTGTATATACATATATATATGCTGCTAGTCCAGCAAAAGCTAGCGGTACTCAAATACTTTGCAAGCAGTTTCCTGAAATGGTCAGAAAGTAACTCATTCCGGCTCGGACGTTGCCCGGGTTTGCAGGGTCGGGAGTTCCTGGCAGCAGAGGGCGGGTGACAGAGCTGCGTAGAGGAATCTGATCAGACCTAAATGAAACGGTCATTGTCGCCCGTGACAGACTGCTATGATGATGATGATGATAACGATATGCATTTTTCTGTAAATTCTACAGTTTAGATAATCACATAAAAAGGACCATCTATTTTTTTTTTTTTTTTTTACTTTTTACATGTACCATTTTTCCTCATAATTTTGCAGTGTTGCTATTGATTCTCATAAATTTCACGTTTTTTCTTCTAAATCATATATGAATAAAAAGTAAACATCAATAAGTTAAATATTTGCTGAGCCAGAGGAGAAAAGCCAAAAAAAACCAAAAAAAACAGATAACATCACATAATGTCTGAAAATGAGAAAATTACCCATGGCTGTCACCTACAGATATAAATTAGCTATTAGTTAAATTAGTGAAAGTTTAAGTGTAGACCTGCAACCTGCCATTCTGGCCTGATTTAACCTGTTTGCTTCTTAGTAAAAATATTTCAGATTGGTCCTGATCTGTAATAAATGTAATAAAATACATGTGATGACTTTAGCTTTATTCATTATCAATACTTGACTAATTAAAATGATTAGAAATCAAATAAATTACATTAAGCGCCAACTTGCTCCTCCGACCCATTTTAATGTATTTATTATTTATTTTGCGTGTATGTGCTACCATCATGCACTTTTGCAGCTTTAATAATTTTTTTTCAGACAAAACTAAGAAACTCAACAGTAATTTAAGCAAAAAAAAAAAAGATGGTCTGCTACATGTTTGTGGAATTGGAATTTGGAATTTCCCCATTGTGGGACAAATAAATGCTTATCTTATCTTATGTTTCCAGTTAGCACAACTTAGCACCGTCATTTAGCATTTCATAATTAGACATGGTGTTAATGTTACTTACATCCTATTAAAACAAGGTTAGCAAACTATCCTCTCTGATGCAGCATGATGGAAAAAAAAGTCTCACATCCCTGGCAAACAGGAATAGCAGCTATCTGAACTGGTAGTTTGGAGTTAACATTAGCATCCACCGGACTGAAGCCAAGCCACCTACGACACACCTGTTCTGCTGTGCACACTGCAGAGGAGAGACGGGGCGTTGACAAGTAGTGGTGAGGAGCTTTACTAAATAAACAGGAGCATGCGCATTTTAAATAATGATATAAACGACAGAGTATGCTATGAAACAATAGATGGTTTTATATTGTCATCTGATATGTATCGTCATATCTATGGTTCTCCCCGTCGAGTGTGACAATTGTGATGATGTCTGTCTCTCCTTTCTTCACACATGCGGAGGTAGCTCTCCGTTGAGTTGTTTCTGCCTGTGATAAGATGACTATGCCAGTTAGATCGATCCATGGCTATGGTTTCCCAGGTGGTACTGTCTATGCCAAAGTCCCGTAGGTGACGTTTCAACACATCTTTGTAACAGAGTCGGGGTCGACCACGTTTTCTAGGAGGATTTACTAGTTCCCCATAAAAAATAGCTTTGTGGAGACGTTAGTGAGAATTGAAGACATCAAAAACGCCAGGGCAGGTGTTAGTGGATGAGTGCTTGCCCATAAGAAACATCTGCCTCTGGGCCCTCCTGAGGCCTGGATCCAGTGGAGTGCAGAGCACGATGACTGGAGCATCATAGGGCTGCCCCGCATTGGCAACTCACTTGCCTACTCTCTGCCGACCATTAAACACCGATATTGGGGTCCGTTCGCTCACCAGAAAGCTGCTTCATGCCAGGATGTCCATCATCAGGTGTGAGCCACGAGAGCAGCTGCCACACCCTGCTGCCAGTCATATCACACAGCCCTAATTCCGGTTACAATAGTGTCATGCGTTTTCTGCTTCCCCCCAGAAAAATATGTTGCCTCCATGTCAAGGTCTTTAAGCCAGAGGAAACACTGTAAAACGACAACAATATTTATTGTGAAACAACTTTTCCTCAATAGAGACATAATATATTGTCGACAGAACTCATTTGTTCCGTGTTTTGACAGACAACATGAAAAGCCAATGAAAATGAGAATACACTGCACCAAACCAATCATGTGGCTGGAAGTCAAATCACCCTTTATTGTCATTCAACTGTACAACCAATCATGTACAGTAGAACGAGATTGTGCTTTACCTATCTACTGTGTTAATCACACACACCCCAGTGCAGAATCAGAGGGCCGCTGCCATGCAAGGCGCCGCCACAAATTTCCCTCCTCCATTCCATTATTGCTGAGCACCAAGCTGGAAGGCAGGAAGTTCCACTTTTTATATGGTCTTCGGCATGACCCGGCCGGGATATGAATCCCTGCCTCCCGGGTGTGGGGCGGATGCTCTACCAACTGAGCCACCACTCCGGTCATGTTCCATTGACGCACACAACAGCGTGCATGCAAGCGTAGGACCAGCACACAGCCGGGGCTTAGCAGTTAGCACACCTGCTAAAGCTTGGGCTAGCGCAGCAGTGTAGGAGATGACAGGAAACATTAATGAAATTCCAGCGACAGCGTTACCAAAGAACACACAAAAAGGAACGCCACCCAATGCTCAATAGATGAGGAGAGTGTTGAAAAGAAGGAAGATCTCCACATTATTGAGGAATTCAGTAATGTGGAGATATTTTGGCTATTTAAAGTTCAATTCAATTCAATTCAACTTTATTTATATAGCGCCATTTCACAACAACAGTCATCTCATAGCACTATCAACTGTAGGGAGGACCCCCACAGTTGCAGAAAGACCCCAGCAATCAGGCGATCCCCTGTGAGCAAGCACTTGGCGACGGTGGAGAGGAAAAACTCCCTTTTAACAGGAAGAAACCTCCAGCAGAACCAGGCTCAGGGAGGGGCAGTCATCTGCTGCGACTGGCTGGGGGGTGAGGGGATAGAGAAGAAGAAAAGAACAGACATGTAGAGAGCAAACAGCACGATGGGGACTCAATCTATGGGAGAGAACAAACAAATGTTAATGACCAGCAAAAAAAAAATATTTCATAGAGAGTGAGGAAAGGAGTGAGGCCCAGTGCATTACTGGAGGTCCCCCGGCTGACTAAACCTATTAGCAGCATAACTAAGGGAGGGTTCAGAAAACACATGATCCCTCCCTAATTGTAGGCTATATCAAAAAGGTAGGTTTTAGCCCTATTCTTAAAAACAGAGATCGAGTCTGACTCCCGAATCCAGATTGGCAGCTGATTCCACAGGAGAGGAGCTTGATAACTGAAGGCTCTGCCTCCCATTGTACTTTTGGAGATTCTAGGTATTACAAGTAAACCTGCATTTTGGGAGCGTAGTGCTCTGTTAGGATGATACGGTAGTATCAGATCTTTTAAATAAAAAGGAGCCTGATTGTTTAGAGCTTTGTAAGTAAGAAGAAGGATTTTAAACTTAATTCTAAACTCTATGGGAAGCCAATGAAGGGAGGCCAGAACCGGAGAGATATGATCTCTCTTTCTAGTACCTGTTAAAACTCTTGCTGCAGCATTTTGGATCAGCTGAAGACTTTTTAAAGATGTTTTAGGACAACCTGATAATAAAGAATTACAATAATCTAATCTCGAGCTAACAAAAGCGTGGATCAGCTTCTCAGCATCACTCTGAGACAAGATGCTCCTAATCTTGGCAATATTACGCAAATGATAGAAGGCAGTCTTAGAAACAAATTTAATATGTGAATTGAAGGACAAATCCTGATCAAAAATAACTCCAAGGTTCCTCACAGAGCTATTAAGAGAAAGAGTAACTGCATCCAAACTGAAAGTTTGATTTGGAAAGGAATTTCTAAGGTTTTTTGGACCAACAAGAATGACTTCAGTCTTATCTGAATTTAATAGCAGGAAATTACAAGTCATCCAAACTTTGATTTCCTTAAGACAGGCTTCTAACTTGACTAATTGATTAGTATCATCTGGCTTCATTGACAGGTATAATTGTGTCTCATCTGCATAACAGTGAAAATGTATACAGTGCTTTCTAATAATGTTGCCTAACGGAAGCATATATAAACTAAAAAGAGTAGGGCCAAGCACAGATCCCTGTGGAACTCCATGACTAAGCTTTGAGCTGAGAGAAAACTCATCATTTACATGAACAAACTGGAACCTATCAGATAAATAAGATCTAAACCACTGCAACGAAGTTCCATTAAGTCCAACATAGTGTTCTAATCTATCAAGTAGAATATTATGATCAATAGTATCAAAAGCTGCACTAAGATCTAAAAGGACAAGTACAGAAACTAGTCCATTATCAGATGCAATGAGGAGGTCGTTAGTGACCTTCGCTAAGGCTGTTTCAGTGCTATGATGGATTCTAAACCCAGATTGAAACTCCTCAAATAAACCATTTCCCTGCAGGTGGTCAAATAATTGCATAGCAACAACTCTTTCTAAGATTTTTGAAATGAAAGGGAGATTAGAGATTGGTCTATAGTTAGCTAAAGCTCCTGGATCTAGCGTTGGCTTTTTGAGTAAGGGTTTAATTACAGCCGTTTTAAAAGCCTGCGGTACATGGCCTAAAGTTAATGAAGAATTGATTATATGAAGAATAAAGCTACCAATAAGTGGGAAGACTTCTTTAAATAACCTGGTAGGAATAGGGTCTAAAAGACAAGTTGAAGGTTTGGATGAGGAAACTATTTTGTCTAACTCACAAAGGTCGATTGGAGTAAACTCATCAAGACAGACATCAATAGAAGGAGTTGTAGTAGTTACAGTATTTAAGTTAACTGTGGGAAGAATCTGATTGATTTTATCTCTGATGGATGAAATTTTATTATTGAAAAAGTTCATAAAGTCCTGACTAGTAAGCTCTAAGGGGATGCTAGGATTGACAGAGTCCTGACTCTTTGTCAACCTGGCTACAGTACTGAAAAGAAACCTGGGATTATTCTTGTTCTCTTCTATTAATGCAGAGTAATAACTCGTTCTAGCTTTTCTAAGAGATTTTTTATAAATTAAAAGATGATTTCTCCAAGCTAGATAGATTTCATCTAAATTAGTAGAGCGCCATTTTCTTTCTAATTGACGAGTCTTCTGTTTTAAGCTACGAGTTTCTGTGTTGAACCAAGGAGTTAAAAATCTCTGATTAGACTTTTTCTTTTTTAAGGGGGCCACCAAGTCTAGAGCCTGATGTAGAGAAGCTGAAACACTATCCACCATGTTATCAATTACAGAAGGAGCAAGCTGTCTATAGCTTATTTCCGTTGGGTTGACACATGGCATAGAGGAAACAATCTGCATAAATTTGGAAACAGCATCATCTGAGAGGCATCTACTGTGATAATATTTTTCTTTAGGAGCCAAATAGTCAGAAATAGTAAAATCAAAGGTTAACAGACAATGGTCTGACAGTACAGGGTTATGAGGAGACACTACCAGATTTTCTATTTCTATGCCATATGTCAGAACAAGGTCCAATGTATGGTGGAGGTAATGAGTAGAATTTCCTACTTTCTGAGAAAACCCAATCGAGTCTAATATTGAATTAAAAGCCACATTAAGGCAGTCACTATCTACATCCACATGTATATTAAAGTCCCCTACTATAATTATTCTATCAGATTTCAGCACTAAATCAGCTAAGAAATCAGCAAATTCGGATAAAAATTCTGAATAGGTTGATGGGGGACGATAAACTATGGCAAATAAAATTGGGTTTAACCTGGAATTGCTAAAGTGCCCAATACTGAGGACCAGGCCCTCAAAGGAATTATAACATGTTTTTTGCTTTACATTAACTAGTAATTTGGAATGGTAAATTGCTGCTACTCCTCCTCCACGACCAGAACTTCTGGGATTTTGACAGTTTAAATAACCAGAGGGAGTTGATTCATTTAAACCAACATAATCCTCTTGCCCTAACCAAGTCTCTGTAAGGGAAATTAAATCAATCTGATGATCAATTAACAGATCATGGACTAACAGAGACTTGGGAGTTAGAGACCTAATATTTAATAAACCACATTTAATTTTTAAATTATGAGGAGGAACAGAGGCCAAATCATTCAATTTAGAGGCTTTATGTTTAATTTGAGTTTTACCAATATTTTGCTTTATCACTTTGGGATGCTTATACATTATATTTTTATTTACTTTGGAGGGAGCAGACAACGATTCTCTGATGGGGAAGACAGGGGCTAAGCTGAGGGGTGGCGGATGAAGAGGAGCTGCAGAGAGGCGTGTAAGACTGCGACTCTGCTTCCTGGTCCCAACTCTGAGTAGTCATGGTTTTGGAAATTTGGATAAAAAAGATGCCAGATTGTTAGATAAATGAGAAGCACCATCCAAAGTGGGATGAATGCTGTCTCGTCTCATAAGACCAGGTTTTCCCCAAAAAGAGCTCCAATTGTCAATGTAGCCCACGTCATTTTTAGGACACCACACAGACAGCCAGCGGTTCAAGGATGACGAGCGACTAAACATGTCATCACTGGTCAGATTGGGGAGCGGCCCAGAGAATACTACAGTGGCAGACATCGTTTTTGCAAAGTCACACACCGATTCTACATTAAGTTTCGTGACTTCCGACTGCCGGAGACGGATGTCATTAATGCCGGCGTGAATAACAATTGTGGAATATTTACAGTTACTTTTAGCCAGCATTTTCAAATTTGACTCGATGTCGCCTGCTCTGGCCCCAGGAATGCATGTGACTATGGCCGCTGGAGTCTCTAGGTTCACGTTTCTGACTACAGAGTCGCCAATGATCAGAGTTTTTTCCTCAGCGGGTGTGTCGCTGAGCGGGGAAAAACGATTAGAAACGTGAACAGGTTGGTGGTGAACCGGGGCTTTGCGACTAGGCTTCCTTCTCACCGTCACCCACCCAGTCTCCTCGCTGCAGAGGAGAGCCGGGGAACCGGTGACAGGGGGACCTAAGCTAGCTAGCTCCGCTGCAGCTAAGGGGCGTCCGTCGAGATTAACTGGCGCAGACGGTGTTTCAATGCAGCGGAGCCGGGATTCCAAATCAGACAACCTCGCCTCGAGCGCCTCAAAAAGACAACATTTATTACATTTACCGTTATCACTAAAAGAGGCAGAGGTGTAGCTAAACATCTGACAGAGAGAGCACACCAGAGGAGGAGAGGAAAGAGAGCTAGTAGCCATAGCTAGTGGCTCGAGAGCTGGAGAGCAAACCACACAGGCAGACAGCAAAACAGGAAGTGACGATACGTTACCACAAGGAAGTGACGATCTCGAAATCCTCCAGGGTCGGGAGGATTTCTAACAAGAGGATTTCTAACAAGTCTAACAAGAAGCAGCTTAGCGTGCACTGCAAACTGTGTCGCAGGCACGTTCCCACAAAATCAGGTAACACTACCAATCGTTTTTACCATCTGAAGCAGTGCCATCCTGTTGAAAGTAATTGACCCTCGTTACCAACTCCCTGACTGTAAATATTTCTCCAAGACACTTCCCCAGCTGTACACGGAATGTAGAGAATCTGTTGAAAAGGAGCTGCAAAGTATGCCTACTTCACTACTACATCAGATTTGTGGTCAAGTCGCACATCTGAACCATATACGAGCCTCACTGCTCACTTCATTGATCAAGATTGGAATTTGAAAAGCAAATGTCTTCAAACTTTCCTGAAAACCATACAGGTGAAGTCATTGCTTTAGGACTGACCGAAGCACTTGCATCCTGGAGACTGAGTGAAGACAAACAAGTCTGCATAACGACAGACAGTGGGACAAATCGAGTGAAGATCACATCACTAAACAAGTGGACACAGCTGCAGTGCTTTGGGCATGTACTTCACTCAGCTATGGGTAAGCTGGTGAGCAGAATATTATAAAATATTTATGTTTTATGTTTTATAATTATTTGATATACAGTTGTATGTTCTACACTACATTTGTCAGGTTCAACTTCTGACAGAAAATAAATATTTAAAATGAATCTTGTTATAGCTTCACATCTCACTTAGAAGTAAAAAGGAATTTTTACGCTTAACAGAAATAGTGATTTGATTTATATCGCAATATACAGTATATCAGTATCGATCAATATGGAAAAAAATTATTGTGACTGGAATTTTTTCATATTGCCCAGCCCTGCCCACCCCTACTGGTATGCAAATACAATATCTATTGCTATTAGTTGCATTTATCATGAGTCACACCACATGTTTCAATTTGCCAGTGCAGACTGCTGGCTTTGTTACCAGCTTGTCTTTCTCTAAAGTTTTCCGTTTGTCCTCGTCTGTCAATAATAAAGCAAACTTGATTGGAATGCATTGCAGGAGAGTAAGCTAATGAAAACCCTTTTTAAGACAAATAAAGGGAATGAACAAAGAAACTTGCTCTGTTTACAAGAGAGGACAAGACAGGGCTGTGCAAGTTTTGTACAGTGCGGTGTAGTGCTTCTGTAAGGTCTGAACGTAGTCAAGTGTTTCTATAAATACAGGCTTCCTGCACTGCTCTGCAATTTACACATGGGGAAAGAAGTGTGCATGCACACACTACAGCCAGTCCTGTATTAGTCTAATGTAGAGCAGCCACAACAGTCAAGTCAGAAAATTTGTAGAAACAACACTTTTTGTGCTTGTTCAATCATTTCGATCACACAGGCAACTTATCACACACACTTTAGCACTAACAAAAGAATAAACACTAAAAACTTGAGTAGTAGCATATCACAGAATTTCCCAAGGCAAATAAGGTTTAATATGTCAAGAAAATTGCAGAAAAGCAACACTGTTTCCCCCTCATACACTAGATGTAATGACATGTTTCGATCTGAGAACAGACACCGCATTCATCTTATGTCAAATTAGTAGACAGCAGCTATATTCCATCACCACATGTGAATTATCAATGTGAGCAGTATAATTTAACCAAAATACATATTAACTGTAACTTGTGTAGTTTATCAAATTATTTGACTCAATTTCCACAGAAACTGGTTGGACTACATAATAAATTGCAACCAAAAGACCGTTTTTGTGTGGTGAAGCACTAGTCAGGGTGAGGCAGCTGAATGAAAGCAGTTGGAGTTGCACTGAATACAAGCTCATCAAATGGATAAGCTACTTAGTGACCTAAGTTTTGTTTGTTGGTTTGCTGATTCACAATCACACATTAAACAAGCAATAAGATTAAGCAGTTATCCAAATGGTTTAGTTTGTACTTCTGGACTGCTTGCTCTGAAAAAGCTACATAAAGCAGGGAAAATAAGTATTGAATACATCAACATTCTTCTCATTAAACATATTTCTGATGGAGCCATTGGCCTGAGATTTTCACCAGATATCAGTAACAACCCAAGTAATCCATACATATAAAGAAATCAAGGTAACTGTGTTCACAAAACAAGTTATATTTAATACAGTGGAATGACACATGGAATAAGTGTTGAACACATGAAGAAAAAGTGGTACAAAAAGGCATAGAAAGCCAAGAAACCAGCTGAAATCCATCAGAATTTAGGAAGCCATCCCATCCTCCATCAGTGTAAATTAATTTCAGCTGGTTACTGATGGCCTTTAAAAAGGTCTGTGAATATCAGATTGTCACACCACAAAGAACTCATGATGGGTAGAAGCAAAAAGTTCTCTCTAGACCTTATTGTTGCAAAACATAATGATGGCATTGGTTGCAGGCACATTTCTAAACTGCTGAATGTTCCAGTGAGTACTGTGGGAGCCATCATTCGGAAGTGAAAAGAACACATTTTACAATAAACCGGCCACGACCAGGAGCTCCTCACAAGATTTCTGACAGGAGTCAAAAAAATGATCAGAAGAGTTATCCAAGAGCCAAAAACCACTCGTGGAGAGCTCCAGAAAGACCTGGAGTTAGCAGATACTGCTGTTTGGAAGAAAACAATAAGTAATGCACTCAACCGACATGGGCCTATGCCTGCTCACTTATCACACAATAATCACACACAATGCACAATAGTCCTAGGAGAGTAATGAGAGCTAACCACAACGACAGCCAGCAACACAAAAAGTGACTATACGTTACCACAGGAAATCTGGAGAACAGGGTTAAACATGCCATTTAAATAATTTACCTGCTGTCGGACAATAATCTCTCTTACGATGGTTGCTGACAGCTGAGCTGCATCTGTTATGCTAGGTATATGTTAACTGCAGTAAATGAGTGAATTAAATGAGCAACTTACTCTTTTTCATATTCTCTATTATTGTCGCCATAATATCAGCCTTCATTCTAAATGTTAGTGCATCTTGGTAAATTAGAATATCATGATTTGTAATTTAATTAAAAAAGATAACCATGGACTTCCGGTTATGGCCGCCGCGTAGAAGGACGTGCTTCACTCTACTCTGCTCCTAAAAAAAAAAAAAAATAAAAAAAAAATCGGCAAATAACTCTCTCATTTGGAACAAAACCTATCCCAACGTTTGGGCGAGGACATGCCGGTAAAGCCTAAGGCTGGGAAATCAGGTGGAGGAAAAACTGAATCGCCGAAACAGTCCAAGTTAACGGACTTTCACGTCCGTGAGGAAGCAGAAAAATCCCCAAATATGGCGGAGGAAGCTAGCAGAGGAGCGGTGACTACTGGCGATGGCACAGGTGCGGTGCTCGCTGCCATTAGTTCAACGAGAGCAGACTTTTCCTCTAAACTTGACGGGATTATTGCAGCGATTGAAGGAATGAAAAAAGAATTAAGCGACTGTATGGAACGAGTTTCGCAGGTGGAGCTCCGAATTTCCAGTGCTGAGGATGACGTCTCCAGCCTACAATTAAAGGTGCGCACATTGGAATTAAAAAATAAACGTCTGGAAGATAATGTTCTGGATTTAGAATCCTGGTCGAGACGGAACAACCTGAGGCTGGTGGGTCTCCCGGAGAGAACGTAGGGTCTGGATCCATGTTCCTTTTTGGAAAAGTGGATCCCAGAAGCGCTGAACAACGCGGAGCTGCAGTCATCAGTCGTCTTAGAAAGCGCCCACCGAATTGGCCCACCGAGAGATAACAAGGCATCACCGAGGACGCTGATTATGAAGTTCCTCAGCTACAGAGACAGATTGACAATCTCCAACGCGGCGCGAGCCAAAGGAGAAATTAAATACCAGGATCAACAGGTGCGGTTCTACCCAGATTTGGCCACAGGAATCCAACAATTAAGGAAACAGTTCGACCCCGCCCGTAAAGAGCTACGCAATTTTGGGATTCGTCATGGAGTGATTTATCCTGCAAGACTGCTGGTCACGTATAAGGGCAGAACCCACATCTTCAAGACCCCTGAGGAGGCGCAGGAGTTCATCAAGAAGATCCAAGTGGAGACTGGTGGGAGCTAAGCATGAACAAAATATAAGGTAGAATATTTAAGCATTTGCACAGGCATCTGACTGATCTGAAGCATATAGCAAGTTTACAAAATATAGATTGAATTATATATTAAAAAAACAAACAAACTATGATGTACAAAGTTGCTATAAAATTTAGGAGTTAAGTTGGAAAACTACAGAAGAGAGTTAATGTTACGTCATTAAAAGCAGTAGAGTTAGGGTGATTGAGAGGAGAGGGAAAGAGTGGTTTTGACTGATCCTCGCGGGTGTGGAGCAGTCAATGGCTATAGCGGGAGACGGAATTTTGGGGGGGATTTTGGGGGGATTACCACGAATGTGGGAAGGGGGAATTTGTTTGTGTGTAGTTTGTAGGATGAATGTTCAACCACATGTGAGCATGTTTACATTGCGAGGTAATCTCAAACTCCTTATTGATCATAGACCAAAGCGTTAATCTCAATTTAACCTCATGGAATTGCAGAGGTCTACAAAATTTAAAAAAACTTAAACAAGTTATGAATAAAATAAAAGACATGGGTTCAAAAATTGTGTTTTTACAAGAAACTCATCTAATAGAGGAGGATGTAAAAAGAATTAGGAGAAGATGGCAAGGAAGTGTATTCACCTCATCATTTTCATCCCAAGCCAGGGGAGTTATGACTCTCATACATAAATCAGTCCCATTTCAAGTGAAAAATGTAATTGGAGACAAATTTGGAAGATATCTAATCATTCAAGGATCTTTGTTATTAGAAAATATAAATTTGGTGAACTTATACGGTCCCAATATAGATGATCAAAATTTCTTTACTAATTTATTCCTTATTTTATCTTCACTTACAGGGCAACATATAATAGCAGGGGATTTTAATTGTACATTGAATCCCGGTATAGATAGATCAACAGGACTAGACTGTACGCACAATGGATGCAGGATGATCATTAATCATTTTATGAAAGAATTGAGATTGCTAGATATATGGAGAGAAATGAAACCACAAGTTAAAGCCTATTCTTGTTATTCTAATATCTACAAGACATTCTCACGTATTGACTATTTTTTGATCTCTACAGAATTAAGGGCCAAGATTCAAAACTGCTTCTATGATAATATTGTGATCTCTGATCATGCATCCTGCTGTCTAATATATGTAGATAAGAAATTGACAAAGGAACCAGGTAGGTGGCAATTTCAGCATAAATGGCTTCAGGATGAGGAATTTGTTAAGTACATAAAAAAACAGATAGATGAGTTCTTTGATATCAATACTACACAAACATCAGCATGTATACAGTGGGAGGCTTTCAAAGCTTTTATTAGGGGTCATATTATTAGTTATACAGGTTCAAAATCTAAGAAGACTCGAGAGGAGAGAGTCCAATTGGAACATAAAATAAAAATTCTTCAAGAAAAAGTGTATGCAGGAAGTGACCCAAAGTTAGAGAACGAATTACTGATTCTGAGAGCTGAATATGACAAAAAAAAAATCAGCGAATAGAGCTGCCTCGAGTCTTCTAAGATTGAAGCAATCTTTTTATGAACAAGGTGAAAAATCAGGAAAATTATTGGCATGGCAGATTAAACAATTAGAATTTAAAACACCAATTACCAGTATTATAAGTAACGGACAGCCAGCTGTAGATCCTTGAGAAATTAATAGTGCCTTTAGAGATTATTATGAAAAATTATATAATACAAAAAATGAAACTGACTTAACAAAACTAAATGGGTTTTTGGACGGATTATCTATACCATGTATTCCAAATGAAAACGGGGAGATACTGGAGTCTAAAATTAGTCAAGAAGAAGTTGGGCTAGCCATTGATAATATGAAATCAGGAAAAAGTGCAGGACCAGATGGTCTTCCAGTTGACCTCTATAAAAAAAATTAAGAATAAATTAATAAAACCATTTTTGGAAATGGTTTTAGAAGCATTTCAAAATAGTAATTTACCACCATACATGAATAATGCCTTAATTATACTGTTGCCAAAACCAGGTAAACCCTCTAATAAATGTGAAAATATGAGACCAATAAGCCTATTAAATGCTGACCTTAAGATAAGCTGTAAAATTTTAGCAAGACGACTACAAGAAATATTACCAAATATTATTACCCGAGATCAGAAAGGCTTTATAAAGGGAAGGCAAGGCTTCCATAATGTAAGAAGACTATTTAATATTATCTATTCTAATACAGAAGCACCGGATATAGCTCTCCCATTATTGGACGCCGAAAAGGCCTTTGATAGGGTCGAATGGCCCTTTCTTTTTGAAGTTTTACAAAGGTTTGGAATTGGAAATAATTTCATAAAATGGGTTCAGATAATATACAATAATGCTACAGCAGAAATCCTAACAAACAGCAATATTTCAAAATCAATAAATATCAATAGAGGATGTCAACAAGGCTGCCCACTTTCACCTTTACTGTTTACTATGGCAATTGAACCTTTAGCGATGGCAGTACGTTTACATCCACAAATATATGGAATTAAAGTAGGACTAACAGAACATAAAATCTCCCTGTATGCCGATGACATAATTTTGTTTATGTCGAATCTTAAAAAATCAATTCCGACCTTGTTGAATTTAATAAAGAATTTTGGGGAAATATCAGGATATAAAATAAATAAAACTAAATCTTCAATATTAATGCTAAATCACTCATCAAAAAAGCCCAGCAGAGGATGTTCTTCACTCATCAAAAAAGCCCAGCAGAGGATGTTCTTCCTGCGGCAGCTGAGGAAGCTCAAGCTACCCACCAAGATGTTAGTGCAGTTCTACACAGCCATCATCGAGTCCATCCTCACCACCTCCATAACCGTGTGGTACGCAGGAGCCACTGCCAGGGACAGACTAAGGCTGCAGCGCGTCGTGCGCACTGCTGAGAAGGTGATCGGCTGCAAGCTCCCATCTCTCCAGGATCTGTACATCTCCAGGACCCGGAGGCGTGCTGGCCGGATCATAGCCGATCCCTCACACCCTGGTCACGTACTGTTTGCCCCCCTCCCCTCTGGTAGAAGACTTCGGTCCATCCAGACTAAAACCTCCCGTCACGGACTTCCGGTTATGGCTGCCACGTAGGACGGACGTGTCTCGCTCTGCTCTGCTCCTGGAGAAAAAAAATCGGCAAATAACTCTCTCATTTGGGACAGAACGTATCCCAGCATTTGGGCGAGGATATGTCGGCGAAGACTAAGGCTGGAAAACCAGGAAAAGGAAAAAGCGAGCCGCCGAAACAGTCCAAATTAACGGACTTTCAGGTCTGTGACGCAGCAAACAAGGCTCCATATATGGCGGAGGAGGCTGGCGGCGGTGCGATTTCTGCGGGGAATGGCGCAGATGCGCTGATGGCTGCCATGAGTTCAATGAGAGCGGACTTTTCCTCTAGATTTGATGGGATTATGACAGCGTTGGAAGGAATAAGAAAGGAATTGGGTGACTGTGTAGAACGAACGGCGCAGATGGAGCTCCGTCTCGCTAGTGCTGAAGATGACGTCACCCGTCTTCAATTAAAGGTGCGCACTTTGGAAAAAAAAAATAAATCTCTGGAAGATAATATTTTGGATTTGGAATCTCGGTCGAGACAGAATAATTTGAGGCTGGTGGGTCTTCCAGAGGAATCAGAAGGTCGGGACGTATGTTCCTTTCTGGAAAAGTGGATTCCGGAGGTGCTGGGCAGCGAGGAGTTGCAATCAGCAGTGGTTCTGGAAAAAGCACATCGTATTGGCCCACGGAGAGATAAGGGACCGCCGAGGACCTTAATTATGAAGTTTCTTAGCAACAGAGACAGGATGAAGATCTTCAACGCTGCACGTGCTAAAGGAGAGATTAAACACCAGGACCAGCAGGTGCGGTTCTACCCAGATTTGGCCACAGGAATCCAGCAATTGAGGAAGCAGTTTGATCCCATACGTAAGGAGCTGCGCAACCTTGGGATTCGTCATGGTGTAATCTATCCTGCGAGACTGCTGACCACGTATGAGGGCAGAACCCACATCTTCAAGACCCCAGAGGAGGCGCAGGAGTTCATCAAGAAGATCAAAGAAGAAGAAGAGACTGGTGGGAGCTAAGCATGAACAAAATATAAGGTAGAATAATTAAGCATTTGCACAGGCATCTGACTGACTTGAAGTAAATAGTAAGTTTACAAAATATAGATTGTATTATATATTAAAAAAAACAAAACAAAACAAACAAAAAAAAAAAAACTATGATGTACAAAGTTGTTAAAAATTTTGGAGTTAAGTTGGAAAACTACAGAGGAGAGTTAATGTTACGTCATTAAAAGCAGTAGAGTTAGGGTGATTGGGAGGATGAAGAAGGAGTGGCTTAGGCTGTTCCCCGTGGGTGTGGAACGGTCGATGGCTATATCGGGAGACAGAATTTTTCTTTTGATTTTGGGGGGTTTGCCACAAGTGTGGGAAGGGGAAATTTGTTTGTGTGTAGTTTGTAGGATGAATGTTCAACCACTCATGTTTTTGCTTCTCTGTATGAGCATGTTTACACTGCAAGGTAATCCCAAACTCTCTATTGATCATGGACCAAAGTGTTAACCTTAATTTAACTTCATGGAATTGCAGAGGTCTACAAAATTTAAAAAAACTTAAACAAGTTATGAATAAAATAAAGGACATGGGTTCAAGAATTGTGTTTTTACAAGAAACTCATCTGATAGAGGAGGATGTTAAAAGAATTAGGAGTAGATGGCAGGGAAGTGTATTCACCTCTTCATTTTCATCCCGAGCCAGGGGAGTTATGACTCTCATACATAAATCAGTTCCTTTTCAAGTGAAAAATGTAATTGGAGACAAATTTGGAAGATATGTAATCATTCAAGGTTCTTTGCTATTAGAAAATATAAATCTTGTGAACTTATATGGTCCCAATATAGATGATCAGAAGTTCTTTGCTAATTTATTTCTCATCTTATCATCACTTACAGGGCAACATATAATAGCAGAGGATTTTAATTGTACATTGAATCCAGGTGTGGATAGATCAACAGGACTGGATTGTACGCACATTGGATGTAGGATGACTATTAATCATTTTATGAAAGAATTGAGATTGTTAGATATATGGAGAGAAATGAAACCACAAGTTAAAGCCTATTCTTGTTATTCCAGTACCTACAAGACATTCTCACGTATTGATTATTTTTTGATTTCCACAGAATTAAGGTCCAAGATTCAAAACTGCTTTTATGATAACATCGTGATCTCTGATCATGCACCCTGTTGTCTAATATATGTAGATAAAAAATTGACAAAGGAATCAGGTAGATGGCAATTTCAGCATAAATGGCTTCAGGATGAGGAATTTGTCAAGTATATAGAAAAACAGATAGACGAGTTCTTTGACATCAATACTACACAAACATCAGCATGTGTAAAGTGGGAGGCTTTCAAAGCTTTTATTAGGGGACATATTATTAGTTATACAGGATCAAAATCTAAGAAGACTCGAGAGGAGAGAGCTAAATTGGAACATAAAATAAAAAATCTTCAGGAAAAAGTGTATGCAGGAAGTGACCCAAGGTTGGAGAATGAATTACTGATTTTGAGAGCTGAATACGACAAAAAATCAGCGAATAGAGCTGCCTCGAGTCTTCTAAGATTGAAACAATCTTTTTATGAACAAGGTGAAAAATCGGGAAAATTATTAGCATGGCAGATTAAACAATTGGAAATTAAAACACCAATTACCAGTATTATAAGTAATGGACAGGTAGTTATAGATCCTTTAGAAATTAGAGCCTTTAGAGATTACTATGAAAAATTATATGATACCAAAAATGAACCTGATTTAACAAAACTAAATGGGTTTTTGAACGAACTATCTATACCGTGTATTCCAAATGAAAACAGGGAGATATTGGATTCTAAAATTAGTCAAGAAGAAGTTGGGCTAGCCATTGATAATATGAAATCAGGAAAAAGTGCAGGACCAGATGGTCTTCCAGTTGACCTTTATAAAAAATTTAAGAATAAATTAATAAAACCTTTTTTGGAAATGGTTTTAGAAGCATTTCAAAATAATAATTTACCATCATACATAAATAATGCCTTAATTATACTGCTGCCAAAACCAGGTAAGCCCTCTAATAAATGTGAAAATATGAGACCAATAAGCCTATTAAACGCCGACCTTAAGATAATCTGTAAAATTTTAGCAAGACGAATACAAGAAATTTTACCAAATATTATTAATCGAGATCAGAATGGCTTTATAAAGGGTAGACAAGGCTTCCATAATGTAAGAAGACTATTTAATATTATTTATTTTAATAAAGAAGCACCGGATACAGCTCTCCTATCATTGGACGCCGAAAAGGCCTTTGATAGAGTTGAATGGCCCTTTCTTTTTGAAGTCCTACAAAGGTTTGGACTTGGAAATAATTTCATAAAATGGGTTCAAATAATATACAATAATGCTACAGCAGAAATCCTAACAAATAACAATATTTCAAAACCAATAAAAATCAATAGAGGATGTCGACAAGGCTGTCCACTTTCACCTTTACTGTTTACTATGGCAATTGAACCTTTAGCGATAGCGATACGTTTACATTCACAAATATATGGAATTAAAGTTGGACCAACAGAACATAAAATCTCCCTGTACGCCGATGACATAATTTTGTTTATGTCGAATCTAAAAAAATCAATTCCAACCTTGTTGAATTTAATAAAGAATTTTGGGGAAATATCAGGATATAAAATAAATAAAACTAAATCTTCAATATTAATGCTAAATGAGACCCAGAGAAATTACCCAGCCCCTGAGGTAAATCAATTCAATGTTGTAAATCAGTTTAAATATTTAGGAATCCAAATTATGCCTAAGCTAGAATCAGTCGCCAGTGTCAACTATGAAGCCTTAATGTCAGATATCAATGAGTTAACTCAGAGATGGATGTCACTACCAATGTCGATGATCGGGAGAATCAATATACTTAAAAGTAATATTTTACCTAAAATACTTTATTTATTTCAATACATTCCCTTATCACCACCTTTAGATCTATTCTCAAGAATAAAAAAAAAGTTAGTGGAATTTATATGGAACAACAGGAGGGCTAGATTACGTTTGTCTTTATTATATTTACCATTTGATCGTGGAGGTCTGAAATGTCCAAATTTTATGTTGTATTATTGGTCGGCACAACTGAGGTCTATGACATATTATTTTTCATCAAATGATCTCCCTCACTGGACTGAAATGGAATCATACAATTTACCTTTACCTCTTCCCATATTCATATACTCAGATTCGGCAAAAAAATTACAAAAACAAGTTAAAAATCCATTTGTAAAGCATATGATCAAAATATGGTGTGAAGCTAAAAACTATTTAAAAGAACCACAGTTATTGTCACAATTTAGTCCAATATGGGGTAATCAATATTTTAAACCAGGGAGAGCGGACGCTGTATTTAAAGTATGGAATTTAAAAGGGATACAAAAGATTCAGGATTTATATTTGCCATGTGCAGACAACATAATGTCTTTTGAAGAGCTGAGGATCAAATTTAATCTCAATAGAACACATTTTTTTAAATATCTTCAACTTAGAAACTTTATTCGATCAAATCAAAATAAAGCTCTCACTCGACCTATTTATTCATCCTTGGAAAAAATGATGATGAAAGATAGTAAAAGAAAGGGTATTATTTCAGAGTTTTATAACTCATTGACACTATCTTCAAGTGAAAATTCACTGAAAAGATTAAACTACTGGAAAGAAGATCTGCAAATTGAAATTTCAGAGGAACAATGGGAATTGGCTTGTACAGAAGCTCAAACCAAATCAATAAATGCACGCCTTAAATTGATACATTTCAAATGGTTAATGCGGATGTATGTTACACCGGAGGAGTTAAATAGATATAACAAAAATATACCAGATACATGCACAAAATGCATGGAAAGTAAAGGAACCCTATTTCATTGTTTATGGGAATGTAGATTAATAAGAATGTTTTGGGAGGAGGTGAGGGTAACAATTGAAAAAATAATCTCAAAACAAATCATATTGAATCCTAAACTGTTTTTGTTGGGTCTGTACCCAGAAAAGCATAATTTCAATAAAAGTGAAAGAACATTCATAGACCTCAGTTTGCTTAATGCCAAAAAATGTATTGCACTATTATGGAAAAAGACTCATAGACCAGATGTGACTCAGTGGTTAAGACAGATGTTAACAAACCTTCCATTAGAAAGAATAACATATATACTGAAATCAAAGGAAATTGTGTTTGAGAATATATGGAGACCTTTTATTGATTATGTAAAAAATTTAAACATAACTCTTGAAGAAGAAGGTGAATGATGTGTGTGGACCTTGTAAATTCCAAACTCGTGAACATAATATGTATACTAATGTATTGGATTGTCTAGACTAAACAGAGGAGCATTGTTGAAGACTTGATTTTGTTGGTGGTTGTTGGTGTTTTTAGGGTATTTTTTTTTTTTTTGTAGTACTTTAGTGTTAGTGTTTGATTGTTTGTATCATGTTTGTTAAAAAAAAAAAAAAAAGGTTCAATAAAGATATTGTGGAAAAAAAAAAAACCTCCCGTCACATGAACAGCTTCTTCCCCTCTGCCATTAGACTGCTGAACACTAAGTGACTCTCGTGCACCATGTACAGCAGCTCAACCAGACTCATGTCAATCATCACTGTTTTCTTCCTGCATTACCGACTGCACTATATAGTTCTCCACAGTATCTGCTGCTGGCTAATATATATTTTAACTGTTGACCAGTATCACTTAATCTTATCCTACACTTTATTACATGTATAGTTTATTTCTCTTATCTTATCATGTTTAATGTTGCAGCATTGTACCGAGACAAATTCCTAGTTTGTGTACTACATGAACAATGGCAATAAACCTGATTCTGATTCTGATTCTGATTCTAAATGAGACCCAGAGAAATCACCCAGCTCCTGAGGTAAATCAATTCAATGCTGTAAATCAGTTTAAATATTTAGGAATCCAAATTGTGCCTAAGCTAGAATTAGTCGCCAGTACCAACTATGAAGCCTTAATGACAGACATTAATGAGTTACTTCAGAGATGGATGTCACTACCAATGTCGATGATCGGGAGAATCAATATACACTACCGTTCAAATGTTTGGGGTCACCCACACAATTATTTTGTGTTTTCCATGAAAAGTCACACTTATTTACCACCATGAGTTGTAAAATGAATAGAAAATATAGTCAAGACATTGACAAGGTTAGAAATAATGATTTGTATTTGAAATAATAATTTTTTTCCTTCAAACTTTGCTTTCGTCAAAGAATCCTCCATTTGCAGCAATTACAGCATTGGAGACCTAACATGATTGCACAAGGGTTTTCTAATCATCCATTAGCCTTCTGACACAATGAGCAAACACAATGTACCATTAGAACACTGGAGTGATAGTTGCTGGAAATGGGCCTCTATACACCTATGTAGCTATTGCACCAAAAACCAGACATTTGCAGCTAGAATAGTCATTTACCACATTAGCAATGTATAGAGTGTATTTCTGATTAGTTTAAAGTTATCGTCATTGAAAAAAAGTGCTTTTCTTTCAAAAATAAGGAAATTTCTAAGTGACCCCAAACTTTTGAACGGTAGTGTACTTTAAAGTAATATTTTACCCAAAATACTTTATTTACTTCAATACATTCCTTTACCACCACCTTCAGATCTATTCTCAAGAATTAAAAAAAAGTTAGTGGAATTTTTATAGAACAATAGGAAGGCTAGATTACGTCTGTCCTTACTATATTTACCATTTGATCGTGGAGGTCTGAAATGTCAAACTTTATGTTGTATTACTGGTCAGCACAACTGAGGTCTATGACATATTATTTTTCATCAAATGATCTCCCTCACTGGACTGAAATGGAATCATACAATTTACCTTTACCTCTTCCCATATTCATATACTCAGACTCGGCAAAAAAATTACAGAAACAAGTTAAAAATCCATTTGTAAAGCATATGATCAAAATATGGTGTGAAACCACAAAATATTTAAAAGAACCACACTTACTGTCACAATTTAGCCCAATATGGGGTAATCAATATTTTAAACCAGGGAGAGCGGATGCTGTATTTAAAGTATGGAATTTAAAAGGGATTCAAAAGATTCAAGACTTGTATCTGTCATGTTCAGATAACATAATGTCTTTTGAAGAACTGAGGATCAAATTTAATCTTAATAGAACACATTTTTTTAAATATCTTCAGCTTAGGAACTTTATTCGATCAAATCAAAAATAATGCTCTCATCCGACCTACTTATTCATCCTTGGAAAAAATTTTGACGAAAGATAGTAAGAGAAAGGGTATTATTTCAGAGTTTTATAACTCATTGACACTATTCTCAAGTGAAAACTCACAGAAAAGATTGAATTATTGGAAAGAAGACCTGCAAACTGAAATTTCAGAGGAACAATGGGAATTGGCTTGTACAGAAGCTCAAACCAAATCAATAAATGTACATCTTAAATTGATACATTTTAAATGGTTAATGCGGATGTATGTTACACCGGTGGAGTTAAATAGATATAACAAAAACATACCAGATACGTGCACAAAATGTATGGAAAGTAAAGGAACCCTATTTCATTGTTTATGGGAATGTAGAAAAATTAGAATGTTTTGGGAAGAGGTGAGGGTAACAATTGAAAAAACTAGAAAAGCACTCGGAGAGCGCAGACCTCCGCCAAGCGCCACAATTCCCCCCATACAGTGTTTGTGTGTACGTTTTCAGATTCCTTGAGCATGTAAACATATGACTAGCAATTTGATTCACAATGATTATTTGTTTATTTGACAGGGACAGTGCAATAAACACACAATTAATCAATGACAATCAATCTGATAGTGATAGGATTAGTGGTTCAGTAGTAAAAGCATTGCCTCCTTGGCGGAGGTAATAAACTGAAGTGTTGCTGTTGTGTCCATCTCCTCCACTGACGGATGCAAATTGGGTAGACAGGTTGCCGTGGGTTTTATATTATATTATTTTGGGGTTTCGCTCCGCGGCAAACGAGAATTTAGAAGCTTCGCCGGCAGAGAGCTCGTTATTGCGCAGCGCGTATGGCTGGCCGGGGAATTTCTGCCAAATGCGCAGCGCCTATGGCTGGCCGGGGAATTTCTGCCAAATGCGCAGCGCCTATGGCTGGCCGGTGAATTTCTGCCAAATGCGCAGCGCCTATGGCTGGCCGGTGAATTTCTGCCAAATGCGCAGCTCCTATGGCTGGCCGGGGAATTTCTGGCAAAGAATCCGTAGGCGGACAGCTGCCCGTGTGAGGTTTTGCAGTTGCGCGCAAACACAAGCACGCTGGCGGGTCCAGGCCAGCAGTGTTTTCCGCGTGCTTTTGTGCCTAAAACGTTGAAGAACGCAGAGTTTGTGTTGCAGACACGACGACCAGCGCCCTCCATTGCGCCTGCGCACATGTTGAAAATGGCCCTATGTCACAGTGTTGAAAAATGCTTTAAAAAATTCCTGTATCCAGACGGTGAACCGGATCACCCCCAAAATTTAATCAGTTCTTCCTTGTACCATTTCCAACAACGCCTGAAAGTTTCATGCAAATCCATCCAAGACTTTTTGAGTTATCTTGCTAACCAACAGACAAACAGACAGACAGACAAACAGACAAACACACAAACCCTGGCAAAAACATAACCTCCTCCTGGCCTTTTCGGCCTGGCGGAGGTAATAATTTCAAAACAAATCATATTGAATCCTAAATTGTTTTTGTTGGGTCTGTATCCAGAAAAGCATAGCTTTAATAAGAGTGAAAGAGCATTCATAGACCTCAGTTTGCTTAACACCAAAAAATGTATTGCACTACTGTGGAAAAAGACTCATAGACCAGATGTGACTCAGTGGTTAAGACAGATGTTAACAAACCTTCCACTAGAAAGAATAACATACATACTAAAATCAAAGGAAATTGTGTTTGAGAATATATGGAGACCTTTCATTGATTATGTAAAGAATTTAAACATAACTTTTGAAGAAGAAGGTGAATGATGTGTGTGGACCTTGTAAATTCCAAACTGGTGAATGTATAATATGTATACTTATGTAATGGATTGCCTAGGCTAAACAGAGGAGCATTGTTGAAGACCTGTCTTTGTTAGTGGTTGTTGGTGTGTTTTTTAGTACAATTTTTATTTTTTTATTTATTTATTTTTTTTAAATTACTTTAGTGTTAGTGTTTGATTGTTTGTGCTATGTTTGTAAAAAAAGGTTCAATAAAAAATATTGTGGAAAAAAAAAGATAACCATAATCAGCACAAATAAATTTAAAACGGCTTAAATATTTCTGTTTTCCTCTTCAGGAAGACAAAAGAAGAGGAAAACTGCAGCCTTGTGTGTAGCAGAACGGAATGTACGCACTCTGTTGGACAGAACAACATCACAGCGTCCAGAAAGACAGACCGCACTTGTGGCCCTGGAAATGAACAAGTACAATGTAGACATAGCTGCACTTAGTGAAACAAGATTGGATGGATATGACAGCTTGGAAGACCATGGGTATATCTTCTTTTGGAGTGGGAGATCAACTCAAGAAAAGAGAGAAGGAGGAGTGGGCTTTGCAGTTAGAAAGAAGATAGCAGCAATGCTTGATGAGGAACCAGTGCAAATCAACGACAGGATAATGACTATGAGACTCCCACTACGGTGGAAGATGTATGCCACACTCATCAGTGTATATGCCCCAACAATGACCAACACAGAGGAGGTGAAGGAAGAGTTCTACAGTGATTTACATGAAACTATCAGGCGTGTACCGACTGATGACAGACTGATACTCATTGGAGATCTTAATGCCAGAGTTGGTTCAGACACAGAAATGGAAAGGAGTGCTAGGCAGTCATGGAGTAGGCAAGTGCAACGCTAATGGAGAACTTCTACTTGCACTATGTTCAGAGTGCAACCTTGTGATAACCAACACTCTATTTAAGCACAAGGACACACACAAGAAGACATGGATGCACCCAAGATCCAAGCACTTGCACTTATTAGACTACATCATAGTCAGGCAGAGAGACATAAGGGATGTATTGGACACCAGAGCAATGAGAGGCGCGGACTGTGGTACTGATCTAGATTAAGGATTTGGAGACAAAAACAGCACTGCAGGATAGGTGCGAAGCCACCACAGAAGCTAAACACTAGTGCACTGAAAGGCCAAAAGAAGCAGGAAGAACTTACACAGGAAATGGATGAAAACTTGAAAGACTGGGACAGCAACAACTCAGAGAATGACATAGAAGAGAAATGGGCAACACTGAAGGATACGGTGTACCAGACTGCAAGTGATGTATTAGGCTACCCTGAGAGGAAACATCAAGATTGGTTTGATGAGCATGATGAACACCTGAAGAAACTACTAGAAGCGAGGAATATAGCTAGGCAGGAAAACCTACAGTGTAACACAAGGTCGAAGAGGAAGAAATACTCAAAGACTCAGAGTGAGCTATAGAAGTACACCAGGGAGATGAAGTCCAACTGGTAGGATGAAAAAGCGGAGGAACTTCAAACTGCAGCAGACAGGAAGGACATGAAAACATTCTTCACAGGTTTGAGAGAAATCTACGGCCCTAAACCAAGAGGATTGATCCAACTAAAGGATATGGATGGTGAAATGGTTTTGCAAGAGAAAGACAAGATCCTGGACAGATTTGCAGACCACTTTGACTAACTACTAAACAACCCTGGAGATCTCACTGAAGAGACTAAAGAAGCTCTAGTACAGCGACCAGCTGTATCAAGTCTGGATGAACCACCAAATTTTGATGAACTAATGGCAGCTATCAGGACAACACAGGATGGTAAAGCTCCAGGAAGGGATGAAATTCCAGCAGAAGTGTGGAAATTTGGTGGTGTTCAGCTGACCAACTGCCTGCACAAGCTCATCCAAGAGATATGGGATGCCCAGAAAGTACCTCAAGACTGGAAGGATGCAAGTATTGTGCCTTTGTTCAAGAAAGGTGGCAAGAAAGATTGTGGAAATTACCGAGGTATATCACTGCTAGCCACTGTTGGTAAGAATCTCTCACGTGTACTACTGAACAGACTCAATGAACACATCTCACAGAATGTACTACCGGAAACCCAGTGCGGCTTTAGAAGTGGAAGAAGCACAATGGACATGATTTTCTGCTTGAAACAGGTTCAAGAAAAGTGTATTGAACAGAACATGCTGCTTTATGTAGTCTTCATAGACTTTAGTAAAGCCTTCGATACTGTTTCGCGACCAGGACTTTGGCAGGTACTCAAGAAATATGGCTGTACAGAGAAGTTTGTCAGCCTGATCGAGGCACTCCGTACAGGTATGCAAGCAAACGTGGCAATGAGTGGTTCAGTATCTAAAGACTTTTCAGTAAGCAACGGGGTGAAACAAGGGTGTGTGCTGGCACCTACACTCTTCTCGCTATATCTGGCAGCCATGCTTGAGGTGGCCTTCAAAGACACTTCAGAAGGACTATACATTCAAACCAGGAAAGAAGCACACTTGTTCAATGTGGCACAGTTTAAAGCCAAGAGTAAGACATCAATAAAGGTATTAAGAGAAATGCTCTTTGCCGATGACAGTGCTCTAGTTGCACAAAGTGTGGAAGATATGCAATCTTTAGTGGAGACATCTGCAAGAGCAGCTAGCCAATTCAACCTCCAAATCAACATCAAGAAGACAGAGTGCCTTTATCAACCACCAAAGTTCCAATTATCAACATCACTACCAGAACAGATCAGCATTGGTACAGAGCCACTAGTCAAGTGCAAGACTTTGAAGTATCTAGGGAGTACTGTTTCAGAGAATGCTAGGCTGGAGGATGAACTATCTCTCAGAATGGGAAGAGCAAGCTCTGTGTTTGAAAACTTGAGGGAGAGACTGTGGAACAATCGACATGTGTCTATCAGTGTGAAATGCAATGTGTACACAGCGACAGTACTGGCTACTCTATTGTATGGTGCTAAAACTTGGACTGTCTACAGAGTGCAGGTGAAGAAACTCCACGCGTACATGACGAGACACCTTCGAGCCATAATGAACATCTCATAGAAAGACAAGATAAACAGCACAGAAGTGTTGAAACGAGCTGGTCTACCATCAATAAGAGGACATGCTAATACAGATGAACCTGAGATGGCTCGGACATGTTGAGAGGATGGACCACCAGTGTCTCCCTCAGCAGTTACTCTACTCACGGTTATGTGAGGGCAAATGCAATCAGGGTAGACCAAGACTCAGATTTAAAGATACTGTAAAAAGAAACTTGAAGTAGTTGGATATAGACAGGAGTTCCTGGCAGCGGAAGGCTAAGGACAGAGCTGTGTGGAGGAATCTGATCAGACCTAAATGAAACAGTCATTGCTGCCCACGACAGACTGCTATGATGATGATGATGTGTAGTGGAGGCTCGCATTCCTGCACTGATATTTAAAGTGTTTGGTTTTTTTTTATTTTAGACTGTAAGAAGTTCTTTTAATTTTCATCTGAAGCCTAATTAAACTTTTAAACTTCTAGACCCAGCAAGGTTTCAAACAGGATGGACTACCTTATTGTCTTTTTTTACTTTAATGGAGTTGAATATTACTCTAGTTTGTTTTTAACATGCAATTACAACCTTTATTGAGCAGCAGAGCTGCTATTTGAGTTTTTACACTTTAACATCTATTATTTAATTGTGTTGCTACAAACACTTCTGATTAAGCTGTCAAGTTCAAGTTTTCAACTCATGTTTGATGGGTCATTATTTTATTTAGCTATGGGAACTTTTTATAATAGGCTACATTAGGGCTGTGCGATATGACAATATACATATCGGATGACGATATAAAAACGTCTATCATTTCATTGAAATGAGCAAAGCTCCCCACACTACTTGTCTGGCTCAGGAAATATTTAACTTATTGATGTTTACTTTTTATTCATATGATTTAGAAGAAAAACCTGAAATTTATGAAAGTCAAGTCTCAAATGCGCATTAAAAAAACAATTTTATAACTACACTGCAAAACTATGAGGGGAAAACGGTGCATGTAAAAAAAGTAAAAAAGAGATGGTCCTTTTCATGTGATAATCAAAACTGTAGAATTTACAGAAAATGTATATCATGATGTATATCGTCATTGTGATATAACACGACTTATATTATGATATGAAATTTTTGTCATATCGCACAGCCCTAGGCTACATTATATTAAGACAGAGACTGAAAGTGATTTTCACAGGTGTGCAGGCTTAAACAGGTGAGGTAAAACACGACCTGGAGCAGGAGCTGTGCCAGCAGGAAGCTGACCTGGCGGACATGACAGAAATAATCGGGATTAGTTGACTAATCAAAAAAATAGTCGTTAGATTAGTTGACTACCAAAATAATCGTTAGTTACAGCCCTGGTGGTGGCAGCGTCATGCTTTGGGGATGTTTTTCTTCAGCTGGAACTGGGACCTTAGTCAAGGTGAAGGGAATTATGAACAGTTCCAAAATGTTGGCACAACACCTTCAGGCTTCTGCTGGAAAGCAACTCCTACCCCAAAAAGACTGAGTGCTGTAATAAAAGCCAAAGGTGTTGCAACAAAGTACTAGTTTAAGGGCGTGTGTATATTTATGCAACCAGGTTTGGGTTTTTTTTAGTTTTTTATTTTTCCCTTAAAAGATTTCAGTTTGTTTTTCAATTGGGTTGTACAGGTTATAGGTCACATTAATGGTGGAAAAAGTTTTGAAATGATTTATCTTGGTCTCATTTTTTTACATCACATAAACCTGGCATTTGAACAGGGGTGTGTAGACTTTTTATATCCACTGTACACATGCTTCATGCATTGAATTTCTTTACTTACTGCATTGTTAACTTGACACTACATATCTTTTGCATTAAAGAAAGTACTTGTTAGCACTTTGTGAAACCATAAATGAAATAATAAAAAGTGCATTATTTTAATTGATTGGGGGTCAGTTCTTTATGTGATCATTTATGTATGAACAAAGTTAGAGTATTCCTGGTACAATTTGCAGCATTAGGTTGCTAAGATTTTTTTTTTTCCTGGCAAGTGAAATGGCTATTAAAATGGTAATTTCCCTGACTGAATTGGGATTGGATCGAATCAAAATTGAATCGGTTCAGAACCTCAAGAATCGGAATCTAATCAATTCTGGAAATTAGTGATGATTCCCAGCCTTAATTCTCAGCCACCACACTGTCCAAATATAACCATAACCAAATGTGACTTTAGAGTACACCAACTAATTAATGAAAACTGGAACATGACAGTGAAACAATAGTATTTGTAATGTGGTGTAAACTTTGAGTCCTAGATCATACCAATACACAAATGGGTGTGTCAGATTTGGACATTTAAGTATGCAGGACTGCACTTCTATTAGTATACAGCATGTCTGCAGCTTCAGTAGCCTCAGGACACTGCAGTTCATTAGCATGTACTTGCATCTGGAATATGAAGTAGAGGCAAGCCAAGCTAAAGATCACACATGCTCTCTCATACTTGGAAAAAATCCCCATCAAAGCACCTCATTTCTGAGATGACTTGTATCTGATTTAGGAATTAGGGTGAACTTCTGTCTGCTTCACTCAAAACAGAGATTCTGACATGTACAAAAGTAGCTTTTAAACCATTGTTCTTTGTCAAGATGCAAAAAATATTGAACAGCAGCAACAATCAGTTTCAATCAATTTGGTAATTGGTGCAGGGGGGCAAACTTGTTACATATTTGGAATATACAGTAAATGCCCATTATGTCCACAAGCTCCTCAAAATAATTTTACAAAATGAACAATTGTAAATTTTATCTTGAGCCCCTTAAATACTTTACAGTTAATTCCAGCGCAATGACATAAAATGCTTTCAGATATAGCCCATTTTCTGCTGGATTTATTGAAGGTTAGAGTAGTAATTATGACCAAACAAATTGGTCTCACACCCATTATGCATCAAGTGTTTTGGATGATAACCCAGAGAGCTCAATGCTGTGCAACTTAAGGAAACCATTGCAAATAGACATATCAAATAAGCATCCTTATAAAAATGGCAACACTGGCAGCAAAAGAAATTCACTGAAAACATTCAAAGTAGGGATGCAAGTTACCAATTAATTCATTGATAACTGATTCACGATTAATTGATAAGCTGTCTTTCCTGAGAATCTGAATTTTCCTCAGTACAATACAGTCTATCTTTAACATATAAAAAGTTGCTGTTTTATCATACACTGAACAAAATTTGATTATATTTCTCAATGATTTATTGTACCATTTGCATTTATTTACTACAGACAATGGCATTTGTTGTAGTTTAACAAATTTTGCACTGTATAATGTGTACTATGTGCTGGTACATCTAATGTCATGAAATTTTTTATTTGTTTTAAAAACTACTACCAATATCATAAAATTTATCTTTCTTAGTTATATTAAAAAAAAAGCTTTCACATTCTAATTTATTGAGATGCACTGGTAGACTGTTTTTTTTTTCCACAATATCTTTATTGAACCTTTTTTTTTTTTTAACAAACATGATACAAACAATCAAACACTAACACTAAAGTACTACAAAAAAAAAAAAATGCACTAAAAACACCAACAACCACCAACAAAATCAAGTCTTCAACAATGCTCCTCTGTTTAGTCTAGACAATCCAATACATAAGTATACATATTATGTTCACCAGTTTGGAATTTACAAGGTCCACACACATCATTCACCTTCTTCTTCAAGAGTTATGTTTAAATTTTTTACATAATCAATAAAAGGTCTCCATATATTCTCAAACACAATTTCCTTTGATTTCAGTATATATGTTATTCTTTCTAATGGAAGGTTTGTTAACATCTGTCTTAACCACTGAGTCACATCTGGTCTATGAGTCTTTTTCCATAATAGTGCAATACATTTTTTGGCATTAAGCAAACTGAGGTCTATGAATGTTCTTTCACTTTTATTAAAATTATGCTTTTCTGGGTACAGACCCAACAAAAACAGTTTAGGATTCAATATGATTTGTTTTGAGATTATTTTTTCAATTGTTACCCTCACCTCTTCCCAAAACATTCTTATTAATCTACATTCCCATAAACAATGAAATAGGGTTCCTTTACTTTCCATGCATTTTGTGCATGTATCTGGTATATTTTTGTTATATCTATTTAACTCCTCCGGTGTAACATACATCCGCATTAACCATTTGAAATGTATCAATTTAAGGCGTGCATTTATTGATTTGGTTTGAGCTTCTGTACAAGCCAATTCCCATTGTTCCTCTGAAATTTCAATTTGCAGATCTTCTTTCCAGTAGTTTAATCTTTTCAGTGAATTTTCACTTGAAGATAGTGTCAATGAGTTATAAAACTCTGAAATAATACCCTTTCTTTTACTATCTTTCATCATCATTTTTTCCAAGGATGAATAAATAGGTCGAGTGAGAGCTTTATTTTGATTTGATCGAATAAAGTTTCTAAGTTGAAGATATTTAAAAAAATGTGTTCTATTGAGATTAAATTTGATCCTCAGCTCTTCAAAAGACATTATGTTATCTGCACATGGCAAATATAAATCCTGAATCTTTTGTATCCCTTTTAAATTCCATACTTTAAATACAGCGTCCGCTCTCCCTGGTTTAAAATATTGATTACCCCATATTGGACTAAATTGTGACAATAACTGTGGTTCTTTTAAATAGTTTTTAGCTTCACACCATATTTTGATCATATGCTTTACAAATGGATTTTTAACTTGTTTTTGTAATTTTTTTGCCGAATCTGAGTATATGAATATGGGAAGAGGTAAAGGTAAATTGTATGATTCCATTTCAGTCCAGTGAGGGAGATCATTTGATGAAAAATAATATGTCATAGACCTCAGTTGTGCCGACCAATAATACAACATAAAATTTGGACATTTCAGACCTCCACGATCAAATGGTAAATATAATAAAGACAAACGTAATCTAGCCCTCCTGTTGTTCCATATAAATTCCACTAACTTTTTTTTTATTCTTGAGAATAGATCTAAAGGTGGTGATAAGGGAATGTATTGAAATAAATAAAGTATTTTAGGTAAAATATTACTTTTAAGTATATTGATTCTCCCGATCATCGACATTGGTAGTGACATCCATCTCTGAGTTAACTCATTGATATCTGACATTAAGGCTTCATAGTTGACACTGGCGACTGATTCTAGCTTAGGCACAATTTGGATTCCTAAATATTTAAACTGATTTACAACATTGAATTGATTTACCTCAGGGGCTGGGTAATTTCTCTGGGTCTCATTTAGCATTAATATTGAAGATTTAGTTTTATTTATTTTATATCCTGATATTTCCCCAAAATTCTTTATTAAATTCAACAAGGTTGGAATTGATTTTTTTAGATTCGACATAAACAAAATTATATCATCGGCGTACAGGGAGATTTTATGTTCTGTTGGTCCAACTTTAATTCCATATATTTGTGAATGTAAACGTATCGCTATCGCTAAAGGTTCAATTGCCATAGTAAACAGTAAAGGTGAAAGTGGACAGCCTTGTCGACATCCTCTATTGATTTTTATTGGTTTTGAAATATTGTTATTTGTTAGGATTTCTGCTGTAGCATTATTGTATATTATTTGAACCCATTTTATGAAATTATTTCCAAGTCCAAACCTTTGTAGGACTTCAAAAAGAAAGGGCCATTCAACTCTATCAAAGGCCTTTTCGGCGTCCAATGATAGGAGAGCTGTATCCGGTGCTTCTTTATTAAAATAGATAATATTAAATAGTCTTCTTACATTATGGAAGCCTTGTCTACCCTTTATAAAGCCATTCTGATCTCGATTAATAATATTTGGTAAAATTTCTTGTATTCGTCTTGCTAAAATTTTACAGATTATCTTAAGGTCGGCGTTTAATAGGCTTATTGGTCTCATATTTTCACATTTATTAGAGGGCTTACCTGGTTTTGGCAGCAGTATAATTAAGGCATTATTTATGTATGATGGTAAATTATTATTTTGAAATGCTTCTAAAACCATTTCCAAAAAAGGTTTTATTAATTTATTCTTAAATTTTTTATAAAGGTCAACTGGGAGACCATCTGGTCCTGCACTTTTTCCTGATTTCATATTATCAATGGCTAGCCCTACTTCTTCTTGACTAATTTTAGACTCCAATATCTCCCTGTTTTCATTTGGAATACACGGTATAGATAGTTCGTTCAAAAACCCATTTAGTTTTGTTAAATCAGGTTCATTTTTGGTATCATATAAATTTTCATAGTAATCTCTAAAGGCTCTATTAATTTCTAAAGGATCTATAACTACCTGTCCGTTACTTATAATACTGGTAATTGATGTTTTAATTTCTAATTGTTTAATCTGCCATGCTAATAATTTTCCTGATTTTTCACCTTGTTCATAAAAAGATTGTTTCAATCTTAGAAGACTCGAGGCAGCTCTATTCGCTGATTTTTTGTCGTATTCAGCTCTCAAAATCAGTAATTCATTCTCCAACCTTGGGTCACTTCCTGCATACACTTTTTCCTGAAGACTTTTTATTTTATGTTCCAATTGGGCTCTCTCCTCTCGAGTCTTCTTAGATTTTGATCCTGTATAACTAATAATATGTCCCCTAATAAAAGCTTTGAAAGCCTCCCACTTTACACATGCTGATGTTTGTGTAGTATTGATGTCAAAGAACTCGTCTGTTTTTCTATATACTTGACAAATTCCTCATCCTGAAGCCATTTATGCTGAAATTGCCATCTACCTGATTCCTTTGTCAATTTTTTATCTACATATATTAGACAACAGGGTGCATGATCAGAGATCACGATGTTATCATAAAAGCAGTTTTGAATCTTGGACCTTAATTCTGTGGAAATCAAAAAATAATCAATACTGGTAGACTGTTTTAACAGGAAAATAAATTGTAAGCTGCTTCATCTGTTGCATGCTAAAACATTATCACAGTACCCCAGCAATCCAGGCAAACCCAGTACGATCTGGGCTCCCTCTGTTGTCCGTCACCCCGGTGGCAACTTGAGTCCGGTCTGCTTTCCCGTCCAGCGGCAGGTTGAAGGGAGGCCGGGAAGGTTTTTGCGCTTGTGTAGCCTGCTGCAGTCCGTTTCTCTGCCCTGATGATTTGACAGGTGGACACTGGAACTTCTTGTGGCTCTCTGATGCAACCCGGAAGAGCGAGTTTTTCGTCCTGCACAGCGCATGTGCTCTGAGGGAGCTTAAGGTCTTCTTCTGCTTTTTCGGTTGAAATGTGGCAGTGAGTGACCGCAGGCGCCCCCGCCTGAACGGCGAACCCACTACATTTCATAGAATAAGCTCCCATTGAAAAGGACTGCTGAGTTATCAATTAACTGACAACTAATTTAATTTAGTTGACTAAATTCTTATCAACAATTAATCAAAAGTCAATTAATCATTAACATCCCTAATTCAAAGCAAGTAATTGGTATCAAAACTGGGGATTCTAAATTGTCCTTAGGTATGAATGTGAGAGTGAATGGTTGTCTGACTCTCTGTGTTGGTCCTGCAATGGACTGGCGATCTGTCCAGGGTGTACCCTGCCTCTCACCCAAAGATGCTGGGATAGGCTCCAGCCCCCCCGCGACCCAAAAAAGGATTAAGCGGAAGAAGATGAATGAATGAATGAACTCTGAGGACACAAAGTGATGGATCGGAAACAGGGGTGGGACAAAAAAAAAAAAAAAAAGGTAGTGTAGTACTGTGATACCTAGGGCTGTCGCGATAACTGCAATTATGAAGTACCACGCTATGGAAAAATCTACCACAGAGGATAACACACAGCCGCAACAACCACTGTGTATAACCCCCTGAAAGGTTTATTATTTTAGGTTAATTACCTGATCAATAATTCTAATATGCATTTTTTTTTTTATCTTTGCATAAATGTTTTCCTATTACTAGTTAATTTTACAAAGTACAGAGGCTTTATGCCATCCTATGCACTGAAGTAAAAAAGCAAGCTTTTATTTTGATAACGGTGCTTTTGTTTTCACTTCCTGTGCCTGCCTGTGGCATTGTCAGTAAGGCTACAGCACTTAGCAGAGATGGTTGAGCTATGAACGCCAACGTTATTTGGATTATGGACCCATAATGAGGCACAAACTCCTACGGTGGTCGAAGTTTGTGTTTTTCTTAATGTGTACTGTGCCAAAATAAGAAAATAAAACTGAATTTCACCAGCTGTCAAGACCACTGCCATCACATATTACGGGGATCCATATGTTATGTCTGGAGAATGACCAATGGAGAGTGGTGTTTGCTTGGAACATGAACTTTATTATACACTGTGTAAACTCACAATACACAATACTGCTACGGGAGGCTGAGTGTCACAGAGCCAAGAGTCAAGAGAGCTAAGAAAGCCAAGAGGCCGTAAGATGGCCGACCCTCACACCATATGTGCATTGGCGTGATGATGTCACCAAGCAGCTGCGTTACCACGCCGATGCCAACCAACTCCGTGGTTCCCTTACACCACACTGTACATGCAATGTTCAATTTTTTTGTGTGTGGCTAAATCTCGTTGTTCACTTATGTGACCCTATTGATTATTAAGTAAATTGTTAAATGTTAAGTGTATTTTTACTGCCAACAGCATGTTTGCACCCAGTACTGTGGAAGCTTTCACAGCGCCAGGTGCTGCCACTGCCAGCACAATGTGGGGCACTCTCTCCAGACGGACTCCAGCAGGCAGTTAGTGGTGCAAGCTTTTGGACGAATTGCTTCTCTGTGATCTTCCTCTTTTTCTCCTGCCTGGCAGCTCCATCTTCAACATCCTTTGTCCAATATATCCACTATCCCTCCTCTGCACATGTCCAAACCATCTCAGCGTTGCCTCTCTTACTTTGTCTCCAAACCGCTCAACATGAGCTGCCCCTCTGATATACTCATTTCTAATCTTGTCCCTCCTAGTCACTCCCAATGAAAATCTTAGCATCTTCAACTCTGCCACCTCTAGCTCTACCTTCTGTCTTTTTGTCAGTGCTACAGTCTCCAAACCATACATCATAGCAGGTCTCACTACCATCTTGTAAATCTTCCTTTTCATTCTAGCTGCTACCTTTCTGTCACAAATCACCCCAACACTCTTCTCCGCTCACTCCACCTTGCCTGCACTCTTCTTCACCTCTCTTGTGTGTTTTCCATTGCTTTGGATGGTTGACCCCAGGTATTTAAACTCATCTACTTTGACTACCGCTACTCCTTCATCTTCACCATTGCACCTGCCTCCTTCTCATTCACACTCATGTATTCTTTCTTCTACTGACTTTCATTCCTCTTCAGAGCATTATCTCCACCTCTCCAGGTTCTCTTCCACCTGCTCCCTACTCTCACTGCATTGTCATACTCTGACTACATTCTATTCATCTTAATTTAAAATCTCAATCACATACCTTGTCTCGGGTGAGTTGGCTGTGCATGATGTGGGATGCTTTCTGCCGAAACACATAACATCCGATGTTGTAGGATGCTAGCTCACCACTCGGCTGTACCATGTACACACTGCATGATGTTTTCCTTCAATTTGAGCTTGAAATGATAGCAGACTTGAGATACAGTACTTTTGTCACTGTTTAAAATTTCTTTCCTCTTTGCCGGTCCATCACTATGCCGCTCTGACATGGTACCGTTAAAAAAATCTGCTTTTTATTTAGGTAGCGTGACCGGAAGAAGGTTGCGCCAGAAGAAGTTCATATAGACCGGAAGTGCTACATTAAAGAACACGAAGCATAAAATTTGAATTGAGAAATTTTTGTAATTGAATTATTTGAGTAATCGTTGCAACCCTAATTTCTACTCACTGATTTCTGATCAGTGAAAACACTGGATGAAGAGACTGGATGGAGGTAAAACATGCAAGGTCTTGACCCTCCACGGAATGAGTTTGACATCCCTGAATTAGATGGTGCTAAATGCTGACTGTCTGGTTAAAATTTTTTATTAAAATTAAATCACCCTTTATTGTCATTCAACTAATCATGTACAGTAGAACAAAATTGTGCTTTATCCTATCTACAGTGTAAATCACACACACCCCACAGTAGAATCAGAAGGGCCGCAGCCATGCAAGGCGCCGCCACAGATTTCCCTCCTCCATTATTGCTGAGCACCAAGCTGGATGGCAGGAAGTTCCGCTTTTATATGGTCTTCGGCATGACCCGGCCGGGATTTGAACCCCTGCCTCCCGAGTGTGGGGCAGACGCTCTACCAACTGAGCCACCACTCCAGTCAGCATAGCAAAGGAGTAGGGCTGAAACAATTAGTCAATGTTGTTGATAACGTTGACAATAAAAATTTGTTGACAAATATTTTTATTGTTGACAAATTGTTTAATTATAAAGTTTATATGGATGTCCCCGTAATCTTCAGTTGTAACTGCAATGCACAACTCGAACTGCTGCAAGCAGTAGCGCCTCTGTTGTCCGGCACAGAGTAGAATGATCTGTTGCACGGTACAGAGTAGAATTTCTGGTTACTATACCCACCTGATCATATAATTTAAGTATGCATGAGTAAATTACTATTATGAATGTTTCTTTCCCTTCCCTACTCTCTCAATGGAAAAAAAGAAACACTAGAATAAAAATACAAAAAATACACATATTTTTGTCATTTATGTAAACCATGACAAAAAATCCTGCAGGACAAAACATGACACTTGATATTTTCTAACCTGTTTGTATACCACCATAGACAGAGAGAGAACCTGAATCAGACAGAGCTCAGAGAGGGCAAGATGAGACAGAAGAGAGGAGCCAAGGAGAGGAAAGTGTTCAGGCAGAGGAAGGAGAGAAGGATAACACCACTAAAAAGTCTAAACACAGGATGTCTGGGTGGGACCCCAACTGGCCCAATATTCAAGCCTCGGTTGTACAGTACTTCAAATGGTAAGTTCCATATGCAACGTTCCTGTGTAAAATTTTAAAAAGAAATAAATAGTATAAAATTAAAATATTCCGCTATGTTTACCCCCCCCCCCCCCACCGGGGGAAAAATATGTTGCCACCACGCCAAGGTCTTTAAGCCAGAGGAAACACTGAAATTGCATAGCATTTCTGCATATGCATGAGTTTTTGCAGCCTGTTTCTATGGCTGTACAGTATATGTGTTGAAGTTTTACACTGTGGAACTGATGGGCTCTTGTGGTTCATAAGTCTTAAGCCCCAGAGTCATTTTCATTGCATTGTACCTGCAGTGCATTTTTCCATTTACAAGAGTCGTGACTTTTTTGCTTCACGAGTGTTATTTTGATGAAGATGCTTTCTTATTTAAAGATTTTGTTTGCTTGCAGTGGTTTCCTTAAGTTGCAGTGCCTTGACCTCTCTTGGCCACATTACTGTTGACACAGGGCATGAGATAACAAAGATGTCTGCTGATGTTTTGTTCACTGGGTTTACATATTTCAAATTCAAATTCAAACGTTTATTTCAAACTCAGGGTTCATATTAAATCCAGAACTAAAACGAGTAGAAAATAAATAAATAAATAAATAAAAGTATATAAAGATCAGCAGACACTCGGCGCTCTTGTAACAACAATAACAATATTGGACTCAGTATAAAATGGAACGCCACCACTTCCAAATGCTGGAGTGAAGTGTGAGTGACGAGTTGACAATTGCTGATATAAGATGATTGTTACATGCCAGCAACCTTCTCATAAAACTGTAAACATTCTTACGTATCAACTCGCCAAAAGACGGAATGTTCACAGACACAAACATCTTGCTTGCACTCGACCTTCGTGGTATATCTAACAACCTTCTTAGGGAGTTATTATATGCAATGCGGATTTTGTTCCTAACAGCAACATTGCTATTAAACCATAAAGGCGAGCAGTACATTGAGGTACAGAAGGTCTTGAACAGCATACATTTGACATCAGGAGAACATCTATGGAAATTTCACAACAGTAAATTTGTTTGAGCATATAGTTTCCTGAGTTGCTTGTTACAATCAACATTGGTCTTATCAGATTCAATCCACACACCTAGGTATTTGACTTTTTCAACAAAGTTCAAGCTATTACCACAAAGTGGCATAACAGGATTCGACGTATTGACACCCTTCGGTTTGAAAGCCATACACATAGATTTAGTACAGTTGAACAAGATGTCATTTTTTTCACCAAATTTTTCACATACCGAAAGGAGATGTTGCATCGCTGCAGTAGACAAACTTAACAAACAGAGGTCATCAGCATAGAAAATGTGATTTAACAGTGCACCGTTAAAGGAGCCGCCCACATTAGTATTGTTCAACAGTACACTGAGATCATCAACACAGACATTAAACAACTAGGGTGACAGTATACCACCTTGTTTAACACCGTTGGTCACATGAAATTTGGATGAGGTGACATTGCCCCACCTAACAACCATAGACTGCCTTCTGTACCAGTATAACAGGATGCTAACAATGTAAATAGGAATACCTCGATCGATCAGTTTTCTAAACAAACACCAGTGGTTAATCCTGTCAAAAGCTTTGCTAGCGTCTAGGAACGTAGCATAGACACTAGTGGATTGGCTTCTGAAGTAGTCAACAAATTCATGGAGTAGGTAAACAGCCTTGTCAGTTGAAAGAGCTGACTTGAAACCAAACTGATTGTCGTTTGTCCACAGATAATCCTCAGTTCTGTTCAGGATTAAACCCTCTAACAATTTAGATATAACATTTGCAATAGCTATAGGTCTGTAGTTGTTCATATCAGACAGACTGGCACACTTGTTTTTCACCAAAGGAATAATAACAGAGTCCATCAACATATCTGGCATGTAACCATGAACAAACATACAGTTAAAACACAATGACAACAGAATACACACATTGAAATCAGCATTGATGAGGCATTCACTGGTGAGACAGTCAGGGCCAGCTGATTTGCCTTTCTTGAGAACTTTGATCAGTGAAGCAACTTCAACAGAAGTAACAGCAGAAATATCGGCAGCATCAAACATGTCGTTATACAGGCTATGAATATCGTGCATAATAGAATCCTTCATTGAAACATTCTTGACTGAGTTGAAAATAGCTTCATATTGACATTTCCACTTTTCAGCAATATTAACATCACCAGTCACACCATCAATAGTGTTTGATCTAACAGACCGGTGGGAGCTCATAGCCTTCATTTGTTTCCAGAATTCTACCATGTTCAGTTCACTCATGTGACTAGCTAACTGGTCACATTTGATACTTTCTTCATTGCGCCTACATGCTCGTAGAGCATATTTGAACCTAGCCCTACAACTTTTCATGTTATCAAATATTGGACCAGAACGTGGTTTGCTATTACTCCTCCACCACAAAAAAGCATCCCGAGCAGCTGTGTGAGCCTCGCTAACAACATCATTCCAGCCTGGGACGTTATATTGGGTGGCCACACTGTGACTAGGAATGCATTCACTCACACAATAATTTAAAGCATCAACAATATCACTGTAAAACCTGTCGATATCATCCCTGTGTGCCGCACAATTACGGTCGTGACACCTGATGGCGTCCGTAGGAGCACGGATGTTACAGAGTTTCCTACGAGTAAGTTTCTTATATCTGGACAAGTCTGACGCTGTGGCATCACACCATTTGTATGTCCTACTGCCCGTTGTGGCTGAGGGAGCTCTCCAGGGGCCACTAACAGCACTAGATACCTCAACATCCATAGATAAAGGTACATGATCGGAACTCACATAATCATACAGAACTTTGATATTGGACACGTTATCATGGCCTGAGGATGTAGTCACACAGTGATCAAGCCATGATGTAGAGCCATGAGCCATGCTAACATGAGTAAAGGTATCACCTGGTAAGATAATCCTGTCCGAGATGTGTAAAGAGTAACTCTCACAAAAAGACACCAGTTCATTTCCAAAACAACTTGAACGTGCTGTATTAGCGTTGAAGCTATTTATGGAGGATATTTATGAAGATTAGCATCAACCCACCTGCCACCCAACAAACAACCCTTGCCACCCCATGTAAACTCTTCTAGATCTGCCACTAATGTGATAGGAAAATCATGCATCATTTGATTAGCCATCCATACACTTACATGTCTTCCCAGCCCCCGACCAACAGTGATCTGTGTGGAGTTTGCATGTTCTCCCCGTGTTGCGTGGGTTTACTCCGGGATTTCTCCGGTTTCCTCCCACATGCCAAAAACATGCATGTTAGGTTAATTGGCTGTTCTAAATTGTCCCTAGATATTTGTTTCCTATAGGCCCTTAGAATAGAGGGTTAGTATTAATGAAAGCGCTTTGAGTGGTCTTTGTGACTAGAAAAGCGCTATATAAGTGCAGGTTAGTTAGTTAGTTAGTTAGTTAGTTCAAGTTAAGAAACCAGGTACCCTGTGTGTGGGGGGGGGAGGTGGGGGGGGGGGTAATCACGGTACTGTGTGAACCGGGCAGCAGTCTGGGCTACCCCACATGGACCACTGCCCCCACGACCCAGACAAGCCTATTGAAGATGGATGGATGGATGGATACAGTAAGCGAGTATAAAATTTTAAACCATTTACAACCGAGATCTCCAGTCAAAAACGCTTGTCGCTATATTTACAGTGGAATAACAGTGAAATTACCAATTAGTTAAACTCTTAAATATATTTGCAAAGGTACGTGCCTCAAAATCAGTTGGATCACCTCGGGTGCACAGGTACATCTCAAACAGTCATATGGCCAAACAAACATGAATATCTGATCCCGTTTATGAAGCTTAAAAATGTTTACACGTCTCAGCCCGAGGAGCAAATGAAACAAGCAGGTTCCCTTAAGGTTAAAAAAAAAAAAAAAAAAAAAAAAAAACTCGAGTTCACCAAGTTTGTTCGGGAGGCAAATCAAGGTAACCAAACAACCTTGTGTCCACAAAACAGGGAACAAACAAAAGAATATACTTGAGGTGAATTTCTGGAACTAAATGTAGGTTAATCCGGTGAATTTATTCACCGTGAATGACTCCGCAGCCCCCTCGCTCCATGTGACCGTGCTAACGAGATTACTGGTGGCAGTATGTCACCTTCTTTCCAACCGCGCCACCAGGAAGACGGTGTCCTAGTTCGTTGTAGGGTGGGAAGTTAAGCTAACTTTTTAACTTAATAAAATTAATATAAAGCGAGTCGATTTATCCAAATACCCAGAAAGGGAAACACGGCTAATGGGGCGGTCAGGACGAACGCTGAACCCCCCGCATCCCACACTGTTTTAGCCGTTGAAATAATCCTGGAAAAAGGCAACTCATCACTTACTCGTTCCAGGTGAAGTCCGGGAGGTCGGTGTCAACTTCACCGCGGAAAGAAGCAGTTTACGTTCAGCAGATAATCCGTTATGTCACTTGAAAAGAAGTGAGTAGTTGCTGATGGGTTGTTGGGTTTTTTTTTTTTTTCGCTCCAGCCTACTATCTCCCTTCTCTGTTCGGCTGTTCCTGTCTCTCCCCCGTCCTCCCCCTTCCTCCTTCACATCCAGCATTCCAATATGGCTGCTGCTGGGAGAGGGACGAAGAGAGAGAGACCTAGAGATACAGAGAGAGAGAGAGCAGAAAAACCTGGCCTGAGGCACACTAAAATAAACCCATGAATGAATGGAAGTGTTGCTTGAAAGGATAGCGCAGGCAGAGTAGCTAGAAATTGTGATGAAGTAAATGCAGAGTTTACCTTGTGATATTATTTACTCAAGTGAAAGAGTTGCCACCAAATAATTTACTTGAATAAGAGTAGCTGAAGAATGTATGAAAAAGTTGCTTTAATGGCAGTTCGTTTTCCTTTCAAATTTGCAACTTTTCACTCTTATATTTGCTTATTTTCCATAAATGTGTGACTATATATTAAGTTCACAACTTTTCTTTTAAATATACTGTTGTGGTCACCCAGTACAATACAGACTGACACTATTCACGCTCAGCAGGGATTGCATACGGACAGAACCCCGGGGGGGACAACCAGACCAACAGACTATTGTTATACAGCCCCGGATTAAGGAGAGGAAGTCCGGACGCCAGTTGGTCACGCGATTGATATTTATTGACTGATATGTATAGCAATATGCAAATGTTCCACGCATTCTCTCTTTGTGTAACATGTATAAAAGAACTTGCTATACATGCCTCAATAGGACGCGCAGTACACAGCACTGCGGAGAACACACAGCACACACAGCACACACAGCACAACACAGCGCACCGCGCTACAGTGTGTCTCATGATGATGGAGGAAATAAAACTCTGAAACCTTCCAGCTCGTCGCATCTCGCCTGAACTTATTTGTTCCTCCACACTGTTAATAAATATACTGTAACGTCGGGGCTGTATTAAGGGGGGGGAGTAGGGATTTCCCCAGCATGCTCTGCAACAGTGGACGTTATTTTGTGTGTTTGTTTAAATGTTATTACTTTATAATGACCCAGCAGTGTTTTATAGGCAGGATTAGGGCAAGATGTATCATGTGTTGTATAACCATGATTGAAACGGAAGTCTGGGAGAATGACCTCCCCTCCTGTCTGTGCTCAGGTTGTTGTTGAATAAAGCCTGTTCGTCGCAACCATCTGTTCCTCTTCTTTGTGTGAACCTTGCCAACGTCACACTGGTGCCACGAGTGGGATGGAACACATGGAAGCCAGGATCAGAATGGAGATCCAGCAGCTGGAGCGACTCATCGCTCAGCTAACGACGGACAACGGGGCCGAGACACCAACCCCCGGAGCCGCTCACTGGGACGAACGAAGCAGCAGACCCGACGGGGTCAGCGCACCCCGCCCTCTGCCTTTATCAAGGCAGAGCGAACAGAGCAGAGCAAACCAGCCCCGCTTCCCGCCCTTTTCAGGGCAGGACGGGCTGGCGATTCCACGGCGATCAGGGGCGGCGATCAACTGGGAGGCGACCGTCCCACCCGTCCGGCAGCGGGCCAAGATTCCCCGCTTCAACAGCGAGACCCCGTTAGATGATTACCTGGTCCAGGTCGAGCTGGCCGCTGCGCTGAACAGCTGGTCACCAGAGGAAACCGCTGTACAGGTTGCGCTGGCCTTGGAAGGAAGGGCTCTCTGCACACTCTCTGATCTCCGGCCTGAGGAGCGCTGCAGCTGGCCAGCGCTACAAGGAGCGCTCCGGAGACGATTTGGGATAACGGCAGACGCTGAGCATGCCCAGGAACAGCTGACCCACCGCCGTCGAAGCAGCCAGGAAAGCCTAGGAGCCTACGCGGCAGACATACGGCTGCTAACACGGCGCAGCTACCCGGATTTCGCACCGGAGGTGGTAAAGAAGCTCGCCCTCCAGAGCTTCATCCAAGGTCTCCGCCCGGCCCAGCTCCAGAGCCACGTACGGATCCACTCTGCGAGCGACTGGGAGACTGCGGTGGCAGAAGCAGAGCGGGTGGAGCCGCTGATGAATCGCACAATCGAAGCGTCGACACCAAGACAAAGAACCTTCCAGGCCGCGGCTGAGAGCGAGAGGGAGGAGGAGGAGTTACGGCAGACCACGGCGGCGCGTCCAGGGAGAAGATGGCCGCGGCGGCGCGTGGAAGGGTGCTCCCGCTGCGGAAAGCCAGGACACATCGCACAGTACTGCCCTGCACTCACCCCACGACAAACTGATGAGCTGTCACCGCGTGTGGGCCGAATTGGACACTCGCCAGGGATGTATCTACAGTGCAGCCTGGAGAAGACGTCGATCCCGGCCCTGATTGACACCGGCTCTACAATCTCTTTGGTCCGACCCGGTGTGCTGCCGCCATGAACGAGATGGCCCCACAGGGGTGGGAACCCACCAAGCGCTGTGTCACCACAGCTACCGGTGAGCGCTCCAGATTGGGGGGGCGGAGAGTTCTCGTGGTGGTGGGGGGGCAGTCAGAACATAAGACACCCGTTCTGGCTGACTGACATCCAAGACCCTTGTATTATTGGACTAGACCTGCTCACAGCATGGAATGCCAAGATCGACACCACCGGACCGTCCCTCCAACTGGGAGACCGGACCATCACGCTCCACAGCAGAACTCAGAGAAGGAACACGGAGGCCTGCGCGATCAAGGGACCGCCAGGACGGACCGGACCGGGCGGCCCACCACAAGGACCGGACACAATGACGCCACCAGCGCGGGCAGAGAAAGCACGAGCACACACAAGGACAGCAAGGGGAGGGGTCAACACGTCAGCAGAGACACAGCAGGCGGTCGAGGAATTATTTCAGCGGAGCTGCAGCGGGCTGGAGCCGGGACAGAGACGCCAGCTGCGGGAACTATTGGACTGTTATGGGTGTCTTCGCTGCAAAGGATGAGGAATGCAGCCGGACCGGTTTGGTGCAGCACGAGATCGACACCGGTGAGACCAGGCCGATTCGACTCCGCCCACGTCGGCTGCCCTTTTCAAGGCGGGCAGCAGCAGAGCAAAAAGTGCGAGAAATGCTGGAGGCAGACATCATTGAGCCCTCCAGCAGCCCCTGGGCGGCGCCGTTGGTGCTGGTCAAGAAGAAGGACGGGTCGTGGCGGTTCTGTGTGGATTACCGGCGCCTGAATGATGTCACCCGGAAGGATTCCTACCCTCTGCCCCGCATCGATGACATGCTGGACCACATCGCCGGCTCCAGCTGGTTCAGCTCACTGGATCTACGCAGCGGCTATTGGCAGGTAGAGCTGTCGCCCGAGGCCCGCCGAAAAACAGCCTTCTCCATTGGGCAGGGACTGTATCAGTTCAAGGCGATGCCGTTTGGACTTTGCAACGCCCCGGCCACCTTTGAGTGCTTGATGGAGCGAGTGCTGGCTCACGTGCCCCAGAGTTGCTGCGTTGTTTACTTGAACGACCTACTGGTGCATGCAGCTGATTTTGACAGTGCCCTGTCAAATCTCTGAGAGGTACTGGACGCCATCCGACAGGCTGGGCTACGGTTACACCCTAGAAAATGCCACCTATTCCGGCGGGAGACCACTTTCCTGGGCCACGTCGTCAGCGCAGCGGGAGTCGCCACCGACCCAGAAAAAGTGGCGGCGGCGAGAGACTGGCCAGTGCCGCGGAACGTGGGAGAACTGAGGAGCTTTCTCGGATTGGCCTCCTATTATAGGAGGTTTGTGAAAAACTTCGCCACCATCGCCAGCCCGCTGCACCAGCTGACGCGGAAAGGACGCACGTTTCAGTGGAGCGAGAATTGTGCTGCTGCTTTTTCCCAGCTCCGCGCGGCGCTCATCGGAGCCCCCATCCTGCAGTATCCTGACCTGAACCGCCCGTTCATCGTGGACACGGACGCCAGCAACCAGGGCATCGGGGCGTTGCTATCCCAGGAGGGAGAGCAGGGAGAACAGGCAGTCGCTTTTTTCAGCCGCACTCTCAGCAGAGCCGAGAGGAATTACTGTGTGACTCGCAGAGAGCTGCTGGCTGTCATTCAAGGACTGCGTCATTTCCGCCCGTATGTGTACGGGGGGAGGTTCCAGCTCAGGACGGATCATGCTTCCCTGACCTGGTTATTGAACTTCAAAGAGCCAGATGGACAGTTGGCGAGATGGCTGGAGGCACTGCAGGATTATAATTTTCAGATTGTGCATTGGGCAGGCCGCCTCCATGCCAACGCTGACGCGCTGTCTCGGTGCCCCTGTGCGACAGAGGAGTGTCGTCACTGCCAACGGGCTGAAGATTGAGACCAAGCCATCCCACGGGCTGCTGCTCTCCGGACCGCTGCGAACAGAAGTAACGCAGCGACGCGCAGCCACTCCTCGGGTGATCAGGCAGCCTCCCCCAGCGATGACGTCACAGAGGTCCTTGGCACGCAGCAGCTGCAGAGCGAGCAGGATAGAGACCCGGTCATTTCTCGGGTTCGGCAGTGGCTGGACGCAGGACAGCGGCCTGCCTGGGAGGTTGTGTCAGCGCTGGACCCAGAGACTAAGGCCCTACACTCCCAGTGGGCCAATCTCCGCTGCCACGAGGGCGTGGTGTATCGACAGTGGCAGACTCCAGCTGGGCAGCGGCATGTCTAGCAGCTGCTGGTTCCTCGTCGACTCCGGCCCAACGTACTCCAGCTGGTTCATGGGGCAGTAGGAGCGGGCCACTTCGGGGTGACAAAGACGTTGCAGTGTCTTCGAGCCCGGTTCTACTGGCTCGGTTGTCATCAGGACGTGGAGCTCCACGTCAACCGCTGCGACACCTGCACAGCTCAGAAAGGGCCAACTCAGCGATCCCACGCTCCCCTGCAGCAGTACCGGGTAGGAGTGGACATCCTGGGCCCTTTCCCGACCACGGACTGGGGGAACCACTACGTGCTGGTCGCAATGGATTATTTCACTAAGTGGCCAGAGGCGTACGTGGTCCCGGACCAGAGCGCCGCTATGACGGCATCAAAGCTGGTGGACGAAATGTTCTGTCAGTTTGGCACACCAGAGGAGCTGCACAACGACCAGGGTCGGAACTTTGAGGCGGAGGTCTTCGGAGAGGTCTGCAAGCGGCTGGGCATCCGGAAGACCCGGACCACCCCACTGCATCCACAGAGCGACGGCCTGGTCGAACGATTCAACCGGACCCTCACTACCCAGCTCGCTATCCTAGTGGACCAGCGACAGCGAGACTGGGACCTGCATCTGCCTTTTGTTTTGTGGGCATACCGGACGGCAGCTCAGGAATCTACTCGGTGCACCCCTGGGGTCGGCAGAAGCGAGCATATGACTCCCGCTGCCAGGGGAGGGACTTTGCACCTGGAGATCGAGTCTGGGTTTTCTGCCCTGAGAGAAAGAGAGGACAATCACCGAAGTTGGCGAGCCACTGGTCGGGACCATGCATCATTCTGCAGAGACTGTCGGATGTGGTGTACAGGGTGAGGCTAAAAAAAAGGGACCAGGTCGTGGTGCTCCACCGTGACCATCTCGCCCCGTATCAGCCATCCGCCCCGCTGGTGGTTGAACCGGAGCTTTCATCTCGACCAGATACTCCAATCGAGACTCAGATGGACACTAAGGGGCCTGTACGTGCTGGTCGTCAGCATCGAAGGCTGCCCCGACACCTGGACGAGTTCGTATTGGACTTTTGAATTGGACTTTAATTTTTCTGGGGACAGAAACCAGTCCGGGGGGGAGGTGCAGTGTAACGTCGGGGCTGTATTAAGGGGGGGGGGGGGAGTAGGGATTTCCCCAGCATGCTCTGCAACAGTGGACGTTATTTTGTGTGTTTGTTTAAATGTTATTACTGAGTTATTATACTGCTGTGTCATTATAACTGCGTTATAATGACCCAGCAGTGTTTTATAGGCAGGATTAGGGCAAGATGTATCATGTGTTGTATAACCATGATTGAAACGGAGGTCTGGGAGAATGACCTCCCCTCCTGTTTGTGCTCAGGTTGTTGTTGAATAAAGCCTGTTCATCGCAACCATCTGTTCCTCTTCTTTGTGTGAACCACGCCAATGTCACAATACTGTGTATACACTTAAAAACTTTTATCAGTATGTCTCCTGCCCAACCAGGCGAAAAAAGACATTGGACCTGTGCTACGGATCCATAGAGAGGGCTTTTAAATCTCTTCCCCTTCCTCCTTTAGGATCCTCAGATCACAGCTGTGTACATTTGCTGCCCACATATACTGTAAACCTGCTCTCAGAAGAGACAAGGCGAAGACCAGAGACATAAACATGTGGACAGAGGATTCAGTGCACTGCCTCCAGGAATGCTTTAACTGTACGGACTGGGAGGTGTTCATGCTAGACTGCGGAGAAGATTTGGACTCTTTAGTGGACGTGACATGCTCATACATGGCTTTCTGCAGAGACATGATTGTTCCACGTAAACATGTCAAAATACAGTATATCCCAACAACAAGCCATGGGTTACAAAATCAGTTAAATCCTGCTTACAGAGGAAAGCACTTGCCTTTAAACAGGGGTCTGTTTCTGAGCTGCAGGTTGCCACAGAAGAGCTGAAGGCCAAAATTTTAAGAGCAAAACAGAATTATAAATCAGAGTTGGAAAGCAAGATGGCAACAAACAAGCTTGGTTCAGCCTGGGCCAGTATGAAAACTATTGCAGGCCTTCAGAGCACAGAGCGCAGTAATCATGTGTTTTTAGATGGTTTTAATTCAGACACAGAGCTGGCTAATGCTCTTAATTGTTTTTATGGTTGTTTTGATTCCTTTGATTTTAGCACAGAAACCCAAGATTTGAAACAGAAACTCAGAGACAATCAGCACTTTAATATTGAGGTGCAGGATGTTAAAAGGGAGTTCTGTGGTGTAAAAGTGAACAAAAGTTAGGGCCCTGATAATATATGTCGGCGCTTGGTAAAGTCCTGTGCACATGAACTGAGTCCTGTGTTTCACTACATTTTCAATAAATCCTTACAGACACAACATGTGCCTAAGATCTGGAAAGATGCTGTGGTTGTCCTCGTTCCAAAATCCAGCTGTCCTAAAACGGTAAATGATTTTAGACCAGTTGCTTTGACTTCAATTTTAATGAAAATTTTTGAAAAACTGATCAGATTTGAGGTTCTAAAGCAGACTGAGCATGCATTGGATCCTTTGCAGTTTGCCTATAGGCCTCACAGAGGAGTGGAGGATGCCACTGTCACTCTGTTTAACATGCTTTTTAAACATCTGGATTTTAATGGGACACACACCAGACTTTTATTTGTGGACTTTTCTTCCGCCTTTAAAACAATCCAACCTCATATTTTAGTTGAAAGGCTCCTGCAACAATTTGATTTGAGTAATAATCTGGTGGGTTGGATTCTGGATTTTTTAACCAACAGGACACAGAGAGTAAGGGTCAATGGTACATTGTCTGACCAAAAGTGTTCTTCTACTGGCTCTCCTCAGGGGTGTGTGTTGTCACCACTACTCTTCATCCTGTACACAAACATGTGTCAGAGCAGACATGACAACAGACACATTATAAAGTATGCTGATAATTCAGTTGTTGTCAGTCTCCTCCAGGATTGTGAGAGTGGCCACGGCCCAGTAGTTGATGATTTTGTTCACTGGTGTGAGGATTCCTACCTGCAGCTGAATACGACAAAAACTAAAGATATGATTATTGACTTTAGGAGGAAAACTCCCAGGCACAAAGTCACTCTACTAAAAGGCCAGACCACTGAATGTGTACAGTCCTACAAATATCTTGGGACAATTATTGATAGTAATTTAAACTTTGAAGAGAACTGTGAAAGGGTGTGCAAAAAGGGTCAGCAACATTTGCATTGTTTAAGGAAACTTGCACGCTTCCAAACTGACCGAACCATAATGACAGTGTTTTATTGGGCTTTTATTGAATCTGTTTTATCCTTTTCTTTAGTGACATTATTTGGTCAGACAAAACTGAAACAGAGGAAATCCTTGGATCAGGTTGTTAAATGGTCCAGTCGCTTGCTTGGTGAGTCACAGCTGAGCCTGACATCCCTGTACACCAGACAGGTACAGAGGATGGCTACCTCCATTTTAAATGATGACTCCCACCCTTTGCACTGCCACTTTCAGCTTCTTCCCTCCAGACGGAGGTTTGTTGTCCCAAAAAGTAAAACCCAGCGCTATAAAAACAGCTTTGTTCCTGCTGCTGTCAAAGAGTTGAACAAGATGTAACAATATATTGCACATAATTTAGTTACCTATTTATTAATTTGATCTTATATTTACTTATTTTTGTAGTTTTTTATTGGGGCTCTAAATCTTTTATTGGGTTTTAGACTTCTGAGTTTTTAACCTCTTTGACTAGTCTTTACCTTTTTAATATGACCCTTCTCTCTTATCTCCTTGTTTTTTTCTTATCTCTTTGTCCTATGTCCTGATTGATGGAGCCTTGAGTACTTTTATCATGTTTATAGTCAGCTTCATGTGTGCCTGTGTTTGTGTTCATGTTGAATGTAATTGTGGTTTGTAAATATGGATGTCACCAGACTGCAAAACAAATCTACCTACGGGTACAATTAAAGTAACCTGAACCTGAACTGTATTTCAATAAAGTGAAAAGATGAAATCTTTTTTACTAGCACAATTACAGAATAAACGTTTGTAACCAGTTTTCAAAACTATGAAATCAAGATTAACCCAGTAGGACTAATTTACTCAGGTATAGGTACTTTTTCTTCATTAGTATGTATTCTATATTAAAACTACTTAGTAAAGTACAATTTTGTGTTAAACAGACATTTTAATTTAGTCAACATTACACCTTCTAAAGTAAGTTTTTCCTGTTTATATAGGTATGCAGTTTTCCTAGATTTCTCATAGGTTTGTTTTTTCCCCTGAATACATTTGTTCTTGTAAATTTCAGACCTCTCCATTTGTCACAAGTTAAGAAATTTGTAAAATTTTACAAGTTTGCAGCTTCTGTTACAAATTTGATTTTTTTCCCTCATAAATTTGACTTTTTGTAGATCTGCAACTTTTTAAACATTTTTCTTACAAACTGAAGCATAAAAAAGGCAAATCCATAGGGTTGTTGAGTTTTATGTATAAATTTGCATTTCTGCTAATAAACGTATAAGGTTTTTCTCTTAAATTTGCATTTTCAACTTGTCTTATAGTCTTGAGACTAGAGAAAATTATTTTTTTTTCCTTCTTTGAAATGTATTTGAAACTTTTTTCATGGTTACTTTTTTGTAAATTTGTGATTATATTCTTCCGAATTTACAACTTTTCTCAGATTTGAATCTTTTAAATTTTAGATTTGTTACCCGTTGCCCACACCAATGAGGCAGTGTGGGTAGGGCGGTTAGCTGGCCGGCCAGCTATGTTCATGTTCTAACTCGACAAGGAATGCGGCTACAGCCACCATACTTGGTACATAGGTTGACCTTGTGACTATACTCTTGGGGTCAAAAGGTCAAGGTCAGAATGCCATATAAACTATATCTCAACAACAAAGACAGCTAGGGACACCACATTTGTTACACAGGTTCACCCTGGGACCCTCACCTCTAAACTATGGGATTGAGGTCAAAAGGTCAAGGTCTGCATTTCTTACGCCCCATTACTATAGAATGAGTAAGGCTATGGTCAAACTCTGTACACAGGCTTACCCTGACCTCCAACTATGGGTTTGGGGTAAAAAGGTCAACAGCAAAGGTTTTAAGTCTATAGGGCTGCAAAAGGTGTGGGTCTGCATCTTGGCCGACTGCATTCTAGTTTCTAGTAATTTAACAGCTGGCAAATTTGTAAAGTTCTTTCAAGTTTTCAATTGTTCTTGCAAATTTGCCTCTTTTGTATTAATTTTTTGTGAATTTACAAGTTTAATTTAAATCATCTTAATGGATTTTTTTCTTGTTTTTGTTTTTCCTCAAGTCTGTGAGGTTTCTCATAATTTTTTCTCTTACATTTGCAACATTTCTTGTATAGTCGTGACTTTACTCAAATCTGAATATCAATTTGTCTCTTCTTCAGAACTTTTGTCCCCATAAATTGGCCATTTTGTGTCGTTAGTTAAAATGTTCCTACCCCCCCCCCCCCCACCTGCAGGTTTAACAGGAAAAAAAAATAGCCTATATAATATTGTAGGTGTGAAGATTTGCTAATTTGGAGTAGCGTTCTTGTCATCGATGACAATGGCTGTTTAGACCTCAAAAGTTAAACTGCCTTCACATCTATCTATAAATGCACAAAATCTCTGTCTGTGTGTCTGTCTGTCTGTTCCACACATATCTCTTGAACCATTCGTCAGACTGGCCTCAGATTGTATAAGTGTTTTGCTGAAGTTACGAGGGTGTGCATCCCCGAGTATGGAGTTGCTCAGTCAAAATATGAAATTTTTATCAATAAAAATTTAGCCACCGCTCTGTCACCACTCTGTCTCTTCATGCCCTTCAGTGTGTGCTGGGTGTCGGATTGACTCCGTGCTGATTGGATAATATGCGGCATCATGACCATGCTGATTGGATAATACGCGGCATCATGACCATGCTGATTGGATAATATGCAGCATCACGATCAGTCAGCCACCATAGCATTTCAAAACAAAAAAAGGAAGTGAAAAGTGACAAATCTGACAAGAAAGAGAGAATAGTGAAGATGTAATGTTAAAAAAATTATACTGTAACGTTGCTGTGATTGCGTAGGTCTAAAGGATAATTCATGGAATGCCAGCGGGGACCCGGGGTCTGCCTTCTCCAACACTGGTGTTGGAGAAGCAGCGGGCGGAATGCAGTCCTTTGCACTGATGCAAGCCCAGCCCGCCTGGTCAGTGGTAGATAGGAGTCCCTTTGCAGGACCATGACTCGCCATCGCAGATGGTGCTCGTCTTGGTGTGCTCACATGGCTAGCTAAAAATTAAAAGTTAATAACTGTGGAGCAGAATGCCCAGATCAACTGCATATCATATGCGGTCACATGCACGGTTTGACTAAACAATGACTGTCACCAAACAGGACACAAAAACCCTCAAATAACAAAATAAATAGTTTTTATTTAAATATTTACTGTCAAATGGCCAACACTGATGCAACAGTTGCAGCCAAACAGGTCATTCTGCTGTGTATAATAGTGGTGTTTTGTACTTATAATATTCTTAAAACATAAAAGGATGCACTACAATGGGTCTCAAATATTTGTAAATGTGCCCGGTCAGTGGTAGATGGCAGTCCCAACTGCTGCTTCATTCTGAAGCGGAATGGCCAGATCAGCTGCATATCATATGCGGACACACATGCAACAACAAAACAACAAGATGCAAAAATGCCCTAATAACAAAATAAATCATTTTTATTTAAATATTTACAGACAAATGGGCAACACTGATGTAACAGTTGCAGCCAAACGGGTCATTCTGCTGTGTATAAAAAACATTCAAGTTAGGTTAATCAGAGACTCTAAAGTGGCCCTAGGTGTGAATGGTGAAGGGAACGGTGCTGTACCGTGGCTGCCTCATCCATCCAGGTGGATGCCCTGAATTTCGCCTCTGGGGATCAATAAAGTATACAAAATACAAATACAAAAAAATAATAATGTTTGGTGTTTTGTACTACAAATATTTGTAAATTGTCCTGTTATAGTACTGCTTGAGTTTATTGACAATAGACTATAAACTACACATATAAACTAAATTATAATGGTGACTGAACAACTCCCATTCCCCAAAGTGCAAGATACACTATTATGAATATAACTCATAAAAGATCACACAAATAAGTGATTGCCAAAAAAATAAACAAGTGGTTCTTAAACAGTGGCTAATATTGAATGTCCCATTCATTTTCAATTATTCTGTAATTAATATTCACACAATCAAATAAATCTCATTTCAGTCCCTTTCATATTTGTCAAAGTCTAAGGTGTGATTGCCTGCATATAGGATGCACCTCTGTATTCCACTTTCAAACGCAGCCTACATTTGGGCCTGTAAAGCCTGACTGGGCTATGTGTTTCAGACATACTTGCTTTCTACGGGCATGCACTAGCTGCATTACATTGGCTAATAGGCTACATTGGTTGTAAACTCGTCTTTTTCAATAGGTCAAGTCTGACATCTGATGGACAGCTTTGGTTACTGCAGCATTATAAATTTTAGGATCCCATTTATGTTTGTCCATTGCCGATGTATACCGATTCCTGCTTGATTTTTTTGTTTTTAAACAAACTTTATTGTTTGCTTCGCTAAAGCCCATCTATTGGAATCGTGAGGTCTTCAAGAGTTGTGAGTCCTTAAGGCCATGTCGATAGAAAAGGCATACTTAGATAATTATACTACAATAATACTCCCTTCTAGGAAATTTCATGTAGCAGTTAAATGAGTGTTAAGACTCATTGCTGTGATGTTCAGAATGCAAATAAAGGCCCTTTATACTGCCTTCAAACATGACTGAATTTGTTTACACAAAAAAACAACAAAAACAGCTGAGGTGAGACATTCTGCCGTGACCCGGATTCGAACCGGGGTTGCTGCGGCCACAACGCAGAGTACTAACCACTATACGATCACGGCGAGCCACCTGCTGGTTGTTACGCATCCACTCAAGCACAGAGGGACTTCGACCAAGCGGGTGTAATTATTACACATTAAAAGCATTAGACAGTCCTCGGGGTATTTTTATTACAAACGTGGGGTTTTATACGCGGTTCTCACTTTTTAGCCACACAAATCCCGTTTGGGGCTCAAAACCCGAGCTCGTTGAGGTCTAGTCCACATGTACGTGTCACAGCGTGGAGCTATTTTATTGTGTTTTGAGGGGTTTTACACGGTTTGAAGTTTTTTTTTTACATGTTTATTTATAACTTTGCATGTTTGTGTAGTTTCTATATTTCAATCAGTGTGCTTTTAAATTGAAATGTTTACTTCCACCCTGTGCTTTGCCTAACTGCTGGTCATCAACACCTGAGGACGTGCAGCGCCTGTGACGGATGGTACAGAAGGTGCTTTGGCAGTCCAGAGGAGTCCTGCCTGATGGGAGTGGGCTGTTGGGCCCCAGAAAAAAATGTAGCCAATCCTGTCTGTTATGTCGGTATATGGAGCCAAGGAGGCCAGGTGTTGAACCGAACGCAAAGAGGTCACACAGCCTTCACGTAGAGGTGGCAAAGACACCGCCCCTGCTGCCCGCTGCCCTCTTATAGCGCGGTGGTGGCAGAAAACGGTGGAGCCGCCACCCGTACCTCACAAATGAAAGCCTAAACTATAACATAATATGCCTCCCCCCTTCACAAAAGCAAAAAACATACACACAATTCGGACCCTCCCTAATTTAGGACCCCAGTCACACACTAAAATTAATTAAACAATACCACACAGATGGCCTAACACGGTCCCTCCAAAATAACTAAAACCAGGGGAGATGGGTATGTTGCCGCCTCCCCCACACGGCGAAGCAGGTTATTCTGCCGCTTAAACTAAATGAGTCCATGTGAAACTAAAACACTGCCGTGTCTCCGAAATTACAATAAAACACATAAATTAATCCCCAAAACTGTATATAGAAATAGCAAAACAGTCAGAACACTAACATGACCATCAACTTATACACACAATAAAACATTCCAACCACATACACATAAATCAACCTATATACACATGGCCGGAGAAAATAAGTCCGTGGGCCACCCTGGAAAGCCTTGCCATCAGTTCGCCCCTGGAGGCAGCCAGCCTCCCGGGCTGCAGCAGGTCGCTTCAGCACCGGTGTGCCGCTCTGCTCATCCAGGCCCATGTCCCTCAGTTCCCTCCTGGGCACGCCGCAGCTTGTTCAGGTGCCCCCACGAACCATCTAGCAGCTGGAGATAAGCATCCTCCCGTTTGGTCACGACGTGTGCTCCTCCAACTGCCGACTGGCCCGTACCTGCACGGGCTGCACGGTGGCGCAGTGGTTTAGCACTGTGGCAGCACAGTTTTACCCTCGGCCGGGGGACCGCGGGGATCATGAGATCGTGGGTTCGATCCCAGCCCCCGACCAACAGTGAGCTGTGTGGAGTTTGCATGTTCTCCCCGTGTTGCGCGGGTTTACTCCGGGATTTCTCCGGTTTCCTCCCGCACACCAAAAACATGTAGGTTTAGGGCACTCGCGCACGCAGCGACCAGCAGCCGGTGGCTTGTCACCAGACTGCAAACCAAGTCTACCTACGGGTACAAATAAGTAACAAAAAAAAAAAAGTACCTGCCATGGTCGCCTCTCCTCCCGAATCCAGTCCTTGACCCCCAGAGGGGTCCTGCTCAGCCTGTAGGGTCTCTGCTTGGCATGTCGTTCTACCGTGCCTGATGGTCCAGCCCCGACCTCTTTTAACTTCACTGCTGCCATCGCCATTGTGGTCCCCTGTTCACCGGCCCACTTCAGCCGAGATCCAGGAACAGGTGGAACCAGCCTCTCGACGTCGCCCGTCGTCACAGGCGTCCTGCTGTGCCGCCCAGTACCCTCGTCCAGGGCAACTTGAGCTCTGACACAGGGACTCTCCTGTGATGACCCTGAGTGATATTGGTCTTGCTCACTCTCCATGGTGCCAGGCAGTTCCTCATCCCACACTGTGCAGTCTACCACTCTTGGGATCAGACAGCCCCACATCTCGGCCGATTTGTATTGAGCCATCAGTTCCAATGTTCCCACCGTGGCCAGCCGTCCTCCTCCACAACCGCAAAGCGGCACTGGGTCACTCCCAATCCTGAAGTGCGGGGAAAAACATCTCATAGTCATCCAATCCAGCATGGAGCCTACCACTCCCATGTAGATCCATAAAGGCGCCTCCACCCCATCCAACTCCACCATGCAGTACGTGTGTCCATTGGTGCTCGGGGACACAGCATGGACAACCGTGGGGGCGAAAGAGTCCTCTTTGTGCCATGGACTTCCTCACTCGGATCTGTGGCATACCCTGGTGACATGAAGCAAGTGGCCACACTTGCTGCAGTGCTTTGCTCCTGCTGAACAGTCTCTGGCCTTGAAACGGTGCTTTGTGGATCCACAACCTATACATTTGGGCTTTCCCGAGGCGGACCTCACATTCCCAGTGTTGGCGTCATATATATCATTCTCCACGCTCTCAACACTGACCAGGTCCACTGCATGCACGGTCGACGGTGATCCCAGATGTCAGTGTGACAAGCTGTCACTCAGCTCACGTGACAGTTTGTCCGCAGCTTCCAGCAGTTGAGCTAACTCGATGGCTGTCTGCAGTGTCAGTTCGCCTGTAAGCAGCCTCGACCTAATAGCAACGCGGTTGATATGCTCCGCCAACTGGTCGCGAACCATCTCCTCTTGCAGCGGTCCGAGCTGGCACCCACTGACCAACAGCCCCAAGTCTGCCACAAACTGCTGAATAGACTCACCCACCTGTTAGCGGTGCTGTCGAAACTGAAACTTGCGAACCATGACGTTTTCCAGGGCACGAAAATAGCGCACCATTAGTTCAACCACTTTGTCAAAACTATCGCAGTCACCCAGCATGTTCAGAACGTGCTGTTCCTTCACTACAAGATTGTGCACCAACAATTCACGTGCCCTCAACTCCTCCAGCTTCCCAAGGTTCAGCGCCACCATGCACGTCCAGAAAGCGGTGTACCACCTTGGCCAGGGGACCGGTGGCTTGCAGGGGAGCTCCAGAAACGGCCGAATTTCAAACTCACATGCTTTCATACCTTGTTTTAATCCACTTTTATCCCAATTGCCAAATGTTATGTTGGTATATGGTGCCAAGGACGAGGCCAGGTGTCGAACTGAACACATGTTTATTAAAGAGGTCACACACAGCACACGCACAGCCATCAGGTAGAGAGGTGGCAAACAGACTGCCCCTCCTGCCCACTGCCCTCTTATAGCCGCGGGTGGTGGCGGAACCAGAAGGTGGAGTTTCCACCCATACCTCAAAAATAAAAGCCTAAACTATAACACAACACTGTCTACGAAACCATGAGGGAGGGCACACCCGAGGAGGAGCAGGAGCAGTGGTAGCAGCCCAGACCACCATGACACCAGCCTTTGGGGGAAGATACTTCTGCGTGGAGTGACTGGGGTGCTGCAGGTGAATTACAGCAAGAGGCAGAGTGAGGAGTCCTGCTTTGGCTTTAAATATTCTAATTCCCAGATAGCAGCTAGCACCCCATGATGATGATGACAGTGATGATGAATAAGATAAGATAAAATAAGCCTTTATTAGTCCCACAATGGGGAAATTCCAGGATTGCAACAGCACAGGGATAGCAACACTCAGAGCAATAATTAAGAAGATACGAAAAATATAAATAAGAGCAGTGGATATACATGTGTACACATAAATATATAAATATACACTACCGTTCAAAAGTTTGGGGTCACCCAGACAATTATTTTGTGTTTTCCATGAAAAGTCACACTTATTTACCACCATGAGTTGTAAAATGAATAGAAAATATAGTCAAGACATTGACAAGGTTAGAAATAATGATTTGTAATAATAATTTTTTCCAGATACTAACCTGCTCAAAGGAAAGTCAGTTTTATAGCTTCTCTTTTCAGCTGTGCTAACATGATTGCACAAGGGTTTTCTAATCATCCATTAGCCTTCTGACGCAATGAGCAAACACATTGTACCATTAGAACACTGGAGTGATAGTTGCTGGAAATGGGCCTCTGTACACCTATGTAGATATTGCACCAAAAATCAGACATTTGCAGCTAGAATAGTCATTTACCACATTAGCAATGTATATTAGATATTAGAGTGTATTTCTGATTAGTTTAAAGTTATCTTCATTGAAAAAAACAGTGCTTTTCTTTCAAAAATAAGGAAATTTCTAAGTGACCCCAAACTTTTGAACAGTAGTGTGTATACAAAGTGTGGAGCATTGTAGCAAGATGGAATAAACAGCATAACCGTCTACTTAGTTATCCTACATAGTATGAATATGTACCCATACATATTGTCACCCTCCGTAGCGACTGATATTGTCCTAGTTGTATACTGGAGGGGACCATTTGTGTAAGTCTGTTGCGTCTTTTGCATTCAATACTATTAGGTCGTCACGTTTTTAGCATACCTGCATACCTGCTGCTGTCTGTTGGGGTAACAATATCAGAGCCAGCGACACCAACAGACTTGACAAGATTATCAAGAGGGCTGGCTCTGTAATTGGTCTCAGGCCGGAGACCTTTGAGACTGTGGTGGAGAGGAGGACACTAAACAAACTGAGATCCATCATGGACAATCCTGATCACCCCCTCCAGCACACACTGGACAGACAGCGGAGCACTTTCTCCAGCAGACTGCTACAGCTTCGCTGCCGAACAGTTAGGTACAGCAAATCTTTCCTGCCACATGCCATTTTACTGTACAATAACTCACTCTAATGTTGATTTCTGGTCATATTAACTTCCGGCACCACACGAGTCAGCTCCCTTTTTGCAGCAGCGGCTCAATTCTGAGTTTCTTTCTCGTTTTTTATTTACTATCTGTCTTTTTTCTTCCCACGACTTTATGATCCTGCGACCCCATATCCAGAATGGACGCCAAGGACACATAGATTGCCGCACTGGTGCTGATAATAGCCATCTTGCAGCTCATATTGCAAATGTCTCCCAACCCAGTGAGCGGAGGAGCGATTGTTTACAGTAGGAGCCAGCTGTTAGTATAAGGCTGCCCCATGGTGCTAACGCAAAAACTCGATATACCAAGAGAAGTCAGGTGAAAACAACGTGGATGTTGAGCTGGACTGAAGTGACGCGCAAGGAAAACAAGGTATAGACCCATCCTTCCATCTGTTATTATGGGAAATGTGAGATCGCTGCTTAACAAGACTGACAAACTAGCGGCTATGTCCCGGTATGAGAGTGTCTTCAGAGAGATTAGCATTATGTTGTTTACTGAAACGTGGCTAACAGAACTAGCAACAGATGCTAACATCTACCTGGAGGGGTTTCCACACAATATGGGCAGATCGGACATCAGAGAGCAGGAAGAGCAGAGGCAGGGGGCTGATAATGTATGTGAATAACAGATGGTGTAATCCTGGGCACATCACGATTAAAGAACAACACTGCAACAAGGACATTGAGCTGCTAGCTGTTAGCATGCAACCCACATACCTCCCCAGAGAATTTTCACATGTCGTCGGCATTGTTATTTATATACCCCTCTGTGCAAGCGCTGAGGCAGCGTGTGATGTCATCCACTCAGTCACTAGCAGGGTACAGACATAACACCCAAATGCTCTCCTCCTCATCTCTGGTGATTTTAACCATACTTCACTGTCCTCCATTCTGCCCACGTTCTGCCCACATTCACCCAGTATGTCACGTACCACACTAAAAACAATAAAACACTGGACTTACTTTATGCAAACACCAAGGAGGCTTACACCACATTGCCACTCCACCCCCCCCCCCCCCCCCCCCCCCGGGAGATCAGACCACAACTTGGTTCACTTCCTGCCTGTGTACAAACCCCTGGTACACAGACAACCTCCTGTTACCCGCACAGTGAAAATATGGTCTGAGGAGGTGGAGGACGCTCTGAAGGACTGTTTTGAATCTACTGTATGGGGGCAGCTTTGTGATCCACGTGGTGAGGACATTGATGGCCTCACATGCACCATCACAGACTACATCAACTTCTGTGTGGACAACATCATAGCCACCAAGACCATACTGTGTTTGTCAAACAACAAACCCTGGATCAACCCTGAGATAAAGTCACTGCTGAAGGAGAAGAAAAGGATCTTCAGGTTAGGAAACAAGAAGGAGCTGAAGTCTGTACATAGGGAGCTAAGGAAGAAGATCAGAGAGGGGAAGGACAGCTACTGTTATGACTGCCTTTTTGGAGCAGGAATGAGGCACCAATTGCTTGCAGCGAGTTTGGTGATTTAATGAGAAATAATAACAAATACAAACACTTGCCTCTAGGGGCGGATTTACAAAAAGACTATGAATGAGACCCCAGTGGGGTGATAACAAGAACATAAGAGCAACGAGAGTCAATACAGGCAACTTACATATAAATGACGAGGATGAAACCTCAAGTAGCAGAAAGGCTGGAATCAGGGTTGGGGATTCCAGCCAGCACAAGGCAAGATTGCAGCAAGGAATAAGCCTCACCAGCGAACTTAAATAGCGAACTAAACCCCAACCAGCAAACAGGTGTGGAGTCAAAGTAATTAATCAAACACAAAACAGCTGTGACAGACCGTGAATAGACAGTCAAGTGCTTGACCGAGCACTGCCGCCGAGGACACAGTCCAAGGACGGATAATTTTTTCACACATAGGGAGTTGTTTGGCGCTCCTTGTAAGAACTCCTTATACAAAGATATATAGAGTGATAATATAGAGTGAAGGATGTGGCGGTAATGCACCTGTACCTGGTTGCCAACCGCCAATCAATTCTAAAAGAAGAAGAAGAAGAAGACTTGACAGGCAGAAGTCCTGTCTTGGCGCTGTCAAAATAAAAGCACAAATAATCATGATTACGATCACGACTACCTATACAGACAGGAAAAGGAAAATAACCAAACGACCTGCGCACGGTACAGACCCGCGCTTGGGATCACTACAGCTACAGGAAGAAGATGGAAGACAAGCTGCAACAGAGTGACATCAGCGGTGTCTGGAGAAGCCTCAAAACCATCTCTGGGCACAAGAATACCTCCTCTCAGGCCATGGGTGGAGGGGGGGAGGGAGTGGGTGAACAACCTGAACCTGTTTTTTTTTAACAGGTTTGACCAACTGCCCTCTTCTCCACCTGCCAACCAATCACTGCTGCCTCCACCTTCATCTAGTCTCGCTGTCCACGGCCCCCCCCCCCCCCCCCAACACCCCGGACTCCCAGCCCCCAGCCCCCCCTGCCCCAACCTGACCCTCACTAAGACCCAGGTGAGAGCGGAGCTGAGGAAGATCAAGGTAAGGAAGGCTGCGGGTCCGGACGGCATCAGCTCGAGGCTCCTCAAGTCCTGCACAGACCAGCTGTGTGGGATCGTGGAGCACATCTTCAGCCTGAGCCTGAAGCTGGAGAGGGTACCACAGCTGGTTGAAAACATCCTGTGTGGTACCCGTACCAAAGACCCCTCACCCCAAGGACATGAACAGCTACAGACCAGTGGCCCTCACATCACACCTGATGAAGACCCTAGAGAGGCTGCTTCTCACCCACCTCTGCCCCCTGGTGGGACCAGCGATCGATTCACTTCAGTTTGCCTACCAGCATGGCATTGGGGTGGAGGATGCAGTGCTCTTCCTCTTACACCATTCCCTGTCCCACCTGGAGAAGCCTGGGAGCACTGTGAGGATCATGTTCTTTGATTTCTCCAGTGCTTTCAACAACATCCGACCAGTGATCCTGAAGGACAAGTTATTGTGCGCAGGGGTGGACCAGCACCTGTCTTTGTGGATCCTGGACTACCTCACAAACCAACCACAGTTTGTGAGAACCCAGACGAGACAGCATTCATCCCACTTTGGATGGTGCTTCTCATTTATCTAACAATCTGGCATCTTTTTTATCCAAATTTCCAAAACCCTGACTACTCAGAGTTGGGACCAGGAAGCAGAGTCGCAGTCTTACACGCCTCTCTGCAGCTCCTCTTCATCCGCCACCCCTCAACTTAGCCCCTGTCTTCCCCATCAGAGAATCGTTGTCTGCTCCCTCCAAAGTAAATAAAAATATAATGCATAAGCATCCCAAAGTGATAAAGCAAAATATTGGTAAAACCCAAATTAAACATAAAACCTCTAAACTGAATGAATTGGCCTCTGTTCCTCCTCATAATTTAAAAATTAAATGTGGTTTATTAAATATTAGGTCTCTAACTCCCAAGTCTCTGTTAGTCCATGATCTGTTAATTGATCATCAGATTGATTTAATTTCCCTTACAGAGACTTGGTTAGGGCAAGAGGATTATGTTGGTTTAAATGAATCAACTCCCTCTGGTTATTTAAACTGTCAAAATCCCAGAAGTTCTGGTCGTGGAGGAGGAGTAGCAACAATTTACCATTCCAAATTACTAGTTAATGTAAAGCAAAAAACATGTTATAATTCCTTTGAGGGCCTGGTCCTCAGTATTGGGCACTTTAGCAATTTTAGGTTAAACCCAATTTTATTTGCCATAGTTTATCATCCCCCATCAACCTACTCAGAATTTCTATCCGAATTTGCTGATTTCTTAGCTGATTTAGTGCTGAAATCTGATAGAATAATTATAGTAGGGGACTTTAATATACATGTGGATGTAGATAGTGACTGCCTTAATGTGGCATTTAATTCAATATTAGACTCGATTGGGTTTTCTCAGAAAGTAGGAAATTCTACTCATTACCTCCACCATACATTGGACCTTGTTCTGACATATGGCATAGAAATAGAAAATCTTGTAGTGTCTCCTCATAACCCTGTACTGTCAGACCATTGTCTGTTAACCTTTGATTTTACTATTTCTGACTATTTGGCTCCTAAAGAAAAATATTATTACAGTAGATGCCTCTCAGATGATGCTGTTACCAAATTTATGCAGATTGTTTCTTCTATGCCATGTGTCAACACAACGGAAATAAGCTATAGACAGCTTGCTCCTTCTGTAATTGATAACATGGTGGATAGTGTTTCAGCTTCTCTGCATCAGACTCTAGACTTGGTGGCCCCCTTAAAAAAGAAAAAGCCTAATCAGAGATTTCTAACTCCTTGGCTCAACACAGAAACTCGTAGCTTAAAACAAAAGACTCGTCAATTAGAAAGAAAATGGCGCTCCACTAATTTAGATGAAATCTATTTAGCTTGGAGAAATCATCTTTTAATTTATAAAAAATCTCTTAGAAAAGCTAGAACGAGTTATTACTCTGCATTAATAGAAGAGAACAAGAATAATCCCAGATTTCTTTTCAGTACTGTAGCCAGGTTGACAAAGAGTCAGGACTCTGTCAATCCTAGCATTCCCTTAGAGCTTACTAGTCAGGACTTTATGAACTTTTTCAATAATAAAATTTCATCCATCAGAGATAAAATCAATCAGATTCTTCCCACAGTTAACTTAAATACTGTAACTACTACAACTCCTTCTATTGATGTCTGTCTTGATGAGTTTACTCCAATCGACCTTTGTGAGTTAGACAAAATAGTTTCCTCATCCAAACCTTCAACTTGTCTTTTAGACCCTATTCCTACCAGGTTATTTAAAGAAGTCTTCCCACTTATTGGTAGCCTTATTCTTCATATAATCAATTCTTCATTAACTTTAGGCCATGTACCGCAGGCTTTTAAAACGGCTGTAATTAAACCCTTACTCAAAAAGCCAACGCTAGATCCAGGAGCTTTAGCTAACTATAGACCAATCTCTAATCTCCCTTTCATTTCAAAAATCTTAGAAAGAGTTGTTGCTACGCAATTATTTGACCACCTGCAGGGAAATGGTTTACTTGAAGAGTTTCAGTCTGGGTTTAGAATCCATCATAGTACTGAAACAGCCTTAGCGAAGGTCACTAACGACCTCCTCATTGCATCTGATAATGGACTAGTTTCTGTACTTGTCCTTTTAGACCTTAGTGCAGCTTTTGATACTATCGATCATAATATTCTACTTGATAGATTAGAACACTATGTTGGACTTAATGGAACTTCGTTGCAGTGGTTTAGATCTTATTTATCTGATAGGTTCCAGTTTGTTCATGTAAATAATGAGTTTTCTTTCAACTCAAAGCTCAGTCATGGAGTTCCACAGGGATCTGTGCTAGGCCCTACTCTTTTTAGTTTATATATGCTTCCGTTAGGCAACATTATTAGAAAGCACTGTATACATTTTCATTGTTATGCTGATGACACACAATTATACCTGTCAATGAAGCCAGATGATAGTAATCAATTAGCCAAGTTAGAAGCCTGTCTTAAGGAAATCAAAGCTTGGATGACTTGTAATTTCCTGCTATTAAATTCAGATAAGACTGAAGTCATTCTTGTTGGTCCAAAAAACCTTAGAAATTCCTTTCAAATCAACTTTCAGTTTGGATGCGGTTACTCTTTCTCTTAATAGCTCTGTGAGGAACCTTGGAGTTATTTTTGATCAGGATTTGTCCTTCAATTCACATATTAAATTTGTTTCTAAGACTGCCTTCTATCATTTGCGTAATATTGCCAAGATTAGGAGCATCTTGTCTCAGAGTGATGCTGAGAAACTGATCCACGCTTTTGTTAGCTCGAGATTAGATTATTGTAATTCTTTATTATCAGGCTGTCCTAAAACATCTTTAAAAAGTCTTCAGCTGATCCAAAATGCTGCAGCAAGAGTTTTAACAGGTACTAGAAAGAAAGATCATATCTCTCCGGTTCTGGCCTCCCTTCATTGGCTTCCCATAGAGTTTAGAATTAAGTTTAAAATCCTTCTTCTTACTTACAAAGCTCTAAACAATCAGGCTCCTTTTTATTTAAAAGATCTGATACTACCGTATTACCCTAACAGAGCACTACGCTCCCAAAATGCAGGATTACTTGTAATACCTAGAATCTCCAAAAGTACAATGGGAGGCAGAGCCTTCAGTTATCAAGCTCCTCTCCTGTGGAATCAGCTGCCAATCTGGATTCGGGAGTCAGACTCGATCTCTGTTTTTAAGAATAGGGCTAAAACCTACCTTTTTGATATAGCCTACAATTAGGGAGGGATCATGTGTTTCTGAACCCTCCCTTAGTTATGCTGCTAATAGGTTTAGTCAGCTGGGGGACCTCCAGTAATGCACTGGGCCTCACTCCTTTTCTCACTCTCAATGAAATATTTTTTTTGCTGGTCATTAACATTTGTTTGTTCTCTCCCATAGATTGAGTCCCCATTGTGCTGTTTGCTCTCTACATGTCTGTTCTTTTCTTCTTCTCTATCCCCTCACCCCCCAGCCAGTCGCAGCAGATGACTGCCCCTCCCTGAGCCTGGTTCTGCTGGAGGTTTCTTCCTGTTAAAAGGGAGTTTTTCCTCTCCACCGTCGCCAAGTGCTTGCTCACAGGGGATCGCCTGATTGCTGGGGTCTTTCTGCAACTGTGGGGGTTCCCCCTACAGTTGATAGTGCTATGAGATGACTGTTGTTGTGAAATGGCGCTGTATAAATAAAGTTGAATTGAATTGAATTGAATTGACTGTGTGTCTGATGCCATCATCTGCAGTATGGGGGCTCCCCAGGGAACAGTTCTGGCTCCCTTCCTGTTCACCCTCTATACTGCTGACTTTTCACACAACACACCGCACTGCCATCTACAGAAGTTCTCTGACGACTCTGCAATGGTTGACCTCATCTCTGAAAGAGATGATGTGGAGTACAGAGGGCTTATCCAGGACTTTGTGGACTGGTGCCAATGGAACTGCGTCCAGATCAATGCAAGGAAAATTAAGGAACTGGTGGTGGACTGCCGCAGGCGAAGACAACCCCCCACAGCACCAATAAACATACAGGGAACAGACATTGAGATGGTGACATCTTACAAGTACGTACCTGGGTGTTCACCTGAACAATAAACTGGTCACACAACACCAACGTGCTCTGCAAGAAGGGGCAGTGCAGGCTGTTCCTCCTGAGGAGACTCAGATCTTTTGAAGTGCAAGGGGCACTCCTGAAGACCTTCTACGATTTGGTGGTGGCATCAGCCATCACATTTGTAGTGATCTGCTGGGGCAGTGGCATCACGGCAGCCGACAGGAAGAGACTGAACAGACTGATCAAAAAAAATAGCTCTGTTCTGGGGCAACACCTCAACCCAGTGGAGGAGACAGGAGAGAGGAGGATGGTGGCTAAGCTGTCATCTCTGCTGGAGTCCGAGTCCTACCCCATGCAGGACATGCTGAATGCACTGAGGAGCTCATTCAACGGTAGGCTGTGCCGTCCTAGGTGCACGACGGAGAGGTTCCACAGGTCCTTCCTACCTACGGCTGTCAGACTTTATAACCTAACCAGGGCTGCTCATAGAGGTCGTATTGAATGTACAAAATGTAACAACCTTGCACAATAAATCGTCCCCTCCATTATACAACTAGGACAATATCAGTCATTACTGAGGGTGACAACAACACTGTTGATTCAAATACGAAATATACTGTCTGGATACATATTCATATTCTGCAGGGTAACTTAACAAACGTAATGCTGTTTATACCATCTACCTGCAATGCTCCTGCACTGTATATATATATATATATATATATATATATATATATATATATGTTTGTGTACATATGTATATTCATTTACTGCTTTTGGCTAACCAGTTCTTATTATCTTATTAACTACTGCTCTGAGTGCAGCTATCCCTGTGCTACTGTAATCCTGGAATTTCCCCGTTGTGGGACTAATAAAGGCTTATCTTATCTTATCTTATAACTGTGCTGCCATACAGCACCTTGCAGTCTAATTGGTGCCTCACATTTCACCCTGCACCTGATAGGAAAACTAAGGAGCTGGTGGTGGACTGCCGCAGGCAAGGACAACCCCTCACAGCACCAGTAAATATACAGGGAACAGACATTGAGATGGTGACATCCTATAAGTACCTGGGTGTTCATCTGAACAATAAACTAGACTGGTCACACAATACTGACACACTCTACAAGAAGGGACAGCGCAGGCTGTTCCTACTGAGGAGACTCAGGTCTTTTGGTGTACAAGGGGCGCTGCTGAAGGCATTCTATGACACGGTGGTGGCATCAGCCATCACTTTTGGAGTGGTCTGCTGGGGCAGTGGCATTACAGCAGCCGATAGGAAGAGACTGAACAAACTGATCAAGAAAGCTAGCTCTGTCCTGGAGCAGCGCCTTGACCCAGTGGAGGAGATAGGAGAGAGAAGGATGGTGACTAAACTGTCATCTCTGCTGGAGTCCGAGTTCCACCCTATGCAGAACATACTGAATGCACTAAGGAGCTCATTAAGCAGCAGACTACATCATCCTAGGTGCACAACCGAGAGGTTTCGCAGGTCCTTCCTACCAACAGCTGTCAGACTGTACAACCAAAGTAGGGTTGCTCGCAGAGATAGCAAAAAGAAGTGACGACCTAATAGTTTTGAATGCAAAAGACGCAATAGACTTACACAATGGTCCCCTCCAGTATACAACTAGGAAATTACCGGTCGCTATGGAGGGTGAGAATATGTATGGGTACATAATCATACCATGTAGGATAACTAAGTAGACGGTTGTGCTGTTTCATCCCATCAAGCTACAATGCTCCGCACTGTGTGTGTTTATATATTTACATATTTATTCCATCTAGCTACAATGCTCCACACTGTGTTTATATACTCATATATTTATTCCATCCAGCTACAATGCTCTGCACTGTGTTTATATATTTATATATCTATCCCATCTAGCTACAACGCTCCGCACTGTGTGTCTATATATATATAGTATATATATATATATATATATGTACATATGTATACTTGCTGCTCTTGTTTTTTTCTCTTGCCTTTTGATTGTTGCTCTGAGTGTTGTTATCCCTGTGCTGTTGCAATCCTGGAATTTCCCCATTGTGGGACTAATAAAGGCTTATCTTATCTTATCTTATCTTATAGTCCTGCATTGTACAGTGGGTATAATTCATGTATCTATATGGTTCAGCATCTATTCATCTATGATGTATATAAGCTATTTAGGCAGTTTTACTTTCCATGGGTAATCCCTGTGTCTACTATGCTGTGTGTGTTTCTGTCGTTTTGGTCGTCTACTGCCATGCTGCTTTTACACTGTAATTTCCCAGTTTGGGATCAATAAAGTCTATCTATCTATCTATCTATCTATCTATCTATCTATCTATCTATCTATCTATCTATCTATCTATCTATCTATCTATTTTTTTTCTATTCAAGATTTTTCCCCCCAACTGTGTGACAACTTGCCCTTTTAAAGCAAAGTATTTGCAATGACCCATGAATTTACCTCCAATATATTTTATTAAAATAGTATAATTTTCCCCCAAATTATATTAAAAAGCTTCGGAGTCCAGACAGAGGATTCTTGAAGTCCGGATCCGGACCGGAGTCCGCCAGTTGGTGACCCCTGGTCTACAGCATCATCCAGTAGCTACACCACTACAACCATTCATTCATTCATTCCTCTTCTTCCACTTAATCCTTTTCGGGTCGCGGGGGCGCTGGAGCCCATCCCAGCATCTTTTGGGCGAGAGACAGGGTACACCCTGGACAGATCGCCAGTCCATCGCAGGGCCAACACAGAGAGACAGACAACCATTCACTCTCACAGTCATACCTAAGGACAATTTAGAATCCCCAGTTTGATGCCAATTAACCTAACTTGCATGTTTTTGGCATGTGGGAGGAAACCGGAGAAATCCCGGAGTAAACCCACGCAGACACACACTTGACCTACAACCCAGAGCTTGATGAGGCAATTTGTACAAAAGTCTATGACCCCAGTTGTTTTCGTACTTTAAAGTTTATTTTATTAAGTATAATAATCAATATAAATAACATTTGATATAATGTTTTATACATTAGTAATTCATTTTACACATAATTTTACATTATTTTGGAAACAATAATAAGAAATCTGAGGGGCCGTTCGGGAGCCGAAAGAGCCGTCTGTTTTTAGTGAGCCGAGCCATAAGAACCGACTCTCAAAAGAGCCGGAATTCCCATTGCTACTTTTGAAAATCAATATACAGGAAGTAGAACTATTCCTACTTCCGGTAGTTTCCGCGACTTCGACAGAGCGGCGGTAAACTAAAGTGTTTCAGTCAGTTTATTCCGAGTCAGAGCGGAGAGGAAAACTTGGCTTCAGTACTGAATTCCCTTGTTACTTTTAATAGACTGTCCAGCGGTTTGCTGACTGCGACCCGGAGCCATGTTAGCTAGCCGCTAACTAACTTATTTTAACGTCTTCGATGGAAATGAGCGAGGTTAGTTCAGGTTAGTTTGTCTTTTCCCCGCTGAGGAGAATCTTGTCCGGCTGGTCTCGTGCCTTGGTCGTTTTCAGGTAGGTGTCAGCTGTTTTCAGGCTTTCCTCTGGCTTACAGTCTGTTGGTGACATTGTGGCTTTGTGGACGCGCCACACAAATCTTTGAATAAAATATGTTCTTTTTTGCTTCGTAAATGATGTGCTTAAGTCTTCGCATATGAAGCTACATGTACCCGTTTAAGTTTTTTTTTCTCAATTAAAATGTAGTTTGTCAGTATTAAAGCACAAGTCAAATTCAAGAAAATAACAGCTGCCATTTGTTCATGTCAAAGTTTTTAAATTTATGACAACTCTACATTCAGTTTAGAATGTCTCCCTGTTCTGAAATTGCTCAACGAAATTACAGTTTTACATTTCTAAATGCATAATCTTTTCCCAATTCAAAAGAATTTTTATTTGATAGATTATATTAAGTCCCTAAATGTCTGACGGCAATTCCTCTGTATTGAGAAATGTTTAAGTCTGCCAACTCTTAATGTGCCACAGTTCTATTCTTTTTTCAGCTTGGTTAAAGTCATTAGTTTTAGGAGATTTGCGTCTTATTTTCTTTGACAAGTTTGATGCACAAAACCCTCATTCTGAAATCTGCTGGTTCAGGGCTGCTCTATTTATGAACATCTGAGGATTTATAACCGGTTCAAGAATGATGAATACTAGTTTGATTAGATTTACAATTTCACAAATCTTAGTCTGCAAGTACTTAAACTATGGACAGAATTGGCATGAATTGCTACACTGCAAAAAGATGAAATCTTAGTAAGACATGTTAAATCAAGGCTATATGCTTGTTTTGTCTGACAAGCAAGTAAAACTTTTCAGGAAATCACTTGTTTTAAGCAATTTGATGTCAGATTTTCTTGCTCCATTGGCCAGTAATTTTACTTAAAATTGTATTGCTTAAAAACAAGTAATGAAACAATTTATAGCAAGTAAAATTTTCTTACAGAAAACTGCACAAGAAATCTCTTGTCACATAAAGACCAAGCATACAGTGGTGTGAAAAAGTGTTTGCCCCTTCCTGATTTCTCATTTTTTTGCATGTTTGTCACACTTGCTGTAAATGTTTCAGATCATCAAACAAATTTGAATATTAGACAAAGCTAACACAAGTAAACCCAAAATTCAGTTTTTTATGAAGGTGTTTATTATTAAGGGTAAAAAAAATCCAAACCTACATGGCCTTGTGTGAAAAAGTGATTGCCCCCCGTTAAAACATAAATTAACTGTGGTTTGTCACATCTTTGGAAAGCTGAGTTCAATTTCTCTAGCCACACCCAGGCCTGATTACTGCCACACCTGTTCTCAATCAAGAAATCACTTAAATAAGACCTGCCTGACAAAGTGAAGTAGACCAAAAGATGCTCAAAAGCTAGACATCATGCTGTGATCCAAAGAAATTCAGGAACAAATGAGAAACAAAGTAATTGAGATCTATCAGTCTGGAAAAGGTTATAAAGCCATTTCTAAAGCTTTGGGACTCCAGCGAACCACAGTGAGAGTCATTATCCACAAATGGTGAAAATGGACTGCATGGCAGAATTCCAAGACGAAAACCACTGCTGAGCAAAAAGAACACTAGAAAAGCACTCGGAGAGCGCAGACCTCCGCCAAGCACCACAGTTTCCCCCATACAGTCTTCAGATTCCTTGACCATGAAAACATATGACAAGCAGTGGTTCAGTAGTTATTGACAAAAATGGCATTTTCCGTAATGGCGGCCACAGTTCCCCCCATACAGTGTTTGTGTGTACGTTTTCAGATTCCTTGACCATGAAAACATATGACTAGCAATTGGATTGACAATGATAGGATTAGTGGTTCAGTAGTTATTCACGAAAATGGCATTTTCCGTAATGGCGGCCACAGTTCCCCCCCCATACAGTGTTTGTGTGTACGTTTTCAGATTCCTTGACCATGAAAAGATATGACAAGCAATTGGATTGACAATGATAGGATTAGTGGTTCAGTAGTTATTGACGAAAATGGCATTTTCCGTAATGGCGGGTTAGCGCCACAGTTCCCCCCATACAGTGTTTGTGTGTACTTTTTGAGATTCCTTGACCATGAAAACATATGACTAGCAATTGGATTGACAATGATAGGATTAGTGGTTCAGTAGTTATTCACGAAAATGGCATTTTCCGTAATGGCGGCCACAGTTCCCCCCCCCCCCCCCATACAGTGTTTGTGTGTACGTTTTCAGATTCCTTGACCATGAAAAGATATGACAAGCAATTGGATTGACAATGATAGGATTAGTGGTTCAGTAGTTATTGACGAAAATGGCATTTTCTGTAATGGCGGGTTAGCGCCACAGTTCCCCCCCATACAGTGTTTGTGTGTACGTTTTCAGATTCCTTGACCATGAAAAGATATGACAAGCAATTGGATTGACAATGATATGATTAGTGGTTCAGCAGTTATTGACGAAAATGGCATTTTCCGTAATGGCGGTTTAGCGCCACAGTTCCCCCCATACAGTGTTTGTGTGTACATTTTCAGATTCCTTGACCATGAAAACATATGACTAGCAATTGGATTCACAACAATTGGATTGACAATGATAGGATTAGTGGTTTAGTAGTTATTCACGAAAATGGCATTTTGCGTAATGGCGGTTTTCTTGTGGACGGTGATCCGGATCACCACCAAAATGTAATCATCTGTAGGATACCCCATTTCTGACAATCTGTAAAAATTTCATGAAAATCCGTTCATAACTTTTTGAGTTATCTTGCTAACAAACAGACAAACAAACAGACAAACCAACGCCGATGATCACATAACCTCCCCCTTTGGCGGAGGTAATAAAGGCTCGTCTCAGTTTTGCCAGAAAACATCTTGATGATCCCCAAGACTTTTGGGAAAATACTCCGTGGACTGATGAGACAAAAGTTGAACTTTTTGGAAGGTGTGTGTACCATTACATCCGGCGTAAAAGTAACACAGCAATTCAGAAAAGGAACATCATACCAACAGTAAAATATGGTGGTGGTACTGTGATAGTCTGGGGTTGTTTTGCTGCTTCAGGACCTGGAAGACTTGCTGTGGTAAATGGAACCATGAATTCTGTTGTTTACCAAAAAATCCTTAAGGAGAATGTCCAGTCATCTGTTCGAGACCTCAAGCTGACGCGCACTTGGGTTCTACAGCAGGACAATGATTCACAACACACCAGCAAGTCCACGTCTGAATGGCTTAAGAAAAACAAAATGAAGACTTTGGAGTGGCTTCGTCAAAGTCCTGACCTGAATCCGATTGAGATTCTGTGGCATGACCTTTAAAAGGCGGTTCATGCTCAAAAACCCTCCATTGTGGCTGAATTACAACAATTCTGCAAAGATAAATGGGCCAAAATTCCTCCACAGTGCTGTAAAAGACTCACTGCCAGTTATCGCAAACGCTTGATTGCAGTTGTTGCTGTTAAGGGTGGTCCAACCAGTTATTAGGTTTAGGGGGGCAATCACTTTTTCACACAGGACTATGTAGGTTTGGATCACCCCCCCCCCCCCCCAATAATAAACACCTTCATTTAAAAACTGCATGTTGTGTTTACTTGTGTTATCTTTGTGTAATATTTAAATTTGTTTGACGATCTGAAACATTTAAGTGTGACAAACATACAAAAAAATTGAGAAATCAGGAAGGGGGCAAACACTTGCACTGTATATAGCCTTGATTTTTTTTTTTTAAAGTCTTGTTAAGATTTCATTTTTTAATTTTTTTTTTTTGCAGTTTAAAGTTGTATCCAATACTCTCTTTGATACACCTCTTTACCATTTTTTTGCAAGTAGTAATTTTTCATGTTTTTCAGTTCTAGAATATACTTTAAACATGTGCTTCTTAAAATATTTTTTCAGCTATACCGAGGCAGCTTCCTCTTAAGATATGAAGTCAAACTTGTTAAATATCCTGGGTATCATCTGGATCACTGCCTCTCAGAATGGGGTTACCCCTTTAAAATGTCCACACCCTAATTAGGTCTCAGCTATGTTTTCACTGGGAAGATCTAGGCTTAAGATGGTCCTTTCAAATGCAAATGTTGTCCTAAGAGCATTTTCTAAATGTGTTTCAGAACTTAATAGAATTCCTATATAAAGATGGTGTATGTATATGTGAACTCACTCACTCGAGAAGAGGTAATGGTAATTTAGGGGTTTTCAGGAAATAATTGACTTAAGTGTGTGCACATGTTTTTGTGATACACTGGGTAAGTTGGTTAGAGACTGTAATGCTCCAAGGACTGAAGGAAAAATGGCAAGCAAGCGTATCAAAGGTGACAAAGAAAAAAGGGTGGTAAGAAAGAGACAAATTTTAAGAAAATTAAGTAATATTACACGAGACAGAGTTATGGTATCGTGATTATAGTAACTGTGGCTGTGATACAGCGTAATGCCCTCCACGTATTGATTTTATACAGCAGTTTCAGCAAGCAAAATTTATTAAATGACAGCAATACTGGACAAAATATTATGATTTGTTTGTTGAACCAGTTATTTTGCACAGCTGAGAAAAAATAATTGTCCCTAAATCTAGCCAATAACTGTTGCTAAGCATCTCAGTCAGCATGAAGACATCTATTGTCATTTCACATACATGTAAACAAATTAAATATTCAATTCAGTTCAATTCAACTTTATTTATATAGCGCCATTTCACAACAACAATCATCTCATAGCACAATATTAAAAACAAAATACACAAAATATTGTCAAGTGCAAACATAAGTGTTTATAAAACATTGTAGCACCTTGGGGGAGTCAGATTATTTAGCATCTCAGACAAGAGACAGTGGATAAGCATGGGGGAACAATGCTCAGGAGGTTCCTGGCGAGATAGCAGGAAGGAGTCAAGGACGTAGGGGGTTGAATGCAGTGTAATGCAAATGTCATGTTGTGTGTGGGAAAATGCCATGAAACTTGTGAGGAGAGATTTGGATAAAAGAAGAGTGCCTGCTGAAATGTGTCAGTCTGTTCTGTGCTTGAGAGATGTGAAGTGTGTAATAAACCGTCTGCCATGAATCAGCCTCTTATTTCACACACTCCACAACATACCTGTTAAGCCAATACTTAAGAAAATCCCAGATCAAAACGTATCCAGAAGCTAGTTGTTAGCATGCTAGCAATTTAGCACATTTTGCTCACTTTTCTTTGCATTTTCAGATGAAACAAAGAGTCCATAACCACAAAGGTATTGTGGTTTGTTAATCGAGACAACAAACTCTAGCACTACCTAGTTTTTTAAACAGATGTAAAATCGCTTAATGATTGCAAAATGACCGGGTAAACGGAAGTAGACCTTTGCAAAAAGGTGGGACTTCCAGGTCACAGATGTATAATTTCTGTGACTTCCAGGTCACAGATGTATAATTTCTTGTCAAACAGCACTTCACTGTGGAAATTAAGGTATCCAAAACAGTACTGCAGTTGTCAGAGAGTTGATAGAAAATTACTGTTAGTAGTTAACGTTACTAGAACACCTTTGAAGCTGAGTGATACATATCCAGTGAAATTGGAGTGCAATTATTGCGGATTATAGTAACTCCTGGAATCCCTATTGTCCAATCAAATTGCTCAGTCGGAACTAACTGTTGTATAACAGGATATGAAATGTTTATAAAAAAAACCACAGATACTGTTTGGCATGATTGAAGGTGAGAAAGCGAGTGCTGTGCCTTGGGTTAAGTCTGAGACTTCAGCTGATGCAAGTGAGATGTTAGTTAGGCAAGCTGGCTAATATAAAGTTGACAGACTGGGATTTTGTGTTGAAATTAATTTAACAACATTGGTGCCCATTAAAATGATGAGATACCAGAGGACACTTTCGCATTGGAATTCACATTTTTGAACAAGATTGAAGTGGTCAAAAATAGGAGTTTTCTTTATTGATAGAAGATATAGCAATTGCAAGCATGGAGACACCACTTAACCAGTTGGAAAAGTCTACAGGATAACTTCAGGGACATTGTGGAAAAAAGAAAAAAAAATCAAGTAATCTGCCACCTTGTTATAATTTTACCATCTTCAATACTGATAGAATTGTATTAGTATGTCAGAGAAAATAGTTAAAAAAAAAAGGTTCACAAAGTCTTTCATCATTTTGTGGTTTGGATTAGCACAATGTTTTACTGCTTCAGTAACCGTTAGTGTGTATAGCTACTTGTGTGCTAGCATGCCTGTGATACAGTGCGTATCAGCAACTGCCTCCATCTGGAGGAAGTTGTGGGAAGAGAGATTTGTTTGTATGGCTCTGTGTAATGACAGAATTTGCTTTTTTTTTTTTTTTTTATAGCTGAAGGTGCATTACACACATCTGTTTAGTCAACTATAGTTTCATCATACATGTAAAAATGCAAACTTGGGTGAGGTCAGCACTTCGTATTAACTCATTTTCTATCATATTTGTACTGGCATTTTCATATTTTAAAGAAATGAAAACTGCATTTTCAAAAAGGAAAAAAAAACCCTCAACCAACCCATTGTTAGATGGATTCTAGAGCACCAAAATACCATCAACCTTTGGACCAATCCAGTAACAGATTTGCGTGTTGCACCATCTTGTAGTGCCACCATTACTGTCGTGGCCTGACCATAACGTAGGAAGTTGGACTGACAATGTTAGGCAGTGGCAGCTGTTCAAGTCGGTGTGCTTAACAATGTTATTTCATTACTGTTAACTAGGGGTGGGAATTGCGAGGGACCTCACGATTCAATTTGAATTGTGATACTTGGGTCACAGTACGATCTTATCATAATTCAACCGATAATCACGATATCAAGTATGTCGATACCATAGCTCTCAAACTTTTTCCACCTTATTCAACCTCCAATCATTTCCCAAAGTAAAACTGTTGACATCTCTCATATAATAAAGTATTCTTGGGGCTTCATTTTCTGCAGAGACATGTCTCTGCACACACGGAGGGTGGTGGACGGTGTTTGGAATAGATTCCAACTCCAGCTACAGTGGATATAAAAAGTCTACACAACCCTGTTCAAATGCCAGGTTTTGTGATGCAAAAAATGAGACCAAGATAAATCATTTCAAAACTTCTTCCACCATTAATGTGACCTATAACCTGTACAACCCAATTGAAAAACAAACTGAAATTTTTGAGGGGAAAAATAAAAAACTTATGATAACCTGGTTGTCGTGGCATCTCCTGTGCACAGTCCTCTTCATATCACCCCAGAGATGTTCAATCAGATTCAGGTCTGGACTGTGGCTGGGCCATTCCAAAACCTTAATGTTCTGGTGAAGCTATTCTTTTGTTGATTTGGATGTCTGCTTTTGGTCACTGTCGTGCTGAAAGATGAAGTTCCTCTTAATCTTCAGCTTTCTAGCAGAAGCCTGAAGGTTTTGTGCCAACACTGACTGGTATTTGGAACTGTTCATAATTCCCTCCACTGTGACTAAGGCTCCAGTTCCAGCTGGAGAAAAACAGCCCTAAAGCATGATGCTGTCACCACCATGCTTCACTATACTGAAGGTATGGTGTTTTTTTGGTGATGAGCAGTATTGTGTTTGCGCCAAATATACCTTTTGGAATTATGGCCAAAAATTTCAACTTTGGTTTCATCTTACCATAACACATTTTCCCACACATGTTTGGGAGATTTCAAATGGCTTGGATGTTTTTCTTTGTAAGATAAGGCTTCCATCTTGCCACCCTACCCCATAGCCCAGATATATGAAGAAGACGGGATATTGTTGTCACATGTACTAAACAGCCAGTACTTGCCAGAAATTTCTGCAGCTCCTTTAATGTTACTGGTGGCCTCTTGGCAGCCTCCCTGACCAGTTTTCTTCTCATCTTTTCTACAATTTTGGAGGGGCGTCCAGTTCTTGGTAATGTCACTGTTGTGCCATATTTTCTCCACTTGATGATGACTGTCTTCACTGTGTTCCATGGTATATTTAATGCCTTGGAAATTCTTTTGTACCCTTCTCCTGACTGATACCTTTGAACAATGAGATCCCTCTAATGCTTTGGAAGCTGTCTGCGGATCATGGCTTGTGCTGTAAGATGTGACTACAAAAATGTCAGGAAAAGCTTACTAGAACAGCTGAACTTTATTTGGGGTTCAGAGGCACTTTAGATGGTGGCAGGTTTGTGCTGACTCCCATTTAACATGAGTTTGAATGTGATTGATTAATTCTGAACACAGCCACATCCCCAGTTACAGTATAACAGGGTGTGCATATTTATGCAAGCAGGTTATTTAAGTATTTTTTTATTTTTCCCCTTAAAAGGTTTTGGTTTTGACTTCCGGTCTGGACGCCATGGCGACTGCAGCTTAACACTGAAGCTCTCAGACCCAATCCAGGATAACACCTTGAAAATCAAACTTAACGGATTTTTGGAGGAGTGAAAATCAAAAGACAAAATCATCATGTCTAAAGGAAAACAGAAGAAACTGAAATTCTCCAGGCCAGGACACGTATCGGCCGGAGAATCTGAACTGGAAGATCTCCGTTCAGAAGACGAGGAACTGGTGATAGCTAACAAAAAGGTTAGCCTGAAATCACTATTTGAGGAGCTACGACGATTTCGCCGAGAAGTTACGGCCGAATTTCGGGAATTCAGAGAAGAATTGAAAAGGACAAACAGCAGAGTGGACCAGGCCGAGAACCGAATCTTGGAAACAGAGGAACGAATAAAAGTGCTCGAAGATTCTGTGCTGGACCTACGCAAAAGACAAGCATCTATAGAGGCTAAGCTAGCCAACCAAGAAGGAAGACAAAGAAGAGACAACATGAGAATTCATGGTCTGATAGAAGGAGCCGAAAACGGTTTTAACTCAATGGCAGAATGCGTGGAATCCTTACTAAGAGAGAAATTGGATATTCCACAAACCACCGACTTGAAGATAGAAAAGGCACATCGTTCATTAGCCGCTAGGCCGGCGGCGGAAGCGCCCCCACGTTCGGTGTTGGTAAGATTTTCCAATTTCAAAATAAAACAAGAGGTTGTAAGACTGGCCTGGCAGAAAAAAGGATTTATGCACCAGGAGAGAAAAGTCTACGTGGAACACGATTACGCCCCGGAGGTCCTTAAAAAGCGCAGGGAATACAATGACGCGAAAAAGGTGTTAAGAGAGAAGAAATTGCGCTTTCAGACTCCATTTCCTGCGAAGTTAAGGGTCTTCTACGGCGAAGAAACGTGTCTCTATAATTCGGCGGAAGAAGCAACAGCTGACATGGCGAAAAGAGGGCTCCCGGTAACGGTATTTAAACCCGCAGCAGACCCGAGTGAGAAGATCAAAGCGCAAACATGGACAACACAAAGACCTTCAAAATCCACGGACCAGCAGCGGGAAACCCAGCGCCAGAGCGTCGCGGATAAACTATCCGTTTTCAGGTTGGAATAGCGACCTTTTTTTTTTTTTTTTCCTCTTGAATCAATCCGCACATCCAACCCCCCTCATACAAGGTAACAAACATTAAAGGAGATGCGTATTCAGCATGTGGTAAAACATTTCATGGAACAGTCATAATATTTGAAACAAATAAGTCTTTGTAATAAAAAAAAAAAAAAACAACTTGTTAAAATAGAAATGTGACAATAATCCACATGTTCTCCTCATACTAACAAATACTGTTTTTGCGTGAATGTTTGATGTGATGGGGGTGGGAGGGTGCACACAATTTCACAGGGTTTAGGCATAAAAGGAAAAAAAAATCATTACAAGTTCGGATTGGGTTCTGAAACTCACGTTAAAAGCATGGGGCAGCTTACAGGGGTAAGAGAGGGCCCTCAACGCGTAACAGAGTTTGAGGAATTTCCCTCAGGGCCTTCACTCCATCAAGGCTCTTCCAGGGTCTTTAAAAAGACCTCAGCTCAGGAAGTTCTTATGACAGCTTTTTGTTTTAAAGTTTTATACACTATGTTCTTAATGTTTTTCTTGTTTTTAATGTTCTTTCAGTTTCTGAGTAGCACAAATGAGGGCCACCACACAGTTATACTAAACAAAACAACACAATGGAGAAACAGGGTGTAACCAAAATAATTTCATATAATGTAAAAGGAATCCTGAATCCAGTTAAAAGATCCAAGATTCTAGGCAAAATGAAAAAAGACAAAGCAGGAATAATATTTTTACAAGAAACCCACCTAACAGACGTGGAACACAATAAACTCAGTAGACAAGGGTTTAAAATGATCTCTTCATCTTCATATAAGTCAGGGAGGAGGAGGGGAGTAGCGACATTGATATCAACCAAAATTACATTTGAAAAAAAATCAGAACACAAAGATAAAGAAGGGAGATACAGTTTGGTAACTGGGCGGCTAGAGGGAGAAGATATCACCCTGCTGAATGTGTATGCTCCCCCAGGGGCTAACTGGAAATTTTATAAAAATGTATTCGACCTAATGATAACTAAAGCTCAAGGTTTAGTGATATGTGGTGGGGACTTCAATCTTAGACTGAATCCATACTGGGATGCTTCTGGTAATTCTCCACATCAAAATAACACCCAAAACAGGAAGACTCGGATGCTACTAAAAGAAATGGGAATCTGTGACGTGTGGAGGGAACTCAACCCCAGTGTAAAAGACTATACATTTTACTCAACTCCACATTCATCTTACTCAAGGATTGACTATTTTTTTATGTTTAATAGAGACATTGGAAGAGTAAAAGCATGTAAAATAGGACTGATGGATCTCTCTGACCACAGTCCGATCTACATGGACTTAAATATCCAAAAATACACAAATAATACATTTTCTTGGAGGTTAAATTCAAATGTCCTGAAAGGACCATTGAAAGATGAATTGGAATCAGATATTCTCAGATATTTGGAAGATAACGATAATGGAGAAGTATCCCCTTTAATACTGTGGGATGCATGCAAAGCTGTAATAAGAGGAAAGATTATTGCAAAACTGGCAACCCAAAAGAAACTAAGACAAGAAAAACTATCCACATTAGAGTCAGAACTTAGGAACCTAGAAAAAGAACACAAAGGCAACACTCATTCTACTGACTCGCTCAAGATTAAGGAAATTAAAAACCAAATAAATGAGATCTACACAATAGAAATCCAGAAGAAACTTACATTTTTGAAACAAAAATACTATGAAGCAGGCAGTAAATCGGCAAAATTGCTAGCCTATAAATTGAGGAAACATCAAACAGAAAGAGCAATCTACAAAATCAGAGACCCAGTATCAAAGGAAATAAAATTCAGAATTCAGGATATTCTTAAAAGCTTCGAGAATTACTATAAGAACTTATACTCCCACAAAAAACATAAAAACGCATCCGAGGCATTCCTAAACACATTAAACCTTCCCCAACTTACGGAGTCACAAAATAAAACACTACTGTCAGAAATACATCCTAAAGAATTGGAAAAAGCAATTATGAAACTTAAAGCTAACAAATCCCCAGGAGCTGATGGCTATACAGCAGAGTGGTACAAAACCTTTAAACAGCAACTATCTCCTCTCCTCCTGAAAACATTTAATTATGTCCTCCACACAGGGGAAATCCCCCCCTCCTGGAGAGAAGGGGTCATTGCAGTTATACCTAAACCTGAAAAGGATAAACTAGAGTGCTCCAACTACAGACCAATCAGTGTACTAAATCAGGACTATAAGCTTTTTACCATTATCCTTGCCAAAAGGTTAGAAAATATACTGACAGACCTAATTCATTTAGACCAAACAGGTTTTATAAGACAAAGACAGACACAAGACAACATTCGACGCACTTTACACATAATTCATCATATAAAAAAATATAACTTAAATGCAGTCATATTGGGATTAGATGCTGAAAAAGCATTCGATTCGGTTGACTGGTCTTTTCTATATAGAATCTTATCCAGTTTCAATTTTCATAACAACTTCATTAGAACTATACAGGCATTATATAAAAAACCAACAGCTAAAATAAGGATTAACGGTAATTTATCATCATCTTTTGAACTGGAAAGAGGATGTCGTCAGGGCTGCCCCCTGTCTCCACTGCTCTTTGCAATCTTCATAGAACCTCTGAGCCAATGGATAAGACAAAATCAAAAAATTCAAGGTATTACACTTGGTCAGAAGGAACATAAAATAGCACTCTTTGCTGATGACATTTTAATATACCTAGGGCAGCCGGACACTTCTTTACCAGAACTAACCTCAGTTTTTTCAGAGTATGGAGATTTATCGGGGTACAAATTAAACATGCATAAAACCCAAGTTTTAACATTCAACTATGACCCAAATCATTATTCACTAAGCAAACTCAAAACTAACTGGGAGTCGGAATCTATGAAATATCTGGGGGTCAATATCCCGAAACAACTCAACAAAATTATATCACTAAACTATGATCCACTGGTGACAAAAATAAAATCTGACCTAGCAAGATGGAATATGATACCATTCTTGGGTACTGCACAAAGAATTGAAGCAGTCAAAATGAATATACTTCCACGTCTTCTATACCTTTTCCAAACAATACCGGTAGAACCTCCCAAAAAAACATGGCAGGAGCTGGACAGAAGGATCTCAAGATTCATATGGCAGGGCAAGAGACCTAGAATCAGATATAGAACCCTACAGCTAAACAAAGACAAAGGTGGGCTCGCGCTGCCAAATATCAGGGACTACTTTAAAGCCGCACAAAATAAAACTTTAGTAGAGATATGTAACCCAGTCTACACTGCACAATGGAAGGAGATCGAATGCCAAATAACAAGTGACATCCCCCTACAGGCGATAATAGGGAACAATGCCTTACCTAAGCTTTTGAATAACACTAACCCGTGGATAGAGACCCCGCTAAAAATTTGGTTTAAGATAGTCAGAGAGAATCAAACTAAAGAGCCCTATCGACTTCTGCAATGGATTGCCTATGATCAGGACTTTACTCCTAATAAAACAGACACCAGATTTAAAAAGTGGAAGGAGAAAGGGCTGATAAAATATTACGATTTTTTTAAAGGGCAAATCTTAAGAAGTTTTGAAGATTTGAAAAAACAAGGCCTAATAAATCAAGACCTTTACAGGTTCTTCCAGCTTAGACACCACATAAACAATATACTTAAAAAGGAGGTTTTGGAAAGGGCCCAGTCAGGTGTTCTGAAGGTCTTCTTAATGGCATATAAAGGGATCCCAGGGATCAGATACATTTCTAAAATATACCAAGGTCTTCAAGACTTAAAAGGAGACAACACATCTTATATAAAAGAGAGATGGGAAAAAGAGGGGAATTTCACTTTACAACTGGAAATATGGGAAAAGCTAAATAAACGGCAATGGAAAAGTACCTCATCCCTGCAGTGGAGAGAATTTGGATGGAAAAACTTGGTAAGATTTTTCAGAACACCTGCACAAAACAAATTTACCCATAAGGGATTGAACTGTTGGCGCTTGTGTGGTGAAAAGACTGCAAATCATTTTCATGTGTTTTGGTCATGCCCAGTTATCCACCAATATTGGACCAATGTACAGACAATATTGGGGAAAATATTCAAAATAACAGTTCCCTTTTCTTTTGTAACTTTGTATTTGGGTTTACTACCAGAATCACTGGAAAGATGAGGAGAAAAATACTTATTCACTGTTTTAATATTGGCAAGTAAAAAAGCTCTAACTAAAAAATGGATGTTGAAGGACTGTCCTACACCTGAAGATTGGATTAACGTGATCCAAGACATTTACTCGATGGAAAAGTTGACATTCGCACTGAGACAGGACATGGATGGGTTCATAAACTTTTGGCAACCCTGGATCGCATATGTGTCTTCCATTAGATCTAATCTTTGACAAATACCATTTCAATAATGGTTCCGCTCTTTGTTCCAACACTACTCAGATGCTCTTTTACCTTTATTTACTTACTTTTTCTTTTTGTTTGTTTTTTGCTGGTTTGTTTTTGTTTTTTTTGTTTTTTTGTTTTTTCTCTTTAATTTCACTTTCTTTCACTTTAAAAAAAAAAAAAAGGGGGTGTTGTAAGAATTAATCTTCCAATGTTGTCAGATATCAGAAAATAAGGGAACGTGATGAAAATGTAAACAATGCATTGCTGTAACGACCTGTATACCCTTTACAAAAACTTAAATAAAAAAAAAAAAAAAAGGTTTTGGTTTGTTTTTCAATTAGGTTGTACAGGTTATAGGTGGAAAAAGTTTGGAAAGGATTTATCTTGGTCTCATTTTTTGACATCACAAAAACCTGGCATTTGAACAGCGGTGTGTAGACTTTTTATATCCACTGTATGTTTATCCGACTCTGGATTTTTTTTAAAAAGCAGCTGAAAACTTTTGTTTAAAGAGCTTTCTATTGAGTTTCAATTCAACTGCTTTTTAATGGTAAGTCTGATATTTTTAAATTATTTTAATATTGTGTTTTAAAAGTGCTTCATAAGTAAATATTACTTACTTTTTCTCTGAGCGCCGCTCGCAAGCTCCATGCCAATGTGTTTTTACCTTAGCCACTGCCAATGCTGCTTTGAGACGTGTCCTGGCCCACGTGTTTTTTTTTTTTTTTGTTTTTTTTTTCGTGAAGTGCTTCTTGCGGGCTGTGTGTCATGTCAAGGTCTTCCATCTTTGTTCTAAAATCCAAAAAAGGCCTGAGCTAACTGCTTCCTTACTTTCAAAGCTGGCTCCAAATCTCGAGACAAGCTGTGACTTCACTGGACTGGGTGCTTGCTTTGCACTATCTAGTGAACTGAAAATGCAATTGGTTGAATACCCAAGAGAGTATGCAACGTTTACATGAATATACATAATAAAGGATCAATCCATGTGTTTAGGGATTGGTGGATCGTTGTGTAAAGTATCACGATCCATCACTGAATCGATCTTTTGTTGTACACCTGCTGTAAACAGTTTCATGTCATTGAGATCGCTTCTAATATCGCAGAGATAACATTTAATCAACTGATAGTACATGTTCCCTGGATTAGTCGTTGCTCTGCTTCCTATTCAGTGTCTGTGAAACAAAGCATTTGGCTCTGCTACAGTGAGATTCGGGCTGTAGTGTGTCGAGTTGCCCATAGCTCTTATTTGTGTAAAGTTGAAGTTTTTTTTAACTGTGGAAAAGAGGTCCAGGCACCTGGCATGTGTTGGCCGCAGGGATGTCATCCTGGAGGTTTAAACCAGAGGTTGTCGATGTCACATGTAGTCATTAACTACATTGCTCACTTAAGTTGTTAAAGACTTTTTGCTGGTTTGTTGTGAAGATATCAGATAAACTTTTACTCACAATTTGCCATGGTCTCTGGGAGCCGAGCTCCATAGAAGATTGCCCATGGCTGGATGTTTTGACCAATCAGGTGCAGCCTTTGTGATGATCAGGCGAGCGTACTACCCCTCCCCTCCTGTTCCTGTTTTCCCGCTCCGGAGATTGAGCACACCTGCGTGATTGTCCACCTGCTGCATCTGATGAGCCAGTGCATTTAAGGCTCAGCGTGAGAGGAGCTCATCGCTGGATCGTCTGGGTTTGCAGCCACGTTTTAAATTAAGCTTCTGTTTCGTCATTTGTATTACCTGAACTCATACCTTGTGTCCCCTGCTCCTTAGGTTGCTGCCACCCGCAGGTGTGCTCCCAGAGCTGGTCACACTCGCCTGACCAGGAAGATCCCAACATCCACCCAGGTCTTGCCTTCCACCTGTCCCCAGTCCTTGCTGGAGTTCCCTGCCGGGCTCTGCTGCTCAAGTTGGAAGTGTGCTTTCCTGCATTATTCTCCCTTTGGCGAATCTGTCCCTTATAACCTCTGTCTACTCTCTCCTGTAGGCTATGTGCGCTCCAGGGTGCACCTGTCTTGTGTAAGAAATTTAAGTTTGTGTTTTTGGGTTTAGTTTTCTTTAGTTTCTGCACTTTTATTTTCTGTTGTGTTTTTCAATAAAATTGTGAAACTTTTCATTGGTGTCTGAGTGATCGTTCTGGCAGCTCTGCGTTTGAATCTAACCCTGATCTGAATCATGACAGCCTTTGTCTTCTCAGCAGCAGGACCAATGAAAGGCTTTCCCCTGGGACAGAGCCCTTTGACTATTGGTTTTGCACTGTGTCAGTCATTTTGTCAATGCATCCCCTGATGTAATTTGTCCTGACAGACCAGTGAGCACATACCATGAATGACCCCCCACCCCCCGGTCTGGTCCATCCCACTTTTGTGAAGTCATCTCCTCCTACAGTTTTGTTCCGATTAGGGATGCAAGTTATCGATTAATTCATTAATTGATAATTGATTCACCTTATTGATCGATTAATGATTAATTGATAAGCGGCATTTTTCCTGAGATTCTGAATTTCCCTCAGTACAGTACAGTCTATCTTTAACATATAAAAAGTTGTTTTTTCATATACTGAATAAAACATGAACGTAATATTCCTCAATGATTTATTGTATCATTTGTATTTTTTACTACAGACAATGGCATTTTTTGTATTTACAAATTTTGCACTGTGTAGTGTGTACTATGTGCTGGTACATCTCAGTAAATTACAAATGTCATGATTTTTTAATTTATTTTAAAAACTATTACCAATATCATAAAATTTATCTTTTATAGTTGCGTATATATAGAAAAAACTTTCACATTCTAATTACTGAGATGCACTGGTAGACTGTTTTAACAGGAAAATAAATTGTGAGCTGCTTCATCTGTTGCATGTTAAACATTATAACAGTACCCCAGAAATCCAGGCAAACCCAGTACGATCTAGGCTCCCTTTGTTGTCGGTGTTACTTCAGTGGTAACTTGAGTCCGATCTGCTTTTCCGTCTAGCAGCAGGTTGAAGGCAGCGGGGATATGTTTTTGCGCTTGTGCTGTGGTCTGTTTCACCACCCTGTTGATTTCAAGTAGGCGGGTGGACACTGGAACGTGCCATTGGAACTTGTTGTGGCTCTCCGACGTAACCCGGAAGGGCGAGTTTTTTTGCTCTGCACAGCACATGCGCTCTAGGGGCTTAGTGTCTTCTGCTTTTTCGGTTGAAATGCGGCAGTGGGTGACTGTGTGCACTCCCGCCTGGACGACAAAGCCACTACATTTCATAGAATAAACTCCCATTGAAAAGGACTGCTGAGTTATCAATTAATTGACAACTAATTGACAATTGACAACTAATTTAGTCCACTAAATTCTTAGTTGTCTAATTAGTCAATTAGTTAACTGACAACTAATTTAGTCCACTAAATTCTTATCAACAATTAATCGAAAGTCAATTAAGAAGAAGAAGAAGCCATCTCTATTGTCAGTCCATACAGCCTGGACTGACAATGAACAGAATTACATTTCTCCTATCTACAATGTTAATCACATGTAGAATCAGAGGGGTTGCTGTCATGCAAGACGCTGCCACAAACAACTTCTCCTTCCCCCATTCTATTACGCTGAGCACTAAGCTAGAAGGTGGGAAGTACCATTTTTATATGGTCTTTGGTATGACCCAGCCGGGACTTGAACCCCCATCCTCCCGGTTGTGGGGCAGCTGCTCTATCAACTAGGCCACCACTCTGGTAATTAATCATTAACATCTGTAGTTCCAGTTGTTTTGAAGCTTGATATCATGGTTTGATATACACTGAAGATATGCATATTACAGTTTGGCTCCGATCAGATGATTTTTGCAGGAGTTATAGGCCCTGACTTATGTTGTCCTATTTCACCTCAATTAGACAGTATCAGTCTTGTGAAATCAACTCCTGTAGTATTGTTCCAGTTGTTTGGAAATGTGGTACCAGTATTTCTTATACACTGATGATGTGCATATGGTAATTTGGCTCTGATCGGATGATTTTTGCAGGAAGTATAGACCTTGTGGTCAAGATCAGTGGTCAGATTTTCCATAAATCTTGTAAACAAGACAACTACAGAAAGAATTGATGTAGTCTTTTCAAATCGATACCATAGTTGTGTGCAAGACAAGTCTTTGATGGCTTACACCCTGACCCGACTATGGGTTTGGGGTCCTAAGGTCACAGTTAACATTCCATTTGCACAATTACTACTGAACAAGGAAAGCTAGGCTCACCAAACTTTGAACACAGGTTCATCCTGTGACCATGACCTCCAACTATGGGTTTGGGGTCCAAAGTCATTGTTGGCCTTCTCTATGCCCTCTTACTATAGAATGAATAAAGCTCTCTAGGGTCACCAAACTTGCTATACAGGTTCACCTTGGGATCCTGCCCTACAACAATGTGTTGTATACAACTATTTTTGCTATATATTCATGGATGATGGGCTTATAATTTGGCTCTGCCCCAATAATTATATAGAAAAAGGTGCAAAGTGCTCTCCAGTAACGTATTGGGATCTTCAAAGAAAATGGAGGTGGGGGATATTGCACTCTCCTCAGAGTGCTCTTATTTACAAAATATATTGCACAGAAAATTATCTCACCACATCTTTTTTGTATGAACAATTTATATACTGTAAATGTGACAGACTTATAGTACAATGCTAATAGTTCATAACAGGACATTGTTTTTGGCAGTCTGAGCCATTGGGTGTGATGGCGGAGCTCCCATCTGGACTTCTGGAGGCTTGTGTAGTGGTAGGACCCCCCACTGATAAGCTCAGAGAAATAAACCAGGTATGTACACACACCTCAGTTTATGATTTCCAATATATACAGTGTTCATGATGACATTTACTTGTAGCTTAACTCTTTCCAGTTCCTTATTACCCATGCTGGGTGAGTAAAGTCATAGGTAGGGTGGCCATTTCTGTTTGCTCATTCAGCTCTCCACTCTGACTTGAAACAAATGTAGCTAGGGGTACTAAACATGGTCAACATTTTGAACTTGGGACCCCCACCTGTGATTGTGTTTTTGGGACTGAAAGGTAGAGGTCACCAAGTGTATGTTTTTGCGGACTGTTAACCCCTTGAACTCCGGGATTCCGCGGGCGGTCACGTCTCTGCGTCATAGGGCACCTTAGTGCGCACTGAAAAAAAAAAAGCTGCATTTCCGTTCTTCCAGTACAGACACAGCCACGAACAGAAAGCCAAAGGAGTGTTTTGATTGGTTTAGATTTGATTGACCTCTCATTTGACTAAGAGCCTTGAATTGGGTTTCTGAAACCTTGAAGAACCAATGACTGAAAACCTAGCAAGAAGGACCTGCCTACCAACGACCGCGAATACAACGAGCCAATTGAAGCAGGGAAGTTCGACGATTGAAACGCGTGTGTCCCGTGCGTAAAATCTGTTTTGTCTAAGCCGCTGGCTTAGCACCCGCCCCCCCCACACACACACAGCCCTGAGTGTCACCTTTCATTAGAGCCCAAGATGAAGCTTCTATGTTGAAGCATTCAAAAGTTAGACGTTTTTCCAAACTGTGCCATTTGGCACAATTTGGCACAGTTCAAAAACGCCTGGGAACAACCTGAGAAAAAAGCTGTATAATATATTCATTTTTTGTGGTATTGTTACAAAATTTTGACCTCAGCTTGATAACACTTGGTTCTACATTTCTGTTGCATTTTCCAGCCAGTATCTGACAGCTGTGTGTTATTTGCAAGCATTTGTATCTAAAAAAAAAAACCCCAGGCAAACTTTATTTTCTTCAAATTCAGTATGTTTAGATGACTGTTACTCAGTGGCAGGAGCACTTAGAGAGATTATGACTGTTTTGCCAAAAAATTCAAAGTGTTTTCTTTTAAATGAGACCAACCCCATGAAGATGCTGCAAAGGGTTGAAGAACAGCTTTTGATTTACTTTGGGTATGTTATTTTTAGGCGTTTTTAGGGAAATTGACCAGAGTTTTAAATAAGGAGGAGTGGAGATAAATGCTAAACGGTGCAGGAATGTTACATGCAAAGTTCTGCAAATGCATAATTTGTAGGATTCACGGGTCAACATCATGGAGTTACTTTGCAGACTCAAAAGTCAACACAAAACTCTTGAAGTAGAAATATCACTAAATTTTACATGTTAATTTTGAGGTCAAAAGGGTAACGGTCAGGGTGACAGATTCACCAAGTGTTTTCTTTTTTCTGGACTTTAGTGCAAGAATTGCAGAGAACACCAAATTTTGTGTAGGAATATTGCATGCAAACTTTTACAAATGCATAATTTTTGAGGTCCAACAATCAAGGACCCTGGATTATGAAGTAAGTTTTTTTCTGGATTGTGTAAGAGCAACTGCAGATATTAACGTCAACCATTGGGCAGCAGTGGTGCATGCAGAGTTCCACAAATTTTTGTTTAACAGTGACATGAATTTTGACGTCAAGGTCAAAAGCCAAAGTCATGTGGCTCTGCACCTTTGAGTGCATTCTAGTTCCAAGTAATCACTGTTCTGGTGCAACTCCCCACTTTATGAAATAAGCTATCGTAGTTCCTCACCCTGTAAGCTCACTTTGTTCTGATTGACCGCCCCTTACAGACAGGGTTTTAACAAGTCACGTGTTTCTGAGGTACACACACGCATGCACGCATACTTCTAGGGCTTAGACCAATAATTAAAAAAAATAATAATAATACTCTGTAGCAAGCTAAGTGTTATATGAGCTTGGGGAAGCAACAGTAGAAACTGTAACCGGGTTCAAGGGGATTCAACTAAAATTGGGTAAAATGGGCAGATAAAACAAACTAAAAGGGGAAATCCTTTTTTTTGGGGGGGGGGGGTAATAGGCCACATTTTAAGAAAAAAATGTTATGATATTCCTTGGCACCATTTGGCTACCCAGCTTTATTTTCTACCCTTTTGGAATTTGAAACAAAATTAATAATACTTTATATACAATATAAATATCAACACTGACTGTGCACCATCTAAGACAAACTAGAAAACAACACAGTATTTACACAACTATAATATTCATTGTAGTTTTTTTTTTTTTAAATACATCCTTCCAGCTTAATCAGCAGAATAAATTAAAAGAACTCCCTTTGCTGGATGCTGAGGTGCTACAAGTGCACGCCCCACCTTTTGTTTCCAAGGAGACCAACTCGAGCCAGGTGATTGCTCCCGCTTTCAGCCGAGTCCAGAGGAGGAGGAGCTTCATTAAAAAGGTAGGAAAGTCCAGAACCCTATGAAAACCCTAAAAGCCACACATTCAAACTATTTATTTTCAGTCTTATCTTGAGATCACAAGATAATTTTCTTGAGATCTAGAGATAACAAATATTGTTTTTCTGGCATCAAGAGATAATTTTCTTGAAATCACAAGATAACAAAATTATCTTCTGATATCAGGAAAACCGTATTTATTTTGAGATCTCAAAAAATTAGCTCATTATCTCGGGAAAACAGTGAAAATAAATGGTATGAATGCGTGACCTTTTAGGGCTTCCATAGGGAAAACTCCTAAAATATGAATTTATTCAATAATAATTTCTTTGGCACATTTTTATTTATTTATTTGAGTTATTTATTTATGACAATTTTACTAAACCCATACCCATGAATTTAGGATTGAACCTTTCAGAACAAATGTACCATCACATATCATCTAATTTGCTCAGTCCTTTTCTTGAAAATTTTTCCATATAGAAAAGACGAGACTGTGCTGCAGAGAGTCTGAGTAATGGGGAAGCATCTGGCCGTGCTGATACTTTGTCAACAACGGAAGATGCCAGTGTTCCAAAGGATCTTGATCTCATCGCTTTACCACAGCTCTGTTTCCCTGGTAATTTTTTTTCCCACTGTCACAAACTTTGAATTAATTAACACGGTTGTACTTCATGCATACTCACGCCTATCCAGTCTGTTATCTTGAGACTGTATCTGGATTAGGGCTTGGCAGTTTCACCTTAAATCAGCATCACGGTTAATTGAACTTATGTAATTTGATGGTGGTGGTGGGAGGGTGTCGTTTTAGCTCATTCCAGCAAAGCCGAAAGGAGCGAATGTGAAGATGTGGCGTCCATCCGTGCACATTTCATGGGAATTGCTACTCCTCTTATTTGCTCTGATGCTCATCAAACTCACTCACAATGATCCTCAGGTGGGTCTGCATCCAAGTTGTGCTCAAGGTCATAGGTCAGGAGATCTGGGCATTTGTGATTTCAGAAAAATCACTCCTCGGCAATTGTCCCAGTGGTGACCAAACTCACTCACAAGGATCCTCAAGGCAAGGCAAGTTTTTTTTGTATAGCACATTTCATGTACAAGATAATTCAAAGTGCTTTACATAAAAACATTAAAGCATTACAACAAGTTGCAAAAGAAATGCATAAGAATTTAAAAGCAAACTCAAAATTAAAGAGAAACAGAAACAAGCTACTAAAATAGAATAAGACAGATAAAGTGCAAGAAATTAAAGTTGCAGTGCATTGTGGGTGATTAACAATTGTTCTACTGAAAGGCAGCAGCATATAGGAAAGTTTTTAACCTGGATTTAAAGCAGCCGAGAGTTTCAGCAGCCCTGATGCTTTCTGGGAGTTTGTTCCACACGTGATGAGCATAATAACTAAATGCTGCCTCACCATGTTTGGTTCTAACTCTGAGCATAAATAGTAGGCCTGACCCTGATGACCTGAGGGCTCTGGGTGTGCATAAAGTCAAGGTCAGTGGCCTAGGAGGAGTAACATTTTTTTTTGGGGGGGGGGGAAATAATAAATGCCCAGATCTTCTGACCTTTGACAATGACCTTGACCTCAACATGAATGCAGACCTAGCTGAGGATCATTGGGAGTGAGTTACATGAGAATCAAGGAACTTACCGAGGAGGAGGAGTGATTTTTCTAAAAATCATGTACAGGCCCAGATCTCCTGAAATTTGACCTTGACAGTGACTTGACAACATGGATGCAGACCCTCCTTTCAGTGGTTGTACTCACTGTCATGATTGACTTCCTTTGAGCTCTGGCTCTGTAGTCTTTCTGAGCTCGTAGTTTGTTTTGGGTGCTCAGAAGTCAAAAATGGGTGCTTTTAAGGAGTGGCCTTTTCTTTTTTTTTTTTTTTTTTTTTTGTATACTTTATTAATCCAGAGGGAAATTCAGGGCATCCACGTGGATGGATGAGGCAGCCACGGTGTGGTGCCAATCCCTTCACCACTCAAACACACATTCACACCTAGGACCACTTTAGAGTCTCCAGTTAGCCTAACTTGCATGTTTTGGGCCTGTGGGAGGAAACCGGAGTACCCGGGGTAAACCCACGCAGACACGGGGAGAGCATGCAAACTCCACACAGAAGGGTCACTGATGGTCAGGAGGTGGGGTTGAACCCACAACCTTCTTACTGTGCTGCCACAGTGCTAACCACTGCACCACCAAGCTGTCATCTTCCCTATGTTTTTAGCCAAAGTCAAATTCCTTGTATGTGTTGTGCATACTTGGCCAATAAAGCTGATTCTGATTCTTCTGATTCTGATGTAACGAACAAAAATGCATAACACTATGTTGTGAAATTTCCACAATGCCATGACTGTCACGTGACGACCGTAACTATGTTTAGGGCCTTTTGGAGGGTGGAATGTCAGCACAACAGGTGGTGCTCCGATTGGACTGCAATGCGTCAGCCATTGTTTGGTTGTAACAACACCAGGTCGAAACTGGGTCGGTGGCTGATAGACCATGTCTAGTACGAGCACGTGCCACCACCCCAGAGAAAGCCCAGTACATCATGCTGCAGCACCTCCAAGGTTAGTTCCACACAGCCACTCAGATGGGCCAGTAAACTCCATGGAGACGCCAGCCAAGGATCTCGGCCAATACCGTGAGAAGGCGCCTCAGGCATCAGGGCTTACGAGCCCAAAGACCCTTTCGAGGGAGGATCATGACGGCTGAGTGGTAACAAAATCACCAGGAGTGGGCTCGTCAGCACAACAGGTGGACCCTACGGCAGTAGAACACTATTCTTTTCTCTGACAAATCCCAGTTTTGCCAGTCCAGGGTTAGGGTTAGGGCCAACCGATAGGTGGCACTGGAGTCATGGCATTGCAGGAGGAGTGGCTAAATATCCCCCAGGACAACATTAGACAGCTCGTGAGGTCCATGTACAGGTGTATTACTGCTACATTGACGCAAATGGAGGCCATATTCCATGTTGAACTTTGTTTTTAAGACAGACGTTTTATTATGATTTTGGAAAGTCAGGGTGCTTGTGTTGTTCAATCTTAAAACTTGTTGACACACAGATTTTCAGTTGTCAATGTCAGATATTGTTTTGAAAACGTCTAAAAATAAGTTGCATCCTTTAATTGACCATTTCCATAAAAAAACAGTAAAAATATCAAGCTTTTCTAGAGTGTTGCCTTTTCATTGGCAGTGAGTATACAGTATGTGGACAGACATCTCATTTCTTTTTGTTACAAGCCGTTTTAATTTTTCTGCTGCTTCAAAAACAGTGTTAACTGCACAGCTTCCAGGGTGGAGGGTCACCTGGCCGGGCACAATTAAAGGGGCGGGACATGAAAGCTCTCGTGTATATATACAGTGCATCCGGAAAGTATTCAGTGCTTCACTTTTTCCACATTTTGTTATGTTAGTCTTATTCCAAAAGGGATTAAATTCATTTTTTTCTTCAAAATTCTACACACAATACCCAATAATGACAGCGTGAAAAAAATTTTTTTTTTTTTTTTTTTTTTTTTTTTTGGAGATTTTTGCAAATTTATTAAAAATAAAAAACTAAGAAATCACATGGACATAAGTATTCACAGCCTTTGCCATGAAGCCTAAAACTGAGCTCAGATATATCTTGTTTCCACTGATCATCCTTGAGATGTTTCTTCACCTTAATTGGAGTCCACCTGTGGTAAATTCAGTTGATTAGACATGATTTGGAAAGGCACACACCTTTTGATATAAGGTCCCACAGTTGACAGTGCATGTCAGAGTACAAACCAAGCATGAAGTAAAAGGAATTGTCTGTAGACCTCTGAGACAAGATTGTCTTGAGGCACAAACCTGGGGAAGGATACAGAAAAATTTCTGCTCCTTTGAAGGTCCCAGTGAGCACAGTGGCCTCCATCATCTGTAAATGGAAGAAGTTCTGAACCACCAGGACTCTTCCTAGAACTGGCTGGCTGTCTAAACTGAGCGATTGGGGGAGAAAGGCCTTTGTCAAGGAGGTGACCAAGAACCGGATGGTTGACGAACAGTGTAGGCGGGGTGGCAGTCTGATCCGGGGAGGAGGTGGCGACTTGGGGGGGCAGAAGGTACTGGCTGAGAGGGGCTTGATGTCCGCGACGTGAAATGTAGGGTTCACCCGCAGGGTCGGTGGCAATTTCAGCTGGACCGATGTGTCGTTTACCACCTGTGAGATGGTATATGGACCCAGGAAGCAGGGGGAGAGCTTCTTGGATTTCTCCTTAAGAGGAATCTGGCTCACTGCCAGCCAGATCTGTTGCCCAACGACATACTTGGGGGCAGGGACCCGCTTCCTGTCAGCAGCAGCAGCCCGGGTGTGTTCAGTGGAGCAGGCGAGGGCGGCCCGGGTAGACCTCCAGACGCCCAGCAGCGACGAGCATGGACCCCTATGGACGGAACCGCTACCTCCCTCTTGGCCATGGGCAGAAGTGGCAGCATGTACTCCAGCGACGCCTCGAACGGGGTGAGTCCAGTGGCAGTGGAGACGGCTGAGTTCATTGAATTTTCCACCCAGGTCAGGTGCGTACTCCAAGATGAGAGATTATCGGCTGCTACACACTGCAGGGCGGCCTCCAAGGACTGGTTGGCGTGCTCCGTCTGCCCGTTGCTGTGTGGGTGATTACCGGATGAGAGGCTCACCGTAGTTCCCAAGGTCCGGCAAAAGGCCCTCCAGACCTGGGACGTGAATTGAGGACCCCGGTCAGACACAATGTCCAAGGGGATGCCGTGGATCCGAATGACATGGTCGGTGAGCAGGATCGCCATCTCCTAGGCTGAGGGGAGCTTCGGGAGGGCAACCAGATGCACCGCCTTGGAGAAGCAATCCACGATGGTGAGAATCACCGTCTTGCCGTGGGAGGGGGAAAGTCCGGTGACGAAATCCACGGCAATGTGGGACCAAGGACGATCAGGGGTTGGGAGGGGGTGGAGGAGACCAGATGGGGAAGAGGAGTCCGATTTCCCCCCCAACGCAGGTCTGACATGCTTTGACATACTCCCGTACGTCTCGCCGCAGCATGGGCCACCAGAACGCTCGCCGGACGAAGTCCACAGTTCAAGCGATACCAAGATGGCAGGCGAAGCGACTGGTGTGACCCCACTGGATGACATCACTGCGGAGGGCGGCCAGGACATACAGACGGTTCCGGGGGCACCCTACTGGCACAGGCTCCTGGGACTGGGCCTGGCAGACCCTCCTCTCGATATCCCAAATAAGGGCTCCAAGGACGTGCAACGGCGGTATGATCATTTGGGATGGGGGGTAGGGGGCTCTACATCCTTGGAATCAAACTGGCACGATAGCGTGTCCGGTTTGGTCTTTCGAGTGCCAGGCCAGTATGTGATGGAAAAGTTGAACCTCTGAAAAAACAGGGCCCAACGAGCCTGCCTGGCGTTAAGTTGGCGGGCCGATTGCAAATACTCAAGGTTTTTGCGATTGGTCCACGCGATGATGGGGTGAATAGTCCCCTCTAGCCAATGCCTCCATTCCTTCAGTGCCAATTTAATGGCAAGCAGCTCTCTGTCCCCTATGATGTAATTCCTCTTGGCCTGTGTAAGCCGGCGAGAGAAATACACGGGCGGAGCTTCTGATCGGGAGGTGTGCGCTGCGACAGCACAGTGCCTACCCCCGAATCAGATGTGTCCACTTCGAGGACGAACTGGAGCTGCGTGTCGACCTGAGCCAAGATTGGTGTTTCTGTGAACAGGCGCTTTAATTTCAGAAACATCTGTTCAGCTGCATTGGTCCAGCGAAAGGGGCCCTTAATGGAGGTCAGCTGCGTCAAGGGCAGTGCCACCCCACTGTAGTTCCTGATGAACCGGTGATAGAAATTTGCAAACCCGAGGAAGCGTTGAAGCTCCTTACGGGAGTGGGGAGTTGGCCAATCGAGCACTGCCCTCAACTTGACCGGGTCGGCAATCAGTCTCCCTTCAGCCACTATGAAGCCCAAGAAGGTGGTTGATGTTGTGGAGAACTCCCACTTTTTGGCCTAGACGTAGAACTGGTTCTCCAGAAGCCATTGCAGAATGGCCCTGACGTGGGCTTCATGTTCCTCTGGCGAGCGGGAGAAAATCAAAATATCATCCAAGTAGACAAAAACGAATTGATAAAGCATGTTGCGAAGGACGTCGTTAATTAACCGTTGAAAGACGGCGAGGGCGTTGGTGAGCCCGAATGGCATCACCAGATATTCTAACTGCCCCTGGTGAGTTTTAAATGCCGTCTTCCATTCATCGCCTTCGTGAATGCGGATCAGATGGTACGCATTCCTTAAGTCTAACTTGGTGAATACCCGTGAGCGCTGAAGGAGCTCGAACGAGGAATTAATCAAAGGCAGAGGGTACTTGTCTTTGGTTGTAATAACATTGAGCTCCCGGTAGTTGATGCACAGGCGCAATGAGCCATCCTTATTCCCAACGAAGAAGAACCCGGCCCCGAGCAGAGCCGAAGATGGCTGAATAAGGCCAGCGTTCAACGAGTCTTTAATGTATTTCTCCATCGCCTCCCTCTCCGGACCAGAAATGCTGTATAGCCGATTGGACGGCAGCTTTGCCCCCGGGGTGAGGTCTATAGCGCAATTGTAGGAGTGATGAGGTGGTAGCGACAATGCCCTTGATTTGCTAAAGACCTCCCCCAAATCGTGGTATGCCTGGGGGACGAGGCTGAGGTCCGGCGGCTCAGCCGGAGGGAGGGAGACAGACAGAGTTGGGGAACACTCTGCTGAACGCATGCAGTTAGCCATACAAAAAGGGCTCCAGGAGGTGATAGTGTTCTGTCCCCAATTAATAATTGGATTGTGTCTCCGGAGCCATGGGTAGCCAAGAACCACCGGGGAAGATGAGATAGGAAGAACCAGGAACGTGAGTTCCTCCCGGTGGTTCCCAGAAAGGATGATGGAGATTGGCGCCGTGCTTTCGGGGATCACCGTGACCTCCCGGCCAGATATGGTGGTAATTCTCTGGTTGTGGGGCAATTTATGTGTGGGAATGCCCACCTGCCGCACAAACTGGGCAGAGACTAAATTACCCTCTGACCCCCAATCAATCAGTGCCATAGTCCTCCTCTCGACCCCCGGCAATTGCACGAGGGCCGAAATTGAAAATTACCGGGGGGAGTAGATTTGGTCCTGCCCGCCAGACCCCCCATGGTTACTGACAGGCTGCGTCTTTGACCACTGGCAGCATTCGTCCAGACTGTGGTTCAATGAACCGCAGTATGCGCACGTGCCAGCCCTTCACCTTCACCGGCGCTCATCATCGGTCAAGTGCCGAGAGAGCTCCATCGGCTCAGGCGGAGAGCCAACGCTGCCAGTGTTAGTAATCACGGCGGGTGCACGCTCGGTGCGCGGGCGAGAGGAGGACTCTCGCTCCTTCACGTGCTCACGGTACCGGTTGTCCAACCCTACAGCCTGATCTATAAGGCCGTCGAGAGTCTCCGGGACAGGGTGAACCGCAAGATCGTCACGGAGTTGAGCATTTAACCGTGGAGGAATGCGCTGCGCAAAGCAATCTCATTCCACTCTGAATCAGCCGCTACAAGCCAGAACTCCACCGAGTACTCGACTGCTGACAGAGTGCCCTGGCGGAGCGTCATCAGACAGCTCATGACGTTGCCTTGACTCTCACTATGGCCAAACGCACAGGAGAAAGTGTCCACAAATTGATCAAATGTATACCTATGCCCCTCGGGGTTATCAGTCGTGGACCATGCCCAATCCAGGGCTCGGTCCTTGAGCAACAGCGTGAAAAACTGAATTTTGACCACATTCCCTGGGTACTCCTCCCCCACCTACTCCAAGTACATGTGAACTTGAATAAGCAATCCTTTGCATTTTCCCACCTCCCCCGCATACGGGGTAGGCGTGGGAACGGCGATAGTACGGCGCACCGTAGTGCGGGGAGCTGGCTGAGGAGGAGGAGCCTGAGAAGGCGCATTAGTCCAAAGCCTCATCATGTTGGAAACTTGCTGAGTCAGCACTGCGAGCTGGTGCTCGGTCGCTGACGAGCAATCCAAAGCAGACAGCTCTGGTGCTGCAGCACCAGCTGAGCTACCGTCCTGGCTGGCTCGTTCTATCATGGTTTATAAGCTGACAGCTCACGTGCACGATGCAGCAGCACAGGAAAGTAACCACACGAAGGGCACGTTTGAAAGTTTTATTAATTTGCAAAACAAGCGCACAGCTAGGGAAACAGTCACTCACCAGAGAAACCACCCTGTGGAGAGAGACGAGAGCTGTGAGTGGAGGAACAGAGTAACAGGAAGTGGGTAAGCCAAATTGCCACTTACTTGGGTATCCAGGGAGAACCGGCAGGGCCCCAGCGGTGAATAGACAAACCAGTAGGGTGTGGGGGATGAGCTGATGGTGCCTGACCAGGTGGAGATGGGAAGCTGAGGAAATGGTGAGATGTGGCAGGAGAGCGTGCACAATCCTGGAAACACACCTGCACGGTGGCAGCAACCTGAGGAGAGAAGAGCAACAAGGTAAGACAACGCGTCTATGCTTGTCAAATAATACTTGCTTGTCTGTTAGATGGGCAGTATACCCAGACGAGCCAGCATTGAATGTGTGGAGGGAGCCTCCTTAAGTATGCTGGCTGATGAGCGAGGGCAGGTGTGTCTTCTGCCTCAGGTGCATTGATGAATTGATGAATGTGAGACAGGACAGGAGGAGCGCGCTCTCGCTGCCCATGACAGATTTGAGAACCAAAATTGTGGAAAAGCATGAACAGTTTTAAGGCCACAGTTCCATCTCCAGAGGTCTTAATATTTCTGTGTCTGCTTTTTTAAATGATAATTTGATGTCTCATTGTGTCATGGATTAGAATATAGACAAGTTTTTAAAAGCCAAATGTCACGTAATTTTTTTTTCTAAATGACAACGAATTTAGATAAAATACACATAGCTTAAACCAAATATTCATACCGGAGACCATATCACCCACCTGTATTTACATAATTGCACAAAATACACCAGGTGAAGGCCCCACCTTGCTTGCTGGCTTGTGACAGCCAGTCCAGACCACGCCCATGTTTTTGACATCACCAGTTGTACCCTGGCTGCTCTGCCTATCCACATTCACACTTATCAACATTGGACAATCATGACAGAAAGTGACAGTGATTGTGAACAAATTAGTTTAGTTTTGTCTTTTTTTTTTGTCTTTTTTTTGTCAGTGGTTCAGACAGTGACAGAGGCATAGAACCTTACAGGTTTGAGCCGTCCGAGACGGAATCAGATGCTTTGTCTGATGACAACAGTTCCACCGATGACCAGAGAGCAGAACCAGTGGAAAATGTCATTGAACTGGACATTAATCGCCTCCAGAATTGCGAAGCCGAAGGGGGTCTGTCCAGGGCGCCCCATAAATATTGATTTTTCGGAAGCCATTATTATTACAGTGGAGGAGAGCCGCTGCTGTCAAGAAATTGACCTGATCAATATGAAAATGGAGGCGCATACCTGTCAAGGGAGACGTTTTCGCCGTATTTTAATACCGTAAAACGTGGCTATAAGGGACAGCGGAGTAATAATGGACATTTCTCTGGGAAATGTTTTCATACCTGTCAAGTCAGACGTTTTCGCCGTATTTTGGTGCCAAGCGCGGCTGTGGGGGACGGCGCAGTGGTGGACACTTTTCTGGGAAATGTTTTAAATGTAGTTTGTGTTATTGTCAAATATTTTAAGGAAAATACGGGGAAAATGCAATTTTAGCAAAAATGGGCGTATTGCCATTTCTGTACGCCCAAAAGAAAAAATATACTGGAAAAAAAAACTGTGTGTTGAGGAGCACTCCTGTGTGTGATCACTCACAGCTGGTGCTGTCAGATCGCTCAGCGGGAGCTATTCGCACTACCATGAGATGAGATGAGAGAAGTGTGGAGTCACTCATTAGTTTAATTGTCTGGGCGGGCTATTCGCTCAGCGTGAGCTGTTCTCACTACAATGAGAAGTCATTAGGACAATGGTTTAACACGTTGAGCTGTGCAGCGGTTGCGGAACAGACAGAGATCCCAGAGAGGTGTGCCTTGTTGCTCCGCCGTTCCTTATAGCTTTTTACGGTGTTGAAGTACGGCGAAAACGTCTCACTTGACAGGTATGAAAACATTTCCCAGAGAAGTGTCCCTTATTACCCAGCTGTCCCTGATAGTCCCGTTTTAAGGTATGGGTGAAATATCCAATTTTTTCTTTCTTGTTGCTCACTTCAACCTTCCAGTCTCCATATAAACAATCAATTGAAATACCCCAAGCATCAAACTAGGGTACAATCGATTTCGTCACTTCCGCCTTCTTCCCCAGGCGATTCCAGGGGCCGTGTCAGGCCAAGCGCGGCAGTTTTAAATTAACGAATATTCCATTGTTACTGAAGCATATGCACCAAGACCCGAATGGATCGGTTCCCTTTTATATCTAGTTTCAAGATATTTAAAGTACCCTGTTACGTGACATTTGGCCTTTAAGTTTGCTAACCATTGGTATAACTTGGAGCCTGAATCCAATCTAACTTACAGTATATTTCATGACTTGAGTTTGGCACACAGTTCAGCGGTATGCTGAACAGTCTTGGTTTCTTTTATCTAGGTGGTCTTCAGGTAGCTGACGAGCAGAAGGAAGACAGTTATCATTTCCTAGTCTTTACTGATCTGTTTGGTAATCGAACCCATGGAGTTGTTGTGCAGCACTACAGAACCATACAGGTACAAACACATGAGCATAAAAATATGTTGGAACTAATGGATGCAGAAGGCTGTTTCTCACTGGGTTTCTGCTCTGTCAATCCTCTCAGGAAGGTGTCGTCCACAACAGCCACAGAGGCAGTTCAAAATGTCACATTTATACTCCTTTTGCTGTGTGTGTCATCTCCAAGTTCCCCTACTACAGTGCATTAAAAGACTGCTTATCGTGGTAACATATTTTTGTTTTAATTAAAAACATACTGTTTAAAAATGATGATTTTTGAATTTAAATTGTTCTCTTTGAATAAATCCATTTCTGTTAACTTCTTCTTGGCTGCTCAGCCTCATGGCCCAGTTACGACATGCAAGACAAGCCGACTTAGAGGATACAGTTAAGGAGTTTGCAGCCAAGCTGTCCCTGGTTCCTTTACCACCTCCTGGACAGCTGCATGTGGTCAGTAAACATTAATTGTCTTCATCTTTTAAATCATTTTTCCCCTCTTCCTCAAAAATGTTTGTGTTTTTAGTCCTTCAGTCTGCGTCCCCTCCAAGTGGTTCTTCCATCTAAGGAGGATCAGGACAGTCCCGTTATTGACATTGACCTGCATCTACCTTTCCTTTGCTTCACGCATTCATCTCTTCTCCAAGTAATGCAGAACATTGGCCGGTATTCTTTTTTAGCATAAAATGCAACAGAAGACATTAAGGATTCACAAGTTTTCCCATCTGTAGGTGCTGTCTTGTCTCCTCCAAGAACAGAGGCTGGTCTTCTTCTCGTCTGACTGGGCCAGACTCACCCTAATAGCAGAGAGTCTGCTGTTGTACTTGCAGGTTAGCGGAGCAGACATTGTTTTTGCAGTGGCACTACTGATCTTTCATTCAGTTGAAGAAGTTATTTGATTTTTTTTTTTTTTTCCCCCAGCCCTTTTCCTGGGAGCAGCCATATGTTCCCGTCTTGGCAAGAGGAATGTTGGACTTCCTCATGGCCCCTACAGCCTTTCTGATGGGCTGTCACATCAGTCATTTTGAAGAGGTTGCAGCAGTGAGTATACCAGCTTGGATCAGTGTTCAAACTTTAGAATGTATCTATGACATCAATTGATTGTGTAGTCTTTTTCGTCCCATCAAGACCAACTTTGGAAGACAGAATATTGTGCTTGCTCTGGAAGGAAAGCCGATCCTTAAACTGTAAAAGGGTGTTGTACACACTATATGGATTGGCTCACTTTTGAAGACAGCATCAAGGAGCCATTTGAAGAACTACTTCTGACACATCTGCAGTGGCTTAATCTTACATCCTGTGTGTTCTTACATCACATACCTAGTTGCGAGTAGTATAGGGATTCCCATACGTTTTTATTCCGTGTCGCACTCGAATCTGTGCTAATCTGTACCACATACTTGCATGGTTAGATGGGGAAAATTAATAATTGGACATGAGATCAAAAGTCCTGCAAAATTGTGCACTGAGCAAACAATCAAATTCCTTTGTTTCATTATTGGCTTGTTTCTTGCCTCTTTTTAACTCATCTGAACCAAGACCCATAGTTAACCTTATGTGTTCCCCTATCAATGCCATTGTTTGTGTTAGCATTGTGGGAAATGTTAAGGCTCCTGAAAGTTTTTACAGTCCTAGACAAGTCTAAGTATGTTTTGCTACCAGCTCTTGTTCATCTTTAAAATGACTTTACAACAGTGTATTACTGTTTAAGTTTGCCTGTGCTGTGCCTATTACTTCATATCACTGTCTTAGTTGAACTCACATACTCAACAACTCTCTCTGCATTCATTTTAGTCAAGCTTTGCGCACATACTGTATTTTACAGTAGCTTTTTGTTTGTGAAACTGAGCTCATCTCTGTTGTACTGTGCTGTTATGAATTCTGCCCATTGTACCAACTCTCTGTGTGTGTGTGTGAAGGAGACAGAGGATCTAATTCTTGTGAACGTTGATGATGGCATCATTCAGTCGTCTTGGTCTGAAACCTTCGATCTGCCGGTCCTTCCTTCGGCTGCGGCTGAGAGCTTTACGTCAAGGTAGCACACAAGGGACCAGTATGAGATAAATAAGAATGTTTGACTTGTGAAATATGCACAGCTACTTCAGTAGAGTCCAGGAATAAGAAAATGCAAATGAGCACAATTGGTCCCATGATGGCAGAAAACACTTAATATTTTGTTACATGCAACTATGCAGAATCTGCTTTCATGTGAGAAATGTTACAGCACTTGACCTTTGAACTGATAATTGAACAAATACCAGTTTAATCAAATAGTTTAAATTAGATTAAAGTCAATAAAGGAATTACTTGGTGTGTGTTTGTGTTCAGGGCAGAATGTCTTCAGCTTCACTTTGACTTGGAGCTGTGCCACCTCGGTGCAGCTACAGATGCCAGTGTCTTACGATCCCAGCGCAGAGACTGGCAGAGGAGGCTCAACTCTCAAATACAAAACATTGCCTTGGAGCTTGTGGTGAACTTATTCAGGTAGGGCTCTGCACAGGTCCTAGAAAATATTATTCCTGGTCATTTTCACTATTTGGCTTCACTTTCTCTTTTTCTCTATGTCCTGTCACTTTGCCAGAGGAGTGCAGGACTTTTTAAATCACGAGCACAGAGTTTTTAACAGCGAGGAGTTTCTGAGAACAAGGGACCCTGATGACCATTTGTTTTACAAGAAGGTACACTCGCTCTTTGCTAAGCACAAATGACTTGCACATACAGACAGTACAAACACTGACCTCTTTTCTGCTGGTTTCCCTTTGTTGCTGTCCCCAGGTATTAGAAACTCATATCTTCCACTCATTCTTGCGAGACAGGCTGAGCAGGAAGAGGGACGCCTTCAGCTGCATGGAGCAGAACACACGTAATCTTTCTTATAGGTATGGTGCAGACATGATGTCATAACTGAGAGCCTGACGTAACTAGGTAGGAATGAAGAAGGGTGCGGCAAGTAAAGTTGTAAAGTTATAGTCGTTCATATTTCTTACAACAGTCATGCTTGATTCATGAGAGCAGAGGTGGTGGCTTCTTTAACAGGTCCAGCAGGTGTCCGCTGTTTTTGTGTTTAATTGCATGGGAATGATCACTCAGCTCTTTCCTGCCCTACTTTCCTCTCACACATTGAAATGGCTACATTTTATTAGCCTGCCACTAATTTCTGGGATTTTCTAAAGAGGTTTGACTTGTTAAACCACCAGGTGGTGCTTAAGAAACTAGATCAACAACATATTTCATAGATGATAATTATCTAAACCTATTGTAACGATTTTTTAAAAAGATAACTGTTAATAGTTTAAGCATCTCAAAATTCAGTTTTCTTTGCTGAGAGATGCACGGATTGTAAAATTACATAAGTACACTTATCACACGTATAGATGTTTTCTCAAAATTAAATAAATTGAAGAATGTCATTTCAGATTAAAGACTGACTAAAATGTCACTCAGCAGTGGTATGGACCCATGCTGCTTCTATGCATTCTCTAGCTCTGGGCAGCTCCCTCATCGCTTTCTTACTCAAAAGATATAGGCAGACATACGTGATGCAGGGATGTGCATCGGTGACATACTGTGTCCCCATATCAGTTTTCCAGGCAAATGACCTTGTGACTTCAGATGAGGGGTCAACCTGTGTACCAAGTTTGGTGACCACAGCTCTTATAATAGTAACCATAGACCAAAACAGATTTTAAGCTTTTATGACCCAGTGACCTTGACTTTTTGACCCCAAAGCCAATAGTCATACAGGAGGATCCGAAGGTCTGCCTGTGTATGAAGTTTGGTAGCTCTAGTTTCACCAGTTCTAGGATTAGATTGGGGAAAAATATCCTGGATGCAGTTTCAGAAATTCACTTCCATCTGACATAAACATCAACCATTTCCATTGTTTGTAAATTCTGATGACAATAAATATGAATATCAGCTAGTACAGATGTTAGGCCAGTAATACGATCCATTGCCACTTCTCTGTCATGGTAAGCCAAATATCTCATATCATTCTTTAAGACAACAAATTTACTTTTATCAACTCGGAGAAGGGGACATGTCTGAAACAATAAACAAATAAAAATTACCTGTACAACCAGAAAAAAACACCATTTGTATATACTTAACCTATTTCAGTCTGTCTTGTGAAATAAACCCAAAAGGTAGGGAAAAAAAAAAAGGTAGAACCCAGGAAGAAAATGTACAAAGCAGCCATGGTAAATAATTGAGATGAACTGTCTTTTGTTTATATTTCAGCAAACAAAGTGTTTACTATTGAATTAATCTAATGGGGTTTTCTGTTGTAACAGTAAGAATTAGCTGAGATTTTATGGAATTTGCCATGTTATTTCCTTTAACATTCCAGTTTTTAACTGTTTCCCTTCTGCACAGTTTTCAGCAACCCTGATTTAAAGTGGTTCTCCTTTATTTGCAGGAATCGTGCACAGACAGAGTCGCCTCGGCGTCCTCTGATGTCTGATCAGTCCTGGAGTGGGCACCGCAACACCAGTCCTGCCCATGGGCTGAACAAGAGGCTGGGAGCTAGTCTGCCCAATCTGGAACAACCCATGAATGACGGGTTCACCATTGTCCCTTTCAACAGGCCGACATCACTGAGGAAGATGACTCCTGATGTTGGTCGGTACCAGCAAAAGGAAGAGTGAATATGATCTGATGAATTAATGTCAGTTATTAAGTCATTTTGTCTCATTTCAGGGTTAAAGATGACTCAGAAACCTGTGAAGATTTTCCGTCTCCCAGAGTTCCCTCCTCCATTGGCCTATCATTATGTGCAGAACTATTACTCTGACATGATAGCATCACTGGGGAAGGCTATTAATTCTACACCACCTGAAGAATCTGCTCTACTGGCCAGGTACTCTAGAGGCAGGACAAAAAAAGTTGACAACTTGTATGAAGTCAAAAGTGATTCAGGTATTTTTTTGCACAGTAACTTTAATGGTCTATTGATCCTCCTTGTCTTCTTTTCTTCTTTCGGCTGCTCCCTTTATGGGTCGCCACAGTGGATCATTTGCATCCATCTCACCCTATCCCTTGCATCGTCTTCTGTAACACCAACCCTCTCCATGTCCTCCTTCATTACATCCATGAATCTTCTCTGTGGTCTTCCTCTTTTCCTCCTGGCAGCTCCATCTTCAACATCCTTTGTCCAATGTATCCGCTATCCCTCCTCTGCACATGTCCAAACCAACTCAGCCTTGCCGATCTTACTTTGTCTCCGAACCGCTCAACCTGAACTATCCCTCTGATCTACTCATTTCTAATCCTGTCCCTCCTAGTCACTCCCAATGAAAATCCTAGCATCTTTAACTCTGCCTCCTCCAACAAAATCTGTCTTTTTGTCAACGTCACCGTCTCCAAACCATACAGGTACATCTCAAAAAATTAGAATATCATGAAAAAGTTCAATATTTTTTGTCACTCATTTCAGAAAGTGAAACCCATATATTATATAGATTCATTACACAGAGAGTGAAATATTTCAAGTGTTTATTTATTTTAATTTTGATGATTATGGCTTACAGCCCATGAAAACCCCAAATTTAGATTCTCAAAAAATTAGAATATTACATAAAATTAACTTTCAAAAATAGTTTTTTAATAGAAATATTGGCCGACTGAAAAGTATGTCCATGACACTCAATACTTGGTCGGGGCTCCTCTGAATTAATAACTGTATCAGTGTGGTGTGGCATGGAGGTGATCAGCCTGTGGCACTGCTGAGGTGTCATGAAGGGCCAGGTTGTTTTGATAGTGACCTTCAGCTGGTCTGCATTGTTGGGTCTGGTGTCTCTCATCTTCCTTTTGACAAGACTCCATAGATTCTCTGTGGGGTTTAGATCAGGAGAGTTTGCTGGGCAATCAAGCACGGTGATGCCATGGCCATTAAACCAGGTTCTGATACTTTTGGCAGTGTGGAGGGTGCCAAGTCCTGCTGGAAAATGAAATCAGCTTCTCCATAAAGCTTGTCAGCAGAGGGAAGCATGAAGTGCTCTAAAATTTCCTGGTAGACGACTGCGCTGACTTTGGTCTTTATAAAACACAGTGGACAAATACCAGGAGATGACATGCTTCCTCAAATCATCACTGACTGTGGAAACTTCACACTAGACCTCAAGCAACTTAGATTCTGTGCCTTTCTGCTCTTTCTCCAGACTCTGGGACTTTGATTTCCAAATGAAATGCAAAATGTACTTTTATCTGAACAGAGGTCATCGGCTGGTGTTGGTTCTCTGTGTTTTATCAAGACCAAAGTCAGCGCAGTCGTCTACCAGGAAATTTTAGAGCACTTCATGCTTCCCTCTGCTGACAAGCTTCATGGAGAAGCTGATTTCATTTTCCAGCAGGACTTGGCACCCCCCACACTGCCAAAAGTATCAAAACTTGGTTTAATGGCCATGGCATCACTGTGTTTGATTGCCCAGCAAACCCTCCTGACCTAAACCCGACAGAGAATCAATGGAGTATTGTCAAGGGGAAGATGAGACACCAGACCCAACAATGCAGACAAGCTGAAGGTCACTATCAAAGCAACCTGACCTTCATAACACCTCAGCAGTGCCACAGGCTGATCACCTCCATGCCACGCCACATTGATACAGTAATTAATTCAGAAGGAGCCCCGACCAAGTATTGAGTGTGTACATGGACATACTTTTCAGTCGGCCAACATTTCTATTAAAAAACTTTTTTAAAATTAATTTTATTTAATATTCTAATTTTTTGAGAAACTGAATTTGGGGTTTTCTTGGGCTGTAAGCCATAATCATCAAAATTAAAATAAACACTTGAAATATATCACTCTCTCTGTAATGAATCTTTATAATATATACCCTTTGCAGCATCTTCATGGGGTTGGTCTCATTTAAAAGAAAACACTTTGAATTTTTTGGCAAAAAAAACATAATCTCTCTACGTGCTCCGGCCACTGAGTTACAGTCATCTAAACATACTGAACTTGAAGAAAATAAATTTGGACACGGTGTTTTTTTGGATACAAATGCTTGCAAATAACACACAGCTGTCCGATCCGGCTGGAAAATGCAACAGAAATGTAGAACCAAGTGTTATCAAGCTGAGATCCAAATTTGGTAACAATACCACAAAAATTGAATATTTTACACAGCTTTGTTCTCAGGCTGTTCCCAGGCGTTTTGGAACTGTGCCAAATTGTGCCAAATGGCACAGTTAGGAAAAACGTCTGTAACTTTTGAATAATTCAATGTAGAATCTTCATTTTGGGCTCTAATGAAAGGTCACATTCAGGGCTGTGTGTGTGTGTGTGTGTGTGTGTGTGTGGTGGTGGTGGGGGGGTTGTCCCCCCCCCGCTACAAAAGACGGAGTTCGGCCCTCGCTACATGACGGATTACACTCCTTGCATGTTTTCACAGCGGCACGCCCCCCCCCGCTCCTCTTCTGCAGCGGTGGGGGGGGGGCGTTCACGGTTCGAACACGGCAAATGAACCGTTTATCGCGGCGCACGCACAGTTGTAATTTACCGATCGGTCAAAAGTCATTTTTTGATTAAAATTTTCAGGGATAAATAATAAATTTAGCTTATAACACCTTACCTCTTCACAGCAGCAGAGTCCTGGCAAACTTCTCTTCCCCATTGTCAGACGAACGCGACGCTGGTCCGCTCGTGGATCCCGATCAAAACAATTCCAATATTTTTTTTTTTTTTTTTTTTTTTTTTTTTTTTTTAACCTCTCGGCGCCACACCAGTCGGCTGCCTTTTGCAACAGCGGCTCGATTCCGAGTTTTTTTTTTCCCCCTTCCTCTCTCTTTTGATCACTTTTTTTTTCACCCCACTTATATCACGGACACACGGATCGTCCCAAATGTCTCCTGAGCCGGTGGACGGAGCCACTGTTTATAGCAGGATTCGATACAACAGGGAAGAGCTGCTAGCATTTAACCGCCACCCGGTCCCACTGGAAAAACTCGACATACCGAGAGAACTGAGGCAAAAACGCCGCGGCTGCCGGGCTGGAGTAAGGCGGAGGACAAAAAATATAAGGTACAGACCCTCCCTTCCATCTGTTGTCATGGGAAATGTACGGTCGATACTGGGAAAGTTAGATGAGCTAGCGGCTATCTCCCGTTATGATAGCACTTACCGGGAGTGCTCTCTCCTTTTGTTTACTGAGACGTGGCTAACTGAACTAGCAGCAGATGCTAACATTGAGCTGGAGGGTTTTCACATGATACGAGCTGACCGAACACCAGAGAGTGGCAAAACTAGGGGCGGTGGAGTGATAATGTATGTTAACAACAACTGGTGTAGACCGGGACATATCACTGTTAAACAACGACACTGCAGTAAAGACATTGAGTTGCTAGCTGTTAGCATGAGGCCTACATATCTGCCGAGAGAACACTCACACGTGATCTGCATTGTTGTTTATGCAAATCCGACGGCGAACGCTGGGACAGCGCGTGACGTCATCCATTCAGTAACCAGCAGGCTGCAGACAGAACACCCAGATGCTCTTCTCCTCATCTCAGGCGATTTCAACCACGTTTCACTGTCTCCCATTCTGCCCACTTTCACCCAGTATGTCACATGCCACACTAGAGACAATAAAACACTGGATTTGTTCTACGCAAACACTAAGGAGGCGTACACCTCATCACAACTCCCCCCACTTGGGAGATCGGATCACAACTTGGTTCATCTCCGACCGGTGTACAAACCCCTAGTGCACAGACAACCTCCGGCCATGCACACTGTGGAGTTATGGTCTGAGGAGACAATGGACACTCTAAAGGACTGTTTTGAAGCCACCGCCTGGAAGCAGCTCTGCGATCCACATGGTGAGGACATCGATGGCCTCATTCACACCTTCACGGGCTACCTCAGCTTCTGTGTGGACAAATCCGTTCCCACCAAGACCATACGGCGTCACTCAAACAACAAACCCTGGATCAACCCTGAGATAAAAACACTTCTGAGAGAGAAGAAGAGGATCTTCAGGTCGGGGAACAGGGAGATGCTGAAGTCCGTACAGAGGGAGCTGAGGAGAAAGATCAGAGAAGGCAAGGACAGCTTCAGGAAGAAGATGGAGGACAAGCTGCAACAGAGCGACATCAGCGGGGTCTGGAGAAACCTCAAAACCATCTCGGGGCTCCAGAATACCTCCCCCCAGGCCACGGGGGGCAGGGAGTGGGCGAACAACCTGAATCTGTTTTTCAATAGATTTGACCAACCGCCCCCCCCCCCCCCCCCCTGTCTGCACAACAACCACTGCTGCCCCTAAGAAATCAAGTCCTGCTACCCACTCCCCACTCCACCGACACCCCCCCCCACTCCCAACACACAGCCCCCCATCCTGACCCTGACCAAGACCCAGGTGAGGACGGAGCTGAGGAAGATCAAGGCGAGGAAGGCGTCGGGACCGGACGGCATCAGCGCAAAGCTCCTCAAGTCCTGTGCAGACCAGCTGTGTGGGATTGTGACATATATCTTCAACATGAGCCTGAAACTGGGGAGGGTACCACAGCTGTGGAAAACATCTTGTGTGGTACCTGTACCAAAAACTTCCCACCCCAAAGACCTGAACAGCTTCAGACCGGTGGCCTTGACATCCCACTTGATGAAGACCCTGGAGAGACTGCTCCTTGCTCATCTCCGCTGCCTGGTGGAACCAGCGATGGATCCACTCCAGTTCGCCTACCAGCATGGCATTGGGGTGGAGGATGCGGTGATCTTCCTCCTTCACCGTTCTCTGTCCCACCTGGAGAAGCCCGGGAATATGGTGAGGATCATGTTCTTTGACTTCTCCAGTGCTTTCAACACCATCCAACCGATGATCCTGAAGGACAAGCTGCTGCGCGCAGGGGTGGACCAGCACCTGTCATCATGGATCCTGGACTACCTCACGAACCGGCCTCAGTTTGTGAGAACCCGGGACTGTGTTTCCGACACGATCATCAGTAGCACGGGGGCCCCCCCAGGGAACGGTGCTGGCTCCCTTCCTGTTCACTCTTTATACTGCGGACTTCTCACACAACACAACACATTGCCATCTACAGAAGTTCTCTGATGACTCTGCGATCGTTGGTCTCATCTCCAGCGGAGATGAAGCTGAGTACAGAGGGCTTATCCAGGACTTTGTGGACTGGTGCCATCGGAACTGCCTCCAGATCAACGCGAGGAAAACTAAGGAGCTGGTGGTGGACTGCCGCAGGCATGGGCAGCCCCTCACAGCACCAGTAAATATACAGGGAACAGACATCGAGATGGTGACATCCTACAAGTACCTGGGTATTCATCTGAACAATAAACTAGACTGGTCACACAATACTGACGCCCTCTACAAGAAGGGACAGCGCAGGCTGTTCCTGCTGAGGAGACTCAGGTCTTTTGGTGTACAAGGGGCGCTGCTGAAGTCATTCTATGACACGGTGGTGGCATCAGCCATCACTTTTGGAGTGGTCTGCTGGGGCAGTGGCATTACTGCAGCCGATAGGAAGAGACTGAACAAACTGATTAAGAAAGCTAGCTCTGTCCTGGGGCAACGCCTTGATCCGATGGAGGAGATAGGAGAGAGAAGGACGGTGGCTAAACTGTCATCTCTGCTGGAGTCCGAGTTCCACCCTATGCAGGACATACTGGATGCACTGAGGAGCTCATTTAGCAGCAGACTACATCATCCCAGGTGCACAACCGAGAGGTTTCGTAGGTCCTTCCTACCAACGGCTGTCAGACTGTACAACCTAAGCAGGGCTGCTCGCAGAGATAGCAAAAAGACGTAACAAACTAATAGTTTTTTTTTTGAATGCAAAAGATGCAATAGACTTACACAATGGTCCTCTCCGGCATACAACTAGGAACATACCGGTCGCTATGGAGGGTGAGAATATGTATGGGCACATAATCATACCATGTAGGATAACTAAATAGACGGTTATGCTGTTTCATCCCACCTAGCAACAATGCTCTGCACTGTGTGTGTTTATATATTTACATATTTATTCCATCTAGCTACAATGCTCTGCACTGGGTGTGTTTATATTTATATATCTATATATTTATTCCATCTAGCTACAATGCTCAGCACTGGGTGTGTTTATATTTATACATCTATATATTTATTCCATCTAGCTACAATGCTCCGCACTGTGTTTTTATATATCTACATATTATTCCATCTAGCTACATTGCTCCGCACTGTGTGTGTTTATATACTTGCATATTTATTCCACCTAGCTGCAATGCTCCGTACTGTGGGTGTTTATATATTTACATATTTATTCCATCTAGCTACAATGCTCTGCACTGTGTGTTCATATATTCATATATTTATTCCATCCAGCTACAATGCTCTGCACTGTGTGTCTGTGTGTGTGTGTGTGTGTATATATATTTTATAGTAATATGTACATATGTATATTAGCTGCTCTTGCTTGCTTGTTTTTTTTTTCTTGCCTTCTGATTGTTGCTCTGAGTGTTGCTATCCCTGTGCTGTTGCAATCCTGGAATTTCCCCGTTGTGGGACTAATAAAGGCTTATCTTATCTTATCTTATCTTATATTGTGGTTTTGGCGAATGATTTACGACCTTTGTCGTCGGCCTCTGTCGGTCTATGATGACGGAAGAGAATCCTAAACGTCTATTCTGCTGGAATGAGTGCAGGTCCCACTTGTGGGTGTTCTCCATGCTGCTGGGTGAACCTGGGTCTGTAGCAGGTTCGTCCAGCGTCCTTTGTTTTCATCTGCTGCAACAGTAAATATCTCTTCACCCAGCCCGAATTTCTGTGCTTCAATTGGCTCCTGCATTCACAGTAGGCGGGTCCTCCTTCCTAGGTTTTCATTCATTGGCTCTTCATGGTTTCAGAAACCCAATTCAAGGCTCTTATTAGTCGAATGAGAGGTCAATCAGATAAACTAATCTGTTCGCGGCTGTGACTGCAGCTTTTTTTTTCAGTGGCGCTTGGAGGCCAGCACCATCTCCATCTGCACCATCATCAGTATATCATGCGTCATGCGTCCGAGCGCGCACGAGGGTGCACGAGAGCACCCTCGTGCGCCCTAGGACGCAGAGACTTGCCCGCCCGCGGAACAACGGAGCGCAAGTGGTTAAGAACATAAAAAACATTAAGAACATAGTATATAGGGACTTCCGGGAAGATGGCGGAGAGACATAACGCTTAAACAGAGAGCTCTCCCTAGCCGGATTAAAAATCATCGGTAAATGGCCAACTCGACATAAGCGGATCAATAAACTAAGGGATGAAAACACGAAGGAGCCGGGCACAAGGACAAAAGCAGAGTAAAATTAAAGAATTCCTCTTCAACAACGCAGGAGAAACCGCTGAACACGGGGCCCAAAAAAACGAGGTGACCGCAGCAGAGAAAATGGAAGACACAAAACTCGATACCATGAACACTGGCATCGCCAGTTTGGGTAAAGAGTTGAGAGACTTCAAACGGCAGCTACAACAGGATTTAGCGGCTCTTAAGGAGGAGCTGAAAAAAGAGATTAAGGAAGAAATTATGGGCCTCCGAAGAGAAATGGAGCGCAAGCTAGCAGAAAACATGGAGGAGCTGCGCTCCCAGCGGGCGTGTATGACAGAAGCGCAGGCCCGAATATCAGAGCTGGAAGATTGGAATAGCGAGGCAAGCGAACAGCTGCAGACCCTGACGGCACAAATGCAGAGGATGCAGGAGAAAGTAACCGACTTGGAGAGCAGGTCCAGACGGGGCAATATACGCATCTTCGGGATCCCGGAGGGCATTGAAGGCAACTCGATGACGAAATTCATGGATCAGTTCTTAAAAAAAGAGCTGGAACTGCCCAGCGAAGCGGATCTGCAGATTCAACGAGCGCACAGAGCCTCGGCACAGAACCCGAACCCACGCTCTACACCCAGGTCAGTTGTGGTAAACTTTCTGAAATATGATGTAAAGGAAAGAATCCTGACACGAGCGTGGAAAAAAAAAGATACGAATCGGCGACAAGCAGATATTCTTTGATCATGACTACCCGGCGGAAATTGTGCAGCAGCGGAAGAAATATGCCAACATTAAAAAAACGCTGAAAGAAAAAAAAATTAGATTCCAAACGCCGCTAACGAAGATGAGGATTCATTAGGAGAACGGCGTAAGAACCTACAACACAGCCAGAGAGGCAGCGCAGGACATGATGGAGTGGGGCCTTGAGGTGTACGTGCCGGAGGAAACGGTAGGAGCAGCGGAGGCCCTGAACGCATCATGACAGCCGGAGTGGAGGCGAGTGAACGGCAAAAGACGGGGGGAGACGTGGCGCAGCGGGCCCAGGAAAGACTACAAGGCTTTCAACTGAAAGCCTAGATTATAACAAAGATTAAGAAAGACACAGAAGAAATGAAGGCCAAGAAGACAAGGTAAAAGAGAAACAGACGGCTAGGAGAGGTTTAAGTGATATTTGTTGGACATTTCTAGACTAATGACTATTTCTTGGATAGTAAATACAGGTCTAGGGAGGGCCCTACACTCGGTGAGGACAATCCCTCCACCCACCAACAGGGACCAGTGGGCAGAAGAAAGGCCCAAAGTACGGAGGTCGAGATTTTTTAATGTGTTTTTATATAAATATGTGTTATTTTTGTTGTTAAAGGGGCTAGGAGCACAAGTTAAAAAAATGGAAAAACATGATTATGGGTAAAAATCTTAAGATAACACTAAACGTGAATGGTCTGAACTCACCTGTTAAAAGGGAAAGAATAATAAGAAAATTCAAGAAAGAAAAAGCCGAAATTATATTTATGCAAGAGACACATTTGAGCAAGACAGAACATGTGAAACTAAAGAGATTTGGCTATAAGAACTCCTGCTACAGTTCATTTAAGGGAGGAACTAAAAGGGGGGTTATGATACTAATCTCAAATAAAATACAATTTGAATGTGAACAGGAAATCCAGGATAAAGAAGGCAGGTATGTAATAATAAAGGGTAGCATAGATGGAATGCAGATCACATTAGTGAGCATCTATGCCCCACCAGAAAGTGACAAGGGTTTTTTTCAACATCTGTTTGATCTCATAGCAACACACAGTGAAGGAGTCCTAATTTGTGGAGGGGACTTAAATGCTGTCATGGATCATGAAATTGATACAACAAGTGTTAAGAAGACAAAAAAACATGTAACAAAATTCATAAGAACCTCACTGGCAGAAATGGGTATGGTAGACATTTGGAGGGACCTGCACCCACTCGAAAAAGACTATACACATTATTCAGCAGTCCATAAAGTACACTCTAGAATAGATTACTTCCTTATGAATGAAGATGACAGACACAGGGTGAGAAATTGTTGGATTGGAGGGGCAGAAATATCAGATCATAATCCTATATACATGGAAATAAATTTAAACAATAGAAAACGACAAACAACATGGAAACTTAATGTAGGACTGTTAATGATGATAAAATGAAAGAAAGAATAAAAGTAAACATAAATGAATATATCCAAGAGAATGACAATGAAGAAGTGGACCCAACAATACTATGGGATGCACTAAAAGCCGTGTTAAGAGGTAAATTAATTGTTGAAACAGGAAAAGCAAATAAGACTAAACTGGAAGCATATGAACAAAGATGTGAGAGACTGAGGGAATTAGAACATAAACATCAAAGCACAAATGACCCAAAAATATATCAAGAAATTAAAGAAGAAAAAATAAAGATAAAAGAAACACAAATGGATGAAATTGAAAGGAAAAATAGATATCTAAAGCAAAAATATTATGAAACGGGACCAAAAGCCACAAAACTGCTGGCAAAACGGTTAAGAAAACAACAAACAATGAATAATGTATATAAGATTAAAGACCCCACCACAAATAAAACCACAGTTAACCCAGAAAACATCGAAGAAATATTCCATAATTTCTACCAAGAACTATACTCGCAACCTGAAGAAACAAATACTAAAGATATTAAAAAATTTCTATGCACATTGGACTTGCCATCAATAGGAAATCAACAAAATGAAAAGCTAACAGCAGAAATAACAACACAAGAGATTAGAGATGTGATTAAGTCACTTAAAAACGGTAAATCACCAGGTAGTGATGGATACCCATCTGAGTTTTATAAACTGTTTATAGAAGAACTCACGCCACAGCTTCTAAAGTCATTTAATTGGACGTTGAACAACAACAAAATACCTCCATCATGGAACGAAGCCATTATTTCAGTCATTTTAAAGCCAGGGAAAGATAGAGAACAATGCGGAAACTATAGGCCAATCTCTTTATTAAATGTGGATTATAAAATATATACAACAATTATATGTAAACGAATAAAGACATTCTTGACGGAATTGATAGAAGATGATCAAACTGGTTTCATAGAGGGACGCCAAACACATGACAATATCAGGAGAACAATACATATAATTAATCAAATACATAAAGAAAAGAAAAGCGCAGTAATAATGAGTTTAGACGCAGAAAAAAGCATTTGACAGGGTTAACTGGAAATTCCTATATAGTGTGCTGGAACGCTTTGGATTTAACGAAAAATCAGTACAATGCATAAGGACGCTGTATCAAGAACCTGTGGCAAGAATCAAGATAAACGGTTAGCTTAACAGACAAAGTAAATATACAAAGATCAACTAGGCAGGGATGCTGCTTATCGCCCACCTTGTTTGCTCTGTTCATAGAGCCACTGGCTCAAGCGATACGACAAAATAAGAAATTAAAAGGTGTAACAATAAAGGGGGCGGAACACAAGATTGGGCTATTTGCAGACGATATTATAGTTTACCTTGAACAACCAGATGAATCAATAATGGAAATGATGAACTTGATAGAAAATTTTGGAAATTATCAGGATACAAGATAAACATAACAAAAACCACAAATACTGACATTCCACTATAACCCCTCTAAACCAGATAACTGATAAGATCAAACTAAACTGGGAAACAAAAGAAATAAAATACCTTGGAGTGAACATACCTAAAGACCTAAGCAAAAATTATAAAGCAAACTATGATAGGTTGGAACAAGAAATAAAAAAAGATATTGATAGCATGGTCAATCTTAAATATGGATCTGAATTCAAAAATTGAGACAGTCAAAATCAGCATACAACCTAGATTACTTTACCTCTTCCAGGCTATACCAACAGAGATTCCAGATGCCCAATTCTCAAAGTGGGACAGGATGATATCGAGATTTGTTTGGGGAGGTAAAAAACCAAGAGTGAAATATAAAAACTCTCCCAGTTACCAAAAGAGAAAGGAGGCATGGGCCTACCGAGTCTAAAGGAATATTACTACTCAGCACAAATAAGATATATCATATGTTGGTGCGACGAGGGATATGAGGCAAAATGGAAAGAAATGGAAAAGGAAATTGAGGGACTCCCAGTACAAAGCATAATAGGAGATAAAGATGCATATAAGCAAATCAAACAAATAGACCCAATCACTAAATTTACTTTAGAACTGTGGTATAAATAGTACAAAAGTATAATATAAAGGAAGACATAAAACTATTGAAATGGGTAGCATTTGACAGTCAGTTTGAACCGGCAAAACAAGATAGGGGATACAAAAATCTGGTGAACAAGGGAATCACAGCATGGGGCAATATCGGAAAAAAAGATCTCGGGAGCTTTGTAAACATCAGGAGAAAATTTAAACTAGAAAGATCGGAATTCTTCAGATATCTGCAGATGAGAGACTATTATATGAAGAAGATTAGGCATAACCTCCAAACAGATGTGAGCGAGATTATACAATTCATTTTAAGCTCATATACAGGAAATAAAACAAGAATTATTTCAAAGCTATATCAGAAACTTATGGCAAACAATCATTCAAGTAACTATATAAAGGAGAAATGGGAGAAAGAGCTCAATTTAAAACATAACAGAAGAAAGCTGGCAGGAAATATGGAAAACACAACACACGTCAACAAATTCAAGAACATGGAGGGAATTTGGATGGAAAAACCTGATTCGCTTTTTCATTACACCACAGATTCAAGGAAAGTATACAAATACCCAATCTATATGCTGGAGGGGATGTGGGGCTCAAAATGCAGACCACTCGCATATGTTTTGGAAATGCTGCAAATCTCATCATTCTGGAAATCTATACATGTGACAATACAGAGGATATTAGGATATAATATACCAATGAACTGTAACTTGATGTACCTATGTGATCTTAAAAGAGACAATGTTATACAGGCTGAGGACAGATATCTAGTTAAAATCTTGTTGATTGCATGTAAAAAAACAATCTCAAAAAAATGGCGATCAGAAGTTCTTCCTGACCAAGAGCAATGGACTGACATTATTGAGGACATACGTATGATGGAAAAAACTAACATATCGACAAAGAATGCAAGAAGGACTATGGGAAAAAAAATGGCGGAAATGGACACACTACAAAGTGCAACAACGAGACAGATATTGAAAGAATAACCAAAGACGCTGGAAAAAACCAGAAGAATTAAGAGATGGAAACTAAAAACTTGATGCTCCAACATTTGTCCCCCCCCCCCTTTTTTTTTTTTTTTTTTTTTTCTCCTTTTTCTTTTTTACTCTAGCCCCTTTGTTTTTTTTAAATGTAGACTGTGATCTGAATGCAATATATATAATGAAAAATGAATAAAAATCTTAAGTTACAAAAAAAGAACATAGTATATAAAACTTTAAAACAAAAAACTCTCAAAAGATCTTCCTGAACTAAGGTCTTTTTAGCGACCTTAGAAGAGCCTTGATGGTGTGTTGGCTCTGAGGGAAATTCCTCAAACTTTGTTACGTGTTGAGGGCCCTCCCTTACCCCTGTAGGTTGTCCCATGTTTTTAACGTGAGTTTCAGATCCCAATCCGAACTTGTAATGATTTTTTTTTTTTTTTTTTTTTTTTTATGCCTATACCCTATGAAATTGTGCGCAACCTCCCACCACCATCACAGCAAACAATCACGTTAATACAGTATTTGTTAGTGTGGAGAGTTCATGTGGTTCATTGTCACTAGGGATGGGCATTCGGTGAAATTTTCTTCACCGATCGTCGGGAGAATTAATGATTAATAATCGGTTAATCATTAACATTTTTAGGTACGTAACAAGGCAGGTAGACTACATTAGAACATCAGGTGCACGGAGAGCGGCACAACTCAAATCCACCTCTCTCTCTGTTCGCTGTTGTCGTGTTGGCTCGCTCGGGAATCTCGCAAGCTGATTGGCCGAGACGTTTCACCCCGCAAGCTGATTGGCCGAGACGTAAATCATTTTCATCTTGAGTTACGTATCTTGTTATAAGAATAAGAGTTCTAAAAACATATTTATGTACACTTTATTTACATCTACGTATGTATGTACACTTACACACACACACACACGTGTGTGTGTCTTCTACCGAATCTTCATGACCTTCTCAATAAAGTTTCTGAAAAAAAAAAAAAGAATCTTCACGACCGCCATTACTCAGCGCGCAACCACTGTTGGCGGTTTCTTCGCGTAATAAGGGTGTTCCATGGACCCTGTCGATGAGGTATATTTGTATGCTGCATTGCAGTGATTGCAGTACACCTGGTCATTTTTTAAACTGAAATGGTCCCACGCAACACTTCGCCGTAACCGCTTGCCCTACGGAAGCTCGTATGTATCAACTGAGGCACGCCGGGGTACGGCGATGGTGTAATGTTTCCCCCTGGTGCCCAAATTTTGCCATTGCATTGTTTGAGGACAGCCGTGCATAGGCCTAATAACCTCGGATTGTTTAAAAAAAAAAAAAAACGGTTTGTCGACGAAAATGAACTTCGTCGGTGAAATTCTTAATGATCAATTATCGGTTAATCGGTAAATTATGCCCATTCCTAATTGTCACATTTCTATTTTAACAAGTTTTTTTTTTTTTTTTTTTTTTTTTTTTTTTTATTTAAGTTTTTGTAAAGGGTATACAGGTCGTTACAGCAATGCAGTGTTTACATTTTCATCACATGTTCCCTTATTTTCTGATATCTGACAACATTGGAAGATTAATTCTTACAACACCCCTTTTTTTTTTTTTTTTTTTTTATAAAGTGAAAGAAAAAGTGAAATTAAAGAGAAAAAAAAACAAAAAACAAATAACAAAAAAACCCCAAACAAACCAGTAAAAAACAAACAAAAAGAAAAAGTAAGTAAATAAAGATAAAAGAGCATCTGAGTAGCCTTGGAACAAAGAGCGGAACCATTATTGAAATGGTATTTGTCAAAGATTAGATCTAATGGAAGACACATATGCGGTCCAGGGTTGCCAAAAGTTCATGAACACATCCATGTCCTGTCTCAGTGCGAATGTCAACTTTTCCATCGAGTAAATGTCTTGGATCACGTTAGTCCAATCTTCAGGTGTAGGACAGTCCCTTCAACATCCATTTTTTAGTTAGAGCTTTTTTGCTTGCCAATATTAAAACATTGAATAAGTATTTTTCTCCTCGTCTTTCCAGTGAGTCCGGTAGTAAACCCAAATACAAAGTTACAAAAGAAAAGGGAACTGTAATTTTGAATATTTTCCCCAATATTGTCTGTACCTTGGTCCAATATTGGTGGATAACTGGGCATGACCAAAACACATGAAAATGATTTGCAGTCTTTTCACCACACAAGCGCCAACAGTTCAATCCCTTATGGGTAAATTTGTTTTGTGCAGGTGTTCTGAAAAATCTTGCCAAGTTTTTCCATCCAAATTCTCTCCACTGCAGGGATGAGGTACTTTTCCATTGCTGTTTATTTAGCTTTTCCCATATTTCCAGTTGTAAAGTGAAATTCCCCTCTTTTTCCCATCTCTCTTTTATATAAGATGTGTTGTCTCCTTTTAAGTCTTGAAGACCTTGGTATATTTTAGAAATGTATCTGATCCCTGGGATCCCTTTATATGCCATTAAGAAGACCTTCAGAACACCTGACTGGGCCCTTTCCAAAACCTCCTTTTTAAGTATATTGTTTATGTGGTGTCTAAGCTGGAAGAACCTGTAAAGGTCTTGATTTATTAGGCCTTGTTTTTTCAAATCTTCAAAACTTCTTAAGATTTGCCCTTTAAAAAAATCGTAATATTTTATCAGCCCTTTCTCCTTCCACTTTTTAAATCTGGTGTCTGTTTTATTAGGAGTAAAGTCCTGATTATAGGCGATCCATTGCAGAAGTCGATAGGGCTCTTTAGTTTGATTCTCTCTGACTATCTTAAACCAAATTTTTAGCGGGGTCTCTATCCACGGGTTAGTGTTATTCAAAAGCTTAGGTAAGACATTGTTCCCTATTATCGCCTGTAGGGGGATGTCACTTGTTATTTGGCATTCGATCTCCTTCCATTGTGCAGTGTAGACTGGGTTACATATCTCTACTAAAGTTTTAATTTGTGCGGCTTTAAAGTAGTCCCTGATATTAGGCAGCGCGAGCCCACCTTTGTCTTTGTTTAGCTGTAGGGTTCTATATCTGATTCTAGGTCTCTTGCCCTGCCATATGAATCTTGAGATCCTTCTGTCCAGCTCCTGCCATGTTTTTTTTGGGAGGTTCTACCGGTATTGTTTGGAAAAGGTATAGAAGACGTGGAAGTATATTCATTTTGACTGCTTCAATTCTTTGTGCAGTACCCAAGAATCGTATCATATTCCATCTTGCTAGGTCAGATTTTATTTTTGTCACCAGTGGATCATAGTTTAGTGATATAATTTTGTTGAGTTGTTTCGGGATATTGACCCCCAGATATTTCATAGATTCCGACTCCCAGTTAGTTTTGAGTTTGCTTAGTGAATAATGATTTGGGTCATAGTTGAATGTTAAAACTTGGGTTTTATACATATTTAATTTGTACCCCGATAAATCTCCATACTCTGAAAAAACTGAGGTTAGTTCTGGTAAAGAAGTGTCCGGCTGCCCTAGGTATATTAAAATGTCATCAGCAAAGAGTGCTATTTTATGTTCCTTCTGACCAAGTGTAATACCTTGAATTTTTTGGTTTTGTCTTATCCATTGGCTCAGAGGTTCTATGAAGATTGCAAAGAGCAGTGGAGACAGGGGGCAGCCCTGACGACATCCTCTTTCCAGTTCAAAAGATGATGATAAATTACCGTTAATCCTTATTTTAGCTGTTGGTTTTTTATATAATGCCTGTATAGTTCTAATGAAGTTGTTATGAAAATTGAAACTGGATAAGATTCTATATAGAAAAGACCAGTCAACCGAATCGAATGCTTTTTCAGCATCTAATCCCAATATGACTGCATTTAAGTTATATTTTTTTATATGATGAATTATGTGTAAAGTGCGTCGAATGTTGTCTTGTGTCTGTCTTTGTCTTATAAAACCTGTTTGGTCTAAATGAATTAGGTCTGTCAGTATATTTTCTAACCTTTTGGCAAGGATAATGGTAAAAAGCTTATAGTCCTGATTTAGTACACTGATTGGTCTGTAGTTGGAGCACTCTAGTTTATCCTTTTCAGGTTTAGGTATAACTGCAATGACCCCTTCTCTCCAGGAGGGGGGGATTTCCCCTGTGTGGAGGACATAATTAAATGTTTTCAGGAGGAGAGGAGATAGTTGCTGTTTAAAGGTTTTGTACCACTCTGCTGTATAGCCATCAGCTCCTGGGGATTTGTTAGCTTTAAGTTTCATAATTGCTTTTTCCAATTCTTTAGGATGTATTTCTGACAGTAGTGTTTTATTTTGTGACTCCGTAAGTTGGGGAAGGTTTAATGTGTTTAGGAATGCCTCGGATGCGTTTTTATGTTTTTTGTGGGAGTATAAGTTCTTATAGTAATTCTCGAAGTTTTTAAGAATATCCTGAATTCAGAATTTTATTTCCTTTGATACTGGGTCTCTGATTTTGTAGATTGCTCTTTCTGTTTGATGTTTCCTCAATTTATAGGCTAGCAATTTTGCCGATTTACTGCCTGCTTCATAGTATTTTTGTTTCAGAAATGTAAGTTTCTTCTGGATTTCTATTGTGTAGATCTCATTTATTTGGTTTTTAATTTCCTTAATCTTGAGCGAGTCAGTAGAATGAGTGTTGCCTTTGTGTTCTTTTTCTAGGTTCCTAAGTTCTGACTCTAATGTGGATAGTTTTTCTTGTCTTAGTTTCTTTTGGGTTGCCAGTTTTGCAATAATCTTTCCTCTTATTACAGCTTTACATGCATCCCACAGTATTAAAGGGGATACTTCTCCATTATCGTTATCTTCCAAATATCTGAGAATATCTGATTCCAATTCATCTTTCAATGGTCCTTTCAGGACATTTGAATTTAACCTCCAAGAAAATGTATTTTGTGTATTTTTGGATATTTAAGTCCATGTAGATCGGACTGTGGTCGGAGAGATCCATCAGTCCTATTTTACATGTTTTTACTCTTCCAATGTCTCTATTAAACATAAAAAAATAGTCAATCCTTGAGTATGATGAATGTGGAGTTGAGTAAAATGTATAGTCTTTTACACTGGGGTTGAGTTCCCTCCACACGTCACAGATTCCCAATTCTTTTAGTAGCATCCGAGTCTTCCTGTTTTGGGTGTTATTTTGATGTGGGGAATTACCAGAAGCATCCCAGTATGGATTCAGTCTAAGATTGAAGTCCCCACCACATATCACTAAACCTTGAGCTTTAGTTATCATTAGGTCGAATACATTTTTATAAAATTTCCAGTTAGCCCCTGGGGGAGCATACACATTCAGCAGGGTGATATCTTCTCCCTCTAGCCGCCCAGTTACCAAACTGTATCTCCCTTCTTTATCTTTGTGTTCTGATTTTTTTTCAAATGTAATTTTGGTTGATATCAATGTCGCTACTCCCCTCCTCCTCCCTGATTTATATGAAGATGAAGAGATCATTTTAAACCCTTGTCTACTGAGTTTATTGTGTTCCACGTCTGTTAGGTGGGTTTCTTGTAAAAGTATTATTCCTGCTTTGTCTTTTTTCATTTTGCCTAGAATCTTGGATCTTTTAACTGGATTCAGGATTCCTTTTACATTATATGAAATTATTTTGGTTACACCCTGTTTCTCCATTGTGTTGTTTTGTTTAGTATAACTGTGTGGTGGCCCTCTTTTGTGCTACTCAGAAACTGAAAGAACATTAAAAACAAGAAAAACATTAAGAACGTAGTGTAAAAAACTTTAAAACAAAAGGCTGTCATAAGAACTTCCTGAGCTGAGGTCTTTTTAAAGACCCTGTAAGAGCCTTGATGGAGTGAAGGCTCTGAGGGAAATTTCTCAAGCTCTGTTACGTGTTGAGGGCCCTCTCTTACCACTGAAAGTAGTCCCATGCTTTTAACGTGAGTTTCAGAACCCAATCCAAACTTGTAATGATTTTTTTTTTTTTTTTCCTTTTATGCCTAAACCCTGTGAAATTGTGTGCACCCTCCCACCCCCATCACATCAAACATTCACGCAAAAACAGTATTTGTTAGTATGAGGAGAACATGTGGATTATTGTCACATTTCTATTTTAACAAGTTTTTTTTTTTTTTTTTATTATTACAAAGACTTATTTGTTTCAAATAATATGATTGTTCCATGAAATGTTTTACCACATGCTGAATATGCATCTCCTTTAATGTTTGTTACCTTGTATGAGGGGGGTTGGATGTGCGGATTGATTCAAGAGAAAAGAAAAGAAAAAAAAAAAAAAAAAAAAGGTCGCTATTCCAACCTGAAAACGGATAGTTTATCCACGACGCTCTGGTGCTGGGTTTCCCGCTGCTGGTCCGTGGATTTTGAAGGTCTTTGTGTTGTCCATGTTTGCGCTTTGATCTTCTGACTCGGGTCTGCTGCGGGTTTAAATACCGTTACCGGGAGCCCTCTTTTCGCCATGTCAGCTGTTGCTTCTTCCGCCGAATTATAGAGACACGTTTCATCGCCGTAGAAGACCCTTAACTTCGCAGGAAATGGTGTCTGAAAGCGCAATTTCTTCTCTCTTAACACCTTTTTCGCGTCATTGTATTCCCTGCGCTTTTTAAGGACCTCCGGGGCGTAATCGTGTTCCACGTAGACTTTTCTCTCCTGGTGCATAAATCCTTTTTTCTGCCAGGCCAGTCTTACAACCTCTTGTTTTATTTTGAAATTGGAAAATCTTACCAACACCGAACGTGGGGGCGCTTCCGCCGCCGGCCTAGCGGCTAATGAACGATGTGCCTTTTCTATCTTCAAGTCGGTGGTTTGTGGAATATCCAATTTCTCTCTTAGTAAGGATTCCACGCATTCTGCCATTGAGTTAAAACCATTTTAGGTTCCTTCTATCAGACCATGAATTCTTATGTTGTCTCTTCTTTGTTTTCCTTCTTGGTCGGTTAGCTTAGCCTCTATAGCTGCTTGTCTTTTGCGTAGGTCTAGCACAGAATCTTCGAGCACTTTTATTCGATCCTCTGTTTCCAAGATTCGGTTCTCGGCCTGGTCCACTCTGCTGTTTGTCCTTTTCAATTCTTCTCTGAATTCCCGAAATTCGGCCGTAACATCTCGGCGAAATCGTCGTAGCTCCTCAAATAGTGATTTCAGGCTAACCCTTTTGTTAGCTATCACCAGTTCCTCGTCTTCTGAACGGAGATCTTCCAGTTCGGATTCTCCGGCCGATACGTGTCCTGGCCTGGAGAATTTCAGTTTCTTCTGTTTTCCTTTAGACATGATGATTTTGTCTTTTGATTTTCACTCCTCCAAAAATCCGTTAAGTTTGATTTTCAAGGTGTTATCCTGGATTGGGTCTGAGAACTTCAGTGTTAAGCTGCAGTCGCCATGGCGTCATAAATCAACCAAGTTTTTTTTTTTTTTAAAGACTTATTTGTTTCTAATATTATGACTGTTCCATGGAATGTTTTACCACTTCATATTTGCTGATTCTGCATCTCCTTTAATGTTTGTTACCTTGTAGGAGGAGGGTTGGATGCGCAGATTGACTAAAAATATCGTTATTCCCTCCTGAAAGTGTCCAGTTTTTCCTTATAGCCCTGGCGCTGGGTTTCCCGCTGCTGGCCCGTGGATTTTGAGGGTCTCTGTGTGCACCACGTTTGAGCCTTGAGTCTTTCGATCGGGTCTGCTGCAGGTTTATACACCATTACCGGGAGCCCTCTTCTCGCCATATCCCTGGTTGCTTCTTCCGCCGAGTTGTAGAGACACGTCTCTTCCCCATAAAAAACCCTCGGCTTCTCCGGAAATGGAGTTTGAAAGCGCAGTTTCTTCTCTCTTTGTACCTTTTTAGCGTCATTGTATTCCCGATGCTTTTTAAGGACCTCCGGGGCGTAGTCATGCTCCACAAATACTTCTTTTTCTTGGTGCATAAATCCTTTTTTCTGCCAAGCCAGTCTCAAAACCTCTTCTTTTGTTCTGAAGTTGGAAAACTTCACCACCACCGATCGCAGGGGAGCTTCCGCCGATGGCCTTGGGGCTAATGAAAGGTGCGCCCTTTCGATCTTCAAGTCGGTGGATTGGAGAATTTCCAACTTTTCTCTCAGTATGGTTTCCATGCATGCAGCCATTGTGGTGAAACCGTCCTCGACTTCTTCGTTCAGACCATGAATTCTTATGTTGTCCCTTCTTAGTCTTCCTTCCAGGTCGGTTAGCTTAACCTCCAATCTTGTCTGTCGTTTAAGTAATTCCAGCGTGGTTTCTTCCAGCCCTTTTATTCTTTCCTTTGCTTCCATGATTCGGTCCTCAGCCTGGTCCACTCTGTTGTTTGTCCTTTTTATTTCATCTTTAAGTTCACGAAATTCGGCCCAACACTCTCGGCGAAATTCTCTTAACTCTTGAAGTATCGTTTTTAAGCTAGCCGTGTTGCTAGCCTCATTTTGCTCCTTTATTTCCGAGTGGTAATTGTCTTCGAGGTCAGTTTCTCCGACCGATGCATGTCTTGGCCTGATAAATGTCGATCTCTTCTGTTTTCCTTTAGGCATAATGACTTTGTCTTTTGATTTTCACTCTTCCATAAATCCATTAAATCTGATTTTCATGGTATTTTCACAGATGGGATCTGGGAGCTTCAGCGTTAAGCTGCTACCACCATGGTGTCCAGACCGGAAGTATCTCAACAGAATTATTTTAAATATCAAACTCATGAAACAGGCCTGGACAAAAATGATGGTACCCCTAGAAAAGATTGAAAATAATGTGACCATAGGGACATGTTCAACCAAGATATGTCCTCTAATTAACATCACAGGTGTCTATAAACTTGTAATTAGTCAGTCGGCCTATTTAAAGGGTGACAAGTAGTCACTGTGCTGTTTGTTGACATGGTGTGTACCACACTAAACATGGACCAGAGGAAGCAAAGGAGAGAGTTGTCTCAGGAGATTAGAAAGAAAATTATAGACAAGCATGTTAAAGGTAAAGGCTATAAGGCCATCTCCAAGAAGCTTGATGTTCTTGTGACTACAGTTGCACATATTATTCAGAAATTTAAGATCCAGGGGACTGTAGCCAACTTCCCTGGACGTGGCCGCAGGAGGAGGCGGATAATACGAATTAGGGATGGGCATAATTTACCGATTAACCGATAATTGATCATTAAGAATTTCACCGAGGAAGTTCATTTTCGTCGACAAACCGTTTTTTTTTTTTTTTTTAAACAATCTGAGGCCTAGTGCACGGCCGTCCTCAAACAATGCAATGGCAAAATTTGGGCACCAGGGAGAAACATTACACCATCGCCGTACCCTGGCGTGCCTCAGTTGATACATGCGGGCTTCCGTAGGGCAATCGCCAAATCATGAAGCGGTTACGGCGAAGTGTTACGTGGGACCATTTCAATTTAAAAAATGACCAGGTGTACTGCAATCACTGCAATGCAGCATACAAATATACCTCATCGACAGGGTCCATGGAACACCCTTATTACGCGAAGAAACCGCCAACAGTGGTTGCGCGCTGAGTAATGGCGGTCGTGAAGATTCTTTTTTTTTTTTTCAGAAACTTTATTGAGAAGGTCATGAAGATTCGGTGTACACACGTCGAGGGAAGCTGCAGGAGGCGGCGTAATGGCTCGACGGGAAGACTATTTCGCACAAAATGGCACAAGAGAACAGCAAAAAGTTCTGCGCGGCTAGACTAAGCAACACGAGCGATAGAGCAATGAATGCGGTCTTTGTTTGTTGGGTGGCCGCTCGGCAGGGAGAGAAGCTGGGTAAAACGTCTCGGCCAATCAGCTTGCGGGGTGAAACGTCTCGGCCAATCAGCTTGCGAGATTCCCGAGCCGAGCCAACACGAGAACAGAGAGAGGGCTCTCCGTGCTGATTTCTAATGTAGTCTACCTGCCTTGTTACGTACCTAAAAATGTTAATGATTAACCGATTATTAATCATTAATTCTCCCGACGATCGGTGAAGAAAATTTCACCGAATGCCCATCCCTAATACGAATGGTAACAAAACAGCCCAGAACAACATCTAAACACATTCATGGTGAACTCCAAGGTCAAGGCAGTGTCAGATCGCACCATCCGTCATTGTTTGAGCCAAAGTGGACTTCATGGGAGACGACCAAGGAGGACACCACTGTTGAAAACGAATCATAAAAAAGCCAGACTGGAATTTTCCAAACTGCATGTTGACAAGCCACAAAGCTTCTGGGAGAATGTCCTATGGACAGACGAGACAAAACTGGAACTTTTTGGCAAGGCACATCAGCTCTATGTTCACAGATGCAAAAATGAAGCATACCAAGAAAAGAACACTGTCCCTACTGTGAAACATGAAGGAGGTTCTGTTATGTTCTGGGGCTGCTTTGCTGCATCTGGCACAGGGTATCTTGAATCTGTGCAGGGTACAATGAAATCTCAAGACTATCAAGGTATTCTAGAGAGAAATGTGCTGCCCATTGTCAGACAGCTTGGTCTCAGTCACAGGTCATGGGTCTTGCAGCAGGATAATGACCCAAAACACACAGCTAAAAACACCCAAGAATGGCTAAGAGCCAAACATTGGACTATTCTAAAGTGGCCTTCTATGAGCCCTGATCTAAATCCTATTGAACATCTGTGGAAGGAGCTGAAACATGCTGTCTGGAGAAGGCACCCTTCAAACCTGAGACAACTGGAGCAGTTTGTTCATGAGGAGTGGGCCAAAATACCTTCTGAGAGGTGCAGATCCTTTGATTGCAGTGATTGTCTCAAAAGGTTGTGCAACAAAATATTAAGTTAAGGGTACCATCATTTTTGTCCAGGCCTGTTTCATGCTTAAAATAATTCTGTTGAACCACAATTCAAAAGCATTGTCTGATTTTCATTGGTTAATTTTCATAGAATTTTTATTTATTGCTACTTTTGTCAGATTCAAGTTATTTCTGTGACCATTGTGGGTTTTTCTTTCATTAACAGAGGGGTACCAACAATTTTGTCCACATCTGTATACATACAGTGCAGTGAAAACGTATTTGCTCCCTTCCTGATTTCTTATACAGTGGGGCAAAAAAGTATTTAGTTAGCCACCAATTGTGCAAGTTCTCCCACTTAAAAGATGAGAGAGGTCTCCAATTTTCATCATAGGTATACCTCAACTATGAGAGACAAAATGAGAAAAAAAAAAAAAAAAAATCCAGAAAATCACATTGAAGGATTTTTAATGAATTAATTGGTAAATTCCTCGGTAAAATAAGTATTTGGCCACCTACAAACAAGCAAGATTTCTGGCTCTCACAGACCTGTAACTTCTTCTTTAAGAGGCTCCTCTGTCCTCCACTCGTTACCTGTATTAATGGCACCTGTTTGAACTCGTTATCAGTATAAAAGACACCTGTCCACAACCTCAAACAGTCAGACTCCAAACTCCACTATGGCCAAGACCAAAGAGCTGTCAAAGGACACCAGAAACAAAATTGTAGACCTGCACCAGGCTGGGAAGACTGAATCTGCAATAGGTAAGCAGCTTGGTGTGAAGAAATCAACTGTGGGAGCAATTATTAGAAAATGGAAGACATACAAGACCACTGATAATCTCCCTCCATCTGGGGCTCCACGCAAGATCTCACCCCGTGGGGTCAAAATGATCACGAGAACGGTGAGCAAAAATCCCAGAACCACACGGGGGGACCTAGTGAATGACCTGCAGAGAGCTGGGACCAAAGTAACAAAGGCTACCATCAGTAACACACTACGCCGCCAGGGACTCAAATCCTGCAGTGCCAGACGTGTCCCCCTGCTTAAGCCAGTACATGTCCAGGCCCGTCTGAAGTTTGCTAGAGAGCATTTGTATGATCCAGAAGAGGATTGGGAGAATGTCATATGGTCAAGATGAAACCAAACTAGAACTTTATTGTAAAAACTCAACTTGTCGTGTTTGGAGGAGAAAGAACACCATGCCTACTGTGAAGCATGGGGGTGGAAACATCATGCTTTGGGGCTGTTTTTCTGCAAAGGGATCAGGACAACTGATCCGTGTAAAGGAAAGAATGAATGGGGCCATGTATCGTGAGATTTTGAGTGAAAACCTCCTTCCACCAGCAAGGGCATTGAAGATGAAACGTGGCTGGATCTTTCAGCATGACAGTGATCCCAAACACACCACCCGGGCAATGAAGGAGTGGCTTCGTAAGAAGCATTTCAAGGTCCTGGAGTGGCCTAGCCAGTCTCCAGATCTCAACCCCATAGAAAATCTTTGGAGGGAGTTGAAAGTCCGTGTTGCCCAGCGACAGCCCCAAAACATCACTGCTCTAGAGGAGATCTGCATGGAGGAATGGGAATACCGGCAACAGTGTGTGAAAACCTTGTGAAAACTTAGAGAAAACGTTTGACCTCTGTCATTGCCAGCGAAGGGTATATAACAAAGTATTGAGATAAACTTTTGTTATTGACCAAATACTTATTTTACCGAGGAATTTACCAATTAATTCATTAAAAATCCTTCAATGTGATTTTCTGGATTTTTTTTTTCTCATTTTGTCTCTCATAGTTGAGGTATACCTATGATGAAAATTGGAGACCTCTCATCTTTTAAGTGGGAGAACTTGCACAATTGGTGGCTGACTAAATACTTTTTTGCCCCACTGTATGTTTGCATATTTGTTACACCTAAATATTTAAGATCCTCAAACAAATTTTAATATTAGACAAAGATAACCTGAGTAAATGCAAAATGCAGTTTTTAGATGATGATTTCATTTATTAAGGGAAAAATATCCAAACCTACCTGGCCCTATGTGAAAAAGTGATTGTCTCTGCACTTTAACTGCAACCATTTACACAAATACCATATCTGCTGCTGTCTGTCTGTCATTGCAATACTGATCATGTGCAGTCCTATCTGTTACTATGTGCACCTACACTTCCTCATTGAACTGCAACTACGGGTATTACATCTCTAGTTTTCTGTATATAGGATTGCTGGGTTTCATCATTAATTGTTTATCTCTATTTGTACTATGGGAGGTCTGGGTCTATCTTTTGTCGCCATTTGCACTACAGGTTGCATTACTGTACATAGACTGCTGTTTTGTTTTTTTTTGTTTGTTTTTCAGCCTTATTCCTTTTTCTTTTTTATATTGTGCACACCACTGAAGAGAGAGAGAGAAATGCCATTTCAATTCTGTATGTCCTGTACGTATAGTAGTGTTGACAAATAAAATCTTTGAATCTTGAATCTAATGGCCCCCTAACTGCCCCCTAAACCTAATAACTGGTTGTGCCACCATTGGTGCCAACAACTGGCAGTGAGTCTTTTACATCGCTGTTGAGGAATTTTGACCCACTCTTCTGTGCAGAATTGTTTAAATTCAGTCACGTTGGAGGGCTTCATGAATTGATGGCTGGACATTCTCCTTCAGGATTTTTCGGTAGAGAGCAGAATTCGTGGTTCTGTCAATTAGGGCAAGTTGTCCATGTCCTGAAGCAACAAAGCAGCCCCAGATCATGACACTACCACCACCATGTCTGACTGTTGATACGATGTTCTTTTTATGAAATTCTGTGTTAGTTTTATGCCAGATAAAATGGTAGGCCGTGGGACGAGGTCTGAAAAGATGAACTTTCGTTTGACGACTCACCGAACCAAGTTCTGTTAGTTGCATCTTAAAGATGACATATACTGTAATATTAAAACACATTTTTCTGGAAAAATAAGTTGCACATTAAATTATAGAACTAATTTAAAAGCTTTTCTTTACAGCGACCCAAAACTGACTCCTGCCTAGTTTAGCACTTTCTCACTAGATGGCCTATGTGCAGTTAGCTAGCCATTCAAATTGCTTGTCTCATTCCCAGCCAATCAGAGATGTTTTTACAGTCTGATATTTTCCAAGATGGCAGCCTCCATGGAATGTTGTGTACACGTTGTGGCCGACGATAATACTGAGGTTATAAAGCTAACTGTGGCTAAATATAAGAAGATATGTCAAAGTATTGAGCAGTGGAAGGATATAGATAGCAGAGAAGGGGAAATTGCACTGGAATTGTGTGGAACAGAGGGAAAATGCCCCAACCATGTGACTCTGTTCTCAGGCGAGGATTCCTGCACAGAATGTACTGTATGTTTACCAATGTTACTATCCAACTTTGGCAGTCGCAAACGATGTTATGCTAAGTTTACTGATGTCACCAGAATCAGAGATGCGAGAAAGAGGGTCGAAAGGCGGAAAAGTGATCCAGAACCAAGTACTTCCAGGAAGCGTCAATCTGAACATTTCCTTCTATCAGCCCTTGACAAGCCACCAAAAAAAGTAAGGCGTACAAAATCAGCGGATTTTGAGGAGAACAGGAAGCGACTGGATCTGTTCCCGGCTGAGTGCCGCATCTGTAAAAGGAATAAATATGAGAAGGACTCTCACAGGAAAGTACGGAAATTAGCACTGCTAACCCAATGCCTGACATATCAAGCAGCTGATGCACTGAAGGAAGCAGCAAAAGAAAAGAACGATGAGGAACTGCTTTTGAAAATAAGGCAAGTAGACATAGTTGCAAAGGAAGCAAAGTATCATAAATCTTGCTACAGGGAATATACAAGAACAACATCTTGCAGCAAAGAAGGAGCAAGTGTCAGTGATACAAATAAGTTTGACATTCAATTTGCAAAATTTTGCACTGACATCATTGAACGACGAATCATTGAAAGTGGGGAAGTCATTAGGATGAACAAGCTGACTCGTATCTTTGTAGAATACCTGAAAAAAGAAGCTGGTGGTGAGCCATTTGAAGACATATTTAGGAATTGTCAACTGAAAAGGCGACTCGTGAGCAGATATCCTGGCTTTAACTTTGTCAAAAACAAAACTAGGAATTTATGTGAACTAGTTCTTAGTGAAGTAAACAATGTTTCCAAGGTGATAGCTCAGGATTTTGGAAGCACAACTGAGACTGAAACTGAAGAGACAGAGTCTGAAAGTAAGGATAGTGGTGGCAATGCTGAAAATGCACATGTTTATCTAGAAGAACGTCACTTGTACACAACATCGCTCTTCCTTCGAAACAAGATCAGTAAACTCCCAGATCAACAAGGACCATGGCCACCTACAGGCAAATATTTGGATGAAAATGCAGTGAAGGCATTTGTACCCCATGAACTTTTTAACTTTCTTGCGTGGTGTATTGGTGAAACAGACGTTATTAACTTTGAGGATTACCTCAGTGTCAACGCTGAAGCAGAACGCAAGATTCTTTCTGCTGCCCAAGATATAGTGTATCTAGCATCTTGTGGGAAAAAGTGCACACCCAAACATTTGGTTCTTGGCATGACTGTCCGCCACTTGACTGGATCATCTAAGCTTGTAGGAATTTTGAACGGCCTTGGCCATACGGTGTCACATTCCAAACTTCTGGAGTATGACACAGCTCTAGCTGAACGTCAAGCTGCTTTAAATGATGCTTTACCCCCAGGTTTGAGTAAGAACATTCCCACCACATTGGCATGGGACAACAACGATGTCGGTGAAGACACTCAAACAGGTTCTGGCACAACCCACAATACAAATGGTATTGCCATTCAGCGGAACATGCAGGTGGACAAAAATCCCAATGATTTTCATCCACTTACAAAGAAATCACGCAAAAGAACCCTTGCGACGCCAGAGAAGAATCTGGCCCATTATTATGGTGGGAAGAAGGTTGGACCACCACATTCACTTGAAAATCAGGGCATCCACATAGATAAACTGGAAGAAAACAAAGCTGAGCATGTTGACTTGGCCTATGTTGTGACCAAGTGGGCGGACACGGAGGATCCTCTCCCTGGTTGGACTGGTTTTAATACTCTACTACAAAGGGACATTCCTTCCATGAGCACTGTAGCATACTTACCAGTTATTGATGCTAGCCCAACAGACATGTCCACTGTGAACACTGTTATACAAAGAAGTCTACTTATTGCTGAGAAGTTGCAGTTGGAATGTATCGTGTTGGTCTTTGATCAGGCAATATACCATAAAGCCCAACAGATCAGATGGCAAAGTGAAGACTTGCAGAGAAAGCTAGTAATCAGACTTGGCCAGTTTCACACAGCTAAAGCTTACCTTGCAGTGATGGGCAAACGCTTCAGTGGTTCTGGTCTTGAAGACATCTTTGTGGAATCAGGGATTGTGGCTCAAGGTTCAGTAAATGCAGTCCTCACAGGTAACCATTACAATCGGAGTGTCTGTGCACACAAAACCATGTACGAAGCCCTTATGAGGCTATGCTGGATGGAATTTAAGTCTTCCAGAAGAAAGATGCTGTCAAGTTCAGGAAATCAGCAAAGAACTTTCATCAGCTTTTCCAACCGCTGTTTTTCAGGATGTAGCTGAATCAGAGGAGTTCAGTGCACTTAGTAGTGCTTTCAACAAGTTTGTGAGTGACAAATGTAATGAGAGCCAAACCTTTTCATTCTGGTGGTCATACATCAAAATGTTTGGATATTTCTTGATGTTTGTCAGGGCCTCCAGACGAGGCAACTGGGATCTTCACCTGTCTTCACTGGCAAGATTAATTCCTGGCTTCTTCGCCTACGATCGCACCAATTATGCCAGGTATGCCCCAGTTTATCTCCATGAAATGATGAATCTTGCAACAACGCATCCAGAAATCCATGCAGACATGAAAAGTGGAGGTTTTGTGGTTCAAAGGCAGCAACTCTACGGTTTTAGTCAAGTTCCAGTTGATCAGACCATTGAGCAGACCATGAACCGGGACTCCAAAACAAAAGGTGGATTGACCGGGATTACATTGAAAAAGGGAGCTGTGCACAGGTGGATCCTTTCTTACCCAGCTAGAGCTGAATTTTGTGCAAGATGCGAAGAAATGGCTGGCAAAACTGATCAGACCAGAGCACGGAAGGATCTCGACAAATCCAGAATATCTTCTGATGAGCAGGCTGTACAAAATATGATGACAACAGTCAATGCCATGTGCAATCCTTTTGCAGTGGATAAGGACAGACTGATGGATATTGCTACAGGCAGAATAGCTCCAGCAGAGGTTGAGAATGACTTAAAGAGAGCTGAGGAAGTGGGGCAGTTGGCCTTCCAGAATTACGTTGAGGAGAGACTCGTTGAAGAAAATAAAGACACATATTCTCCGATCAAACGCATGAAGTTAAAGACGTTTTCTGATGTATCAGGTAGTGTGCCAACTAAGGAGAAGTCCCAAAGTATAGCCATTAAGGCCAGTACAGACCTGCTAGGGAGAATTAATGTTATAGGCAGAATAAGGAATGTTGACATGAAAGAGGCTCTGAAGTACAGCCTGCACCTGTTTCCTCCATCTATCGCGATGCTTGAGGGAACGCTGGCAAAAACTGACAAGTCAAAGCTACGGAAGCATCTGATGAGCCTAGCACCAACTGATTCTCCTGAAAGTCATCAGATTCAAGAGTCAACAGCATGCATTATGGATGGCATGGCTCTAATTCGAGAAATGACTGACGTTCCATCCACTTTTGGGAAGCTGGCCAAGCAAGTTCTTGAAAGGTTGGTTTCAGTTGCATTTCGACATGGTGCCAAACGAATAGACTTCGTTCCAGACCGATATCCAGTACACAGCATGAAAGGGGGCGAGAGGGATAGGCGTGCATCTCATGCCACAGAAAGAATAAAAATTACAGGTGCTGATCAGAAAACCCCGCGACAGTTCAGAAAGTTTCTACTCTGTGGAGAAAACAAGGAAAATCTGATTGAGTTCTTCTTCCATCAATGGAAAAATGCACAGCCCGATCAGATTAAGGACATTCATGTTGTAGTGGGTCATGGACCAGAGTGCCACCAGCTTTATGTTCAAAATGGGTGTGTCACAACATCAGCTGTTGAGGATCTCTGCTGTGACCACGAGGAGGTGACACACGAATGCTGCTCCATGCGCAACATGCTACTAACCAGGGTGGTTTCAAAAATGTCGTCATTCGTAGTCAAAACACAGATGTATTTGTGGTAGCTGTGGCCTTTTCGGAGGACATAGCCGGCCAAAACCTGTTCCTACATCTAGGCCCATGGAGTGAATTCCAGCTGGTTGCCGTCAACCCACTTAGTAGACACCTTTGGGAATCCATCTGCAAAGCCCTCATTAGTCTTCACTGCTTCACCGGATGTGATAGCACCAGTGCCTTCAAGGGGCAGGGAAAGGTCAAAGCATTCAATATCATGATGAAAAACAGCGCCTATCAGACCTTATTCCAGGCCCTCGGTGCTGAATGGGACCTTCCTGAAGCGTACATGGACGATGTGGAAAAATTTGTCTGTGAACTGTATGGCAAGAGTGACATAGATTCGGTTGATGAAGCCAGGAATTGTATTTTTAGATACAAGTTCAAAATTGATGCTGCCTTGCCCCCCAACAGAGATACTCTCTTGAACCACACAAAAAGGGTCAACTACCAAGCAGCAATTCATCGCCGGTGTCTGAAGCAGCGCGTGGAATGCCCCAGTCCAGTTGGCTTTGGATGGCACATTGCCGACAACTGTTTGCTGCCAGCCTGGAATACACTACCATGTGCCCCTGATTCTATTTTGAAACATGAAGTGTGCTTGCAAGAAAACAGGCTGCGCAAAAGGAAAATGTTCTTGCCAGGAGCATGGATTGAGCTGCACAGAGCTCTGTCAGTGTATCGGCTGCAAAAACATAGATGAAGACAATGCTGATGTGACTGTGGAGGCAGATTCAGATCCTGATGACAGTGACGAGGAAAGCATACTTTAAAAGTGAACGCAGGTAAGAATCTATAATTAAAATTTTGTCCCTTAAGGCTTTTTAAATCTGTTAAGTATTGTTGGTATTGAGGTCGGTGAGACGGGATGACTTGAAAGGTAGAGAGTTCAGTGAACAGGAAAGAATTTCATAGCAAACCAATTTGCATTTAATTCTTATTCAGATATACAGTGATCCCTCGCTACTTCGCGCTTCACCTTTCGCGCCCTCAGTGCATTGCGGATTTTTCAAAAATATTCATCAAAAATTCAAAATTGAGAAATAATGGGCGGGCGCTAGCAGAAGGCAGGGAGACTACATTAGACCATCACGTGTCAACACGGAGAGCAGCACAACTCTCTGTTCGCTGTTGTCGTGTTGGCTGGGCTCGGAAATCTCGCAAGCTGATTGGCCGAGACGTTTCACCCCGCAAGCTGATTGGCCGAGACGTCTCACCCACCTCCTCTCCCTGCCAAGCACCCATGAAGGGAAGAAAGACCGCATTCATTGCTTTTTATCGCTCGTGTTACTTAGTCTCGCCGCGTGGAACTTTTTGCTGTTCTCTTGTGCCATTTTGTGCGAAATAGTCTTCCCGTCGAGGCACTACGCCGCCTCCTGCAGCTTCAGCTCTATCGGAAGCTGCCCTCGCTGATCCTGCGCCTCCAGCACCTCACGATGAGGCGTCACCTGAGGAGCAGTAAAGCTCTCATTAACCTGTGCAGTAAATCATTTTCATCTTGAGTTACGTATCTTGTTATAAGAATAAAAGAGTTCTAAAAACATATTTATGTACACTTTGTTTACATCTACGTACGTATGTACACGTACACACACACACACGTATCATATGAGAGAGAGAGAGTGAGAGAATGAACGTACGTATTGTTTATGGATGACGTCATTGGGGTGACGCTACTTCGCGGTTTTTCACTTTTCGCGGTCGGTTCTGGAACCCATTAACCGCGATAAGTGAGGGATCACTGTATTCCAGTTTGGATTTTAATGACAGGGTAGGAATGTTTCTTTTAATCTAGTACAGCTCTAAAATATTTCTGTACTGTTATGTATTGGTCTTTTTCAATATCTGCAGACTCGTGTTGGACTCGTCATTTTCCATAATTTGATCAAAATATAATATCTGGGTCAGTCAGGTGACTAAAATCAAACATTTTTGGGGTCTTTTTTGCATCTGTGACACAAAATAGTTAGTTTCCTAGAAAAATAATATAAACTTTCAGTATGTAAGATACTTAAGAATAGTTTGGTGGACAGCTAGCGTTTTTCCCTGCTCATTAGTAGCTAATTATGTTTTGATTAATAGCTAATTAACGTGCAAATTTACAATCCAGAAAACTTTATTTTTGGAAAGAGCACCCTCAAATTACCCTAAAACAAGTGTTCTTTTTTGGTTCGCTCACCCGTCAAACGAAACTTCATTTCCAGCCACAATTTCTGGTCTCGTCCCACGGCCTATGGGACACGCCTTCCAAAAAGTTCAACTTTTGTCTCGTCAGTCCACAGAATATTTTCCCAAAAGTCTTGAGGATCATGTAGATGTTTTCTGGCAAATGTGAGACGAGCCATTATGTTCTTTTGTCTAACAGCGGTTTTTGTCATGGAACTCTCCCATGGATGCCATTTTTGTCCAGTCTCTTTCTTATTGTTCAATCGTGGACCAGTGTCCAAGCTGAGGCAAGTGATGCCTGCAGTTTTTAGATGTTGTTCTGGGTTTTTGTTTCTGAGCTGTTCTTGAATTTTTTTAGATCAGAGTGGGATGTGTTGCTTTTTGAGATCTTTTAGCCTACTTCAGGTTGTCAGACAGGCTCCTTTTAAGTGATTTCTTGATTCATCACATCTGGTAGTAATTGGGCTTGGGTGTAGCTACTGAAACGGAACTCGGCTTCCCCCCCCCCCCCCAAAAAAAAAGTGGTTAATCACAGTTAATTCATGATGTACCAAGGGGGCAATTACTTTTTCACATAGGGCCAGGTAGGTCTGGATATTTTTTTCCCTTTAATAAATGAAATCATCATTTGAAAACTGCATTTTGTATTTATTTAGGTTGCCTTTGTCAGATATTAAAATTCATTTGATGATCTGAAACATTTAGGTGTGTCAAATATGTAAAAATATAAGAAATCAGGAAGGGGGCAAATACTTTTTAACAGCGCTGTATACAGTACGCTGCGATAGAACAACTAAAGCTAGAGTCACCAATCTTGGTACACAGGTTCAGCCTGATCTCTGCCTATGGTTTTGGGATTGCAAGGTCAAAGGTCAAGGTCAAAATGCCATATAAACTACATCTCAACAACAGAGGCTGAGGTGTACCACTGGCAGCTGCCAGTATTTTTTTTACATATATTGTGCTTTCTAAGGAAACCAGCATACTCAAACATCATAAACTGATCTTCACTGTCAACACATTCACTCATCTATTTCACTCTTTAGGTACCATTACCTGCGTGGTTTGGCTAACACCGTTTCTAACCGGAGTCTTGATGCGCTGGAGGACTTTCAGAGTCTTAACAAGACTGACTCGGAAATCTTTCCTTCCCACATGGTTAAGTCTTTGGTTGACTCTCTGCCAAACACCCATCGATCACAGGTCAGTTTACTCTGATCTGTTTGTGTATGTTTTAAAGTCCGTTATCTGGATTTATATCAGACCCAGAGCAATAACTGTGCAGTATACAGTGTTGAAGTAACAATAGTATCCTGTAACATAACTCTGGTGAGGTGTACAAAAAGATTGAATGTCATGTAACCATAACTTGTGTGTCGATGAGCTTGTGTTAAATCAGGGCAGTATCAGTATTTGTTCTACATCTGTGTGTGAAGGTGAAAATGCTGTTAATCTATTATTTTAAGGTTAATAATGATTTATCAGCAACGGAAGTGTGCTCAGAGAGTCCAGTGACTCTTATCTACACCATACTTTAAAGGAGACATGACAAAAAAAACAAACATTTTCAGTGCTTTTGCACAATAATTTTGGTATCTGGAGTGGCTACCAATACATAAAGTAAAAAAAATACCACCTGTCGCTTTGTTAGTCTGGCTTGGTTTCAATACTTCTCATTCAGTGAGTCATGCAGAGCTTATATGGCTACTCTATATACAGTATCCTACTCGCCCCACTAAACACCCATGTTCCCAGCTTGCTTATACTTGATCCTATATCTCACTTCCTGGTATTATTCTGATTTATTTTGTTATATTTTGGCCAGGTTGGCCCTGTAATCGTGCCATTAGCTGAGTAAGCCTTATTTGAGAGCCACAGTTTTTAGGGCTACTCTCTCTATATATTCTACTCAGCCCACAAGACATCTGTGGTTTATTAATTACACCAACAGACCTGTTAACCAAGTTATCTTAGATTAGATTAGCTACCACTCGTGGTTTCCCTCTATGTAACTCACCCAGCTAGATCATCTACCAACACTTAACATCTCCAAAAACCATAGTTAGCCATGGTTAGGGGGTTACTCAATTAGGGTTGATTTTGTTGTGGTTATACCCAGGGACTGGTCTTATCCTGTCAACCACTCAAATCACAAACCTCTGTTGTGATGCTTCATTCAGCTAATTTTACATCAGTTAGCTCAGGCTGGGTCTAGCAACAGGAGCTATCCAACTAATGTTGGCCTCAACCACAGCTCTCAGAACTGACAAGAGATGGGATGGGACAAACTGGAGCCTATTAGCATTTAAAGAAACAGACTGTGAAATGGGTCACTGTGAAGAAGGGTGTTTCCACTGGGTAGAAAAAGTGTATAAACACTGAGGTATTTTTACCAAAGCATTTCCTGTGGGAACTATGGCAACATATGGAAAACGGCATAATACTGTATGTCCCCGTTAAAGGGTTTTTCCTTAAGTTAGGCAGTCAGCACACACTGTACCCCCTGAAATGTGTAAATATTTTCACAGGTGGACAAACGACCTGAGCTCAAGCGGCTCATCAGTCGGGTCAAAAGGGACCAGGAGCATGGTGACCATGGTAATGGGCATGAGGAGGGTGTAAAACGCTTCCAGCTGCCCAAAAAGTACATGCACCTGGACGAGTTTGTGAAGTGTGTCCAGGAGTCTGGCATTGTAAAAGACCAAGGAACTATTCATAGACTCTTTGAGGCTCTAACTGTGGGTAAGTAAATGATCATGTTTTTAAGACCTAATTTGTTATGACCAAACAGGTTTCTACTAAATACTAACTACAGTTTTTTCAGTATGTTGTTTGGCATGGGTTTGTTTCATTTTAAATGCAGTCTGCCAACACTTTTGGTATATTGATTGTGGTAGAAGGTTAGTGGGGGGAAAAAAAAAATCAGATTTCCTTCACTTTGAAGTGTTGAACTTGCTTAACACATACAGTTAGGCCCAGAAATATTTGGACAGTGACACAATCTTCATGATTTGGGCTCTGCATGCCACCACATTGGATTTGAAATGAAACAACTACAACGGAATTGAAGTGCAGACTTTAAGGTTTAATTCAAGTTGTTGAACAAAAATATATGATTAAACATGTAGGAATTGTAGCTGTTTTTATACAAACGCTCCTCATTTCAGGGGCTCAAAAGTAATTGGACAAATAAACATAACCCTAAGTAAAATGTTACTTTTCAATATTTTGTTGAGAATCCTTTGCAGGCAATGACTGCCTGAAGTCTGGAACCCATGGACATCACCAAACGCTGGGTTTCCTCCTTTGTGATGCTTTGCCAGGCCTTTACTGCAGCTGTCTTCAGTTGTTGCTTGTTTGTGGGTCTTTCTGCCTTAAGTTTTGTCTTGAGCAAGTGAAATGCATGCTCGATTGGGTTGAGATCTGGTGATTGACTCTGCCATTGCAGAATATTCCCCTTCTTTGCTTTAAAAAACTCTTGGGTTGCTTTTGCAGTATGTTTTGGATCATTGTCCATCTGTACTGTGAAGTGCCGTCCAATCAACTTTGCTGCATTTGGCTGAATCTGAGCAGAAAGATATCCCTATACACTTCAGAATTCATCCGGCTGCTTCTATCTTTTGTCACATCATCAATAAACACAAGTGACCCAGTGCCATTGGAAGCCATGCATGCCCATGCCATCAGTGCCTCCACCATGTTTTACAGAAGATGTGGTGTACTTTGGATCATGAGCTGTTCCAATTCTTCTCCAAACTTTCTTCTTCCCATCATTCTGGTGCAGGTTGATCTTAGTCTCATCTGTCCAAAGAATGCTGTTCCAGAACTGGGCTGGCTTCTTCAGGTGTTTTTTGGCAAAGTCAATTCTGGCCTTTCTATTTTTGAGGCTGGTTAATGGTTTGCACCTTGTGGTGAATCCTCTGTATTTACTCTCATGAAGTCTTCTCTATATGGTAGACTTAGATACTGATACACCTACTTCCTGGAGAGTGTTCTTCACTTGAGTGGATGTTGTGAAGGGGTTGTTCTTCACCATGGAAAGGATTCTGCGATCATCCACCACTGTTGTCTTCCGTGGACATCCAGGCCTTTTTGAGTTCCCAAGCTCACCAGTGCACTCTTTTTTTTTTCTCAGAATGTACCAAACTGTTGATTTGGCCACTCCTAACATTTCTGCTATCTTTCTGATGGATTTCTTCTTTTTTTCAGCCTCAGGATGGTCCGTTTCACCTCCATTGAGAGCTCCTTTGACCGCATGTTGTGTGTTCACAGCAACAGCTTCCAAATGCAAACGCCACACCTGGAATCAACTCCAGACCTTTTAACTGCTTAACTGATGACAAGTTAACGAGGGAAGAGCCCATGCAGCCTTGTTATTTTTTTTTTTTTTTTGTAGCCTTCTGAGTCAATTGTCCAATTACTTTTGGTCCCTTGAAAAAGAGGCGGCTACGTATTCAAGAGCTGTAATTCCTAAACCCTTGCTCCAATTTGGATGTGAATACTCTCAAATTACAGCTGAGAGTCTGCAGTTTAAGGCCATATTGATTATATAATTGTATCCTGAATATGTTTTCGTAAACAGCTAAAGTAACAAAACTTGTCACTGTCCAAATATTTTTGGGCCTAATAATAATAATAATATGGTCATTCCTGCTATGACCTCTTTCCTCCTTTTTTTCTCCGAAGCAAATATTTAATCCTTGGGTCAATCATTACCTCACTGCCTCTTAGAGAGCATTGAAACCATGGCTGTGCTGGTGCTTCTCTGACCCTTGACCTAATTTTATCACTGGCAGTATTCTGATTTTAGGTTTTATTGATTTTACAGGAGATGTGATTTAAAACAGAATTCATAATTACCTTTAAAATCTGTACAAATACTATCAGTTGTGCCTTTTAGTGTTACATCTACAGAAACCAACAGCATTCCTTTTGTACATATTATGTAATAGCAGTGAAGATTAATAAAGGCTTAGCAAGGAACTAAAATGGGAAAGTAGTTGAGATACCGTTTCACAAATTGTGATATTGGCCAAAGTTGTGTGATTTAAAGAGCCCCTGTTATGCTTTTGGGGTTTGCCTTTATGTTAGTGCATTATTTAAGGGTTTTTTGGTATTTTATGGTCTGTAAAGTCAAACGGCCCAAAGTAAAGCAGGGAGCAGAGTAACCATTTGCTCATTAAGGGTTGTTCCTATGCTTTTTACACCCCAGGGATGGATCATATGCAATCAATCCCTTAACCGCCACCCCAAGTCTGATAATGCTTTATTTGTGCTTTCAAACTCGTAACATTCAATATGTGAAATGGTACTGTAGTAACTAAACCCTGAGTTATTTTGACCAAAGCATTCCACAGACTTTTTAACACCTTTGGGAGCTGTGTCAACATGTGGAAAAAGTGCCTAATAGGGGCACTTTAAAGCAGGAAGGGAAATTTGCTCGAGATTATTGGAGGAATTTTTTTAAACATCCTGTTAGGTGTTATGACAAACTGAAGTCAAGTTTTTCTTTCCACTTCTTTGCATGAGATGATCCATCATGCGTTCATCCTCAGATTTTCCTGTTTGAGTTGTTTGTATCTATGAAAGCCTTGTTTTAAAATCGGAATCACAAAGTAAAAGCTCTTGATTTTTGATCAAATAAACAGACATTTTCTTATGAACTGGGAGGGACTTGGCTCCCACAGTGACTGATAGCGGGAGGACCATGTCCCTGGTGGATGTAAACTGAGTGTGGGGGTGAAGCATATTTCATTTGTAGTTCATTGTTGTAATGCTATAAGGGTGACGGCCTCCAACTGCTGACTCAGCATGCAGGCTTGTAGGTTATACTGCTTAGATAGAAGGGATTTATACCAGATGTGTATGTGGGAATCGGCTGTACAATTACTCAGTCAGCTATTTAAATAAAGATTTGATCACTTTCTTTAAGAAATCCCTTGGAGAGGTTGGAGGTATGCTCTGGAGAGAAGAGGAATGAAAGTCAGTAGAAGCAAGACAGAATACATGAGTGTGAATGAGAGGCAGGTGTAATAGTGAAGATGGAAGGAGTAGAGGTAGTGAAAGTAGATGAGGCAAGGCAAGTTTATTTGTGTAGCACATTTTGTGTACATGATAATTCAAAGTGCTTTACATAAAAAGATTAAAGCATAAGAGCAAGTTGCAAAAGGAATACATCAGAATTAAAAAGCAAACTCAGAAGTAAATTAAAGAAAAACAAAAGCAGGCTAAAATAGACTATGACAGAAATAAAAATTTACAGTGCATTGTAGGAGATAAACAATTGCTCTACTGAAAGGCCTCGTCCTGGGTATGACGTTAAACTGCATCTGGGTGAGGGGGTCTGTTGGACTAGGAGGATGATGGAGTGCCTCTTAACCCTCGCTGATACTCCCAGGTGTCCCTTGGGCAAGGACTAGTACCTGTTAGCTTTCCCTACCAGGGTTACGGTAAAACTCTCCAACAACTTTGTGCGTCATAATCCCCTAAGGGGACCAAGAGTTAAAGTGGTTCCGAGCACCCCCTTGCTGATCATATGAGGTGACAAATGGGGCAACTTGTTTGCCATGAGTTGCGACCCGTGTCAGTGGAGGAAGAGATCCTGGTTCTTGAGGAATGTGTCTTGCTGCAGCTTTCACAAGTCCAACACAGTGCTTTGGCTCCTACTTCACTTAGACAGGAGGTTGGAAGGGCCCGGTCCAATCAGTTGGCTCGTCAAGGTCTACTCCGGGATGTCTTTTGGCAGTATAACATCTCCTAATCCCAGAAGCCTATGGCGGAGGGTCAATTGAGTAATTTGCACTTTGGTGCTTTATTGCTCGAGTATACCATCCCTGTATCCCTGGTGCATAACCTGCAGGAAGTCTGCGGCTCTGTGCATCCCCTTGTAGGGCTCCGAGGAGGGTGGGGAGCAGGGATGATGAATCATACTCCTATCAAATATGGCTACTAAACAAACCCCTAAAAAACGAATGTTGGAAGATGATGTGGATGACCCAGGAATTAGCAGGATGGCTCTTTCAAATGGTGATAATTGGCCGAGGCTTATTGTTTTAGAGTCGCTTTCATCAGATATGCCTCTTTCTAAGCTGTCCCCTTTTGCTGTACTGAAAGGAATTTCAGGTATTGCAGTGTCGGTTAAGGATGTTAAAAAACTGAGGTCTGGCCAGATTTTGGTGGAATGCTTAAAGAAATCCCATTCTGAAAATTTGTTGCAGTGTAATGTGCTGGCTGGTGTTCCAATGAAGGCTTTTCCTCACCCTTCTCTAAACAGCTGCAAAGGAGTAATTCGTACTCGAGAACTCCACGATATGGAAGAGGATGAAATGGCCTCAGAACTGCAACAGCAAGGAGTAACACATGTGAAGCGGATAACCATTAAAAAAGATGACCGAACAGTAAAAACTGGCACTTAGATTCTAACGTTCAACTGGCATCAACTCCCAGAAAGAATCCAAATAGGATATCTGAGTGTAACTGTTGATACCTTTATTCCAAACCCGATGAGATGTTTTAACTGCCAAAAGTTTGGCCATGGCTCCGCAGGATGTAGGAATAAACCAGTCTGCTGCAAATGTGGAGAGGAAAGGCATGAGTTGGCCTGCACAACACCTCCCAAATGTAGTAACTGTTTAGGCAATCATGCAGCATCATTGAAGGAATGTCCTTGTTGGATCAAGGAAAAAGAAATTCAAACTGTCAAATGTACTAAGAAAATTAGCTACCCTGAGGCACGTAAACTGGTAGGTTTCCCAAAGTACAAATTCCAGCAGACTTTCTCCTCTGTTGTGAAACCTAAGATGCAGCCTGCTGAGTGCCAGACAGATCTGACCTGGTTAACTAAAGATAAGCCCTCATTATTAAGTAGTATTAAAAATTCTGGAGTCCCAGTTAAAAGTAAAACAAGCACTCAAAGCCTGACTACAGTAAGTCAACCTTTAAGTCAAAGTCTAAGCAAGCCCGCAGAGCAAAACTAATTATCAAAAGAAAAGAAAAAAACCAGCTCCTCTATTCAGGCAAAATCAAGCCAAGAAAATAAATTGTAAAAGAATGGGAATCCAGAAGATGCAGAAATGTCTGAAGTCACGACTTGCTGTAGTCGCAGCCCCTCCCCCAAAAGCAAGCATAAGGAGCGTGCTTTTGTTTTACCTACCTGATGGTGGGTAGCCACATTATCCAATAGAACTGTCGTGGCTTTAAGGTCAGTTTCTCTGAAGTGCAGCGTTTAGCTGCTAGTTTTAATCCCCTTGCTTTTTGCCTTCAAGAAACTCTCCTGCTATCAACCAACCCCATGTCTCTGAAACATTATACTATGTATAATACATATGGTCCAAATGTGCATCGTCCATCTGGTGGTTCAACAATTTTAGTAAGGAATGACTTAATTCACAGCCACTTGGCTTTAGTCTCCAACTTACAAGCAGTGGCAGTTCGTCTAACTTTGCATAAAGCAATAACCTTATGCTCTGTCTATATACCACCAGATATGATTGTGACACCGGAAAATCTTGATGACCTTCATAATCAGTTGCCATCCCCATACAGCCTTATGGATGATTTTAATGGACATAATCCTCTGTGGGGAGGAATTTGCTCAAATGCAAAAGGCAAGATACTGGGGGATTTTATTGCTAAAAATGATCTATGTTTTTGGAACAATGGGTCTCACACATACCTCCACTCAGGACATGGAACCTATACTGCAATTGACCTATCTATATGTGATCCTGAGCTAGTCCTGGAATTCTCTTGGCGAGTCTTGGATGATCTTTGTGGAAGTGACCATTTTCCACTAATATTGACGTCTACAGAAGTGGATGTGCAATCAAGAACTCTGCGATGGCAACTCAAAAAAGCAAACTGGCCTTCCTTTGTTTCTTTGTGCAAAGAGAAATTCAGCCAAAAACCTCAACCACACTGTCACTCTTTTCAGAGCTTTGCTCAAACCTTAATTACAATTGCAGATAAGACTGTCCCAAAAACATCAGCAAAGCCACATCACAGGTCCAACCCATGGTTCAATGATGACTGTAAAAAGGCCATTGAGGCAAGGAAAAAAGCAGACAGGGTGTTCAATAAACATCCAACAACAGAAAACCTGACCAGATTTAAAATCTGTCGAGCTAAAGCACGCAGGATCATCAATGAAGCAAAGAGACAGAGCTGGAGGGAATTTGTATCAAGCCTCACATCTACCAAAAAGATCTGGGATTTAATTAGAAAGATGAAGAGTAAGGAGAATGGACTTCAAATACAGCATATTAATCATCAGGGTAATCTGCTGAAGACAAAATATGAAATAGCTAATCAACTAGCAAAATCGTTTGAGAAGAATTCATCTATTGGTAACTATCGTCCTGAGTTCCAAATCATACAAGCACAAGAAGAACAAAAAGAAATAAACTTTTCTTCAGATAATTCAGAACCATACAACCAAGATTTCACTATGGAAGAACTTTTGTTCTCAATAAGGAACTCTCATGACACTGCTGTGGGGCCAGATAAAATTCCTTATCAGTTTTTAAAGCACTTACCCCCCAGTGCACTATCCATTCTCTTGACTGTTTTCAACAATATCTGGAAGTCAGGCAGTATTCCTGAAAGCTGGAAAGAAGCAGTAGTTATACCCGTTCCAAAACCCGGGAAAGATCATACAGATACCAACAACTACTGTCCAGTAGCTCTGACAAGTTCCCTCTGTAAAACCATGGAAAGAATGGTAAACAATCGCCTTGTGTGGGTGCTTGAGTCTGAAGGCCTTTTAACTGATTACCAGTTTGGCTTCAGACGTGGTAAAAGCACTTTAGACCACCTTATCAGATTAGAGGCCTATATACGTGATGGTTTTATTAGAAAAGAACATGTAGTTGCTGTATTTTTTGATTTAGAAAAAGCATATGACACAACATGGAAATATGGTATTTTAAGAGACCTACATGGCATGGGTTTTAGGGGACATTTACCTTTTTTCATTTCAAACTTTTTGTCCAATAGACACTTCAGAGTCCGAGTAGGAGATACCCTTTCAGAGCCCCATATGCAAGAACAAGGAGGCCCCCAGGGAAGCATCCTCTCGGTTACTCTTTTTAGCATTAAGGTTAATAGTGTAGTTGGTGCTCTTAGACCAAATACCTTTTGTAGTCTTTGTGTAGATGACCTCTGTATTTGCTACAAGGGGAAACACATGAGCACAATCGAAAAGCAACTACAGCTGTGCATAAACAAGATTAATAGGGGGTCAGTCAGTAATGGTTTTAAATTTTCAAAATCAAAAACTGTGTGCATGCACTTTTGCCTGCTGCGGTCTCTTCACCTCGACCTTGAGCTTTTCATAGATGGAGAAGCTGTCAAGTTGGTAAAAGAAACCAAATTCCTTGGACTTATTTTTGATAATAAGCTGTCTTTTATTCCACATATAAAATTTCTACGAATCAGATGTTTTAAAGCCCTTGATATTATTAAAGTTTTGGCAAAAAACTAAATGGGGTGCGGCCTCCACTGTGCTGCTGCGTCTCTATAGAGCACTTGTAAGATCTCGGTTAGAGTATGGGAGCATAGTTTATGGATCAGCAAGGAAAACATATATCAGGACGCTAGAAACCGTCCATCACCAGGGGCTAAGGCTTGCCTTGGGGGCTTTCAGAACCTCTCCTGTTAAAAGTTTGTATGTTGAAGCAAACGAGCCTTCACTTCAAAACAGGCGCCTTGAAATTGGCTCTCCAGTATATGGTTAAACTTAAAGCAGACCATAGAAATCCAGCCTACTCTGCAGTTTTTCACCCTCGATTTTTGCAGATGTATAAGGTCAGACCTAAGAGCATCACTCCTTTTGGACTCCGTATAGAACCTCACTTGGTAAAATTAAACCCTGATATAAGCAATGTAGCACAGACACAGTTTTGTCCCATTCCACCATGGAGTTTAAGGAAACCCAATATCATTCTGGATCTGAACCAAAACAAAAAGAAAGACTCTCACCCAAATGTGTGCCAGCAGCAGATCTTGGACATAAAATGCCATTTTCCTCACCATATTTCCATATACTCGGATGGTTCCAAAGTAGATGGCTCAGTCTCTGCTGCAATTGTCACCGGGCACAATCAGTATGGTTTGCGGATTCCCAAACAATGTTCAGTTTTTACAGCAGAGGCTCGTGCTTGGCTTCCAGCATTGGAACACATTGAGAGAACCAAACAACAGAGCTCCTTGATTTTTACTGACTCCAGATCCTGTTTTCAGGCACTTGGGTTTTTAAAGACTGATCACCCCATTATTGTCAGGATTTTAGAGAAACTAGGTTTTTTACAGAGACATAATGTTAATATCATCTTCTGTTGGATCCCCAGCCATGTTGGCCTATCAGGTAACGAGCAGGCAGACAATGCTGCCAAGAGAGCCCTTACCCAAGAAGTCACTCAATGCCAGATCCCAGCCTCAGACCTCAGGTTTCTAATAACCTCCTATATTTTAAAGAAGTGGCAGACTGAATGGGACACATGCACTGCAAATAAACTGCATGATATTAAACCTGCCATAAGCCATAGACATTTACATCACTTTCAAAACCGACATGGTGAGGTAGTGTACACTAGATGCCATATTGGCCACTCTAGGCTTACGCACAGCTTTTTATTATTAAAAGGTGAAGCACCACCATCTTGTCAGTTTTGCGGAGGTGTTTTTTTTTTTATCAATAAAGCACATTTTACTTGACTGTCCTGCTCTCATGACAGCAAGACAACATTTTTATACTCAAAAGTCACGGAAGGATATTTTTTTTTCCACAATATTTTTTATTGAACTTTTTTTTTTTTTTTTACAAACACAAACAATCAAACACTAACACTAAAGTAATTAAAAAAAAAAAATTAAAAAAAAGTACTAAAAACATCGACAACCACTAACAAGAACAGGTCTTCAACAATGCTCCTCTGTTTAGTCTAGGCAATCCATTACATAAGTATACATATTATACATTCACCAGTTTGGAATTTACAAGGTCCACACACATCATTCACCTTCTTCTTCAAAAGTTATGTTCAAAGTCTTTACATAATCAATGAAAGGTCTCCATATATTCTCAAACACAATTTCCTTTGATTTCAGTATGTATGTTATTCTTTCTAGTGGGAGGTTTGTTAACATCTGTCTTAACTACTGAGTCACATCTGGTCTATAAGTCTTTTTCCACAATAGTGCAATACATTTTTTGGCGTTAAGCAAACTGAGGTCTATGAATGCTCTTTCACTTTTATTAAAGTTATGCTTTTCTGGATGCAGACCCAACAAAAACAATTTAGGATTCAATATGATTTGTTTTGAAATTATTTTTTCAATTGTTACCCTCACCTCTTCCCAAAACATTCTAATTTTTCTACATTCCCATAAACAATGAAATAAGGTTCCTTTACTTTCCATACATTTTGTGCACGTATCTGGTATGTTTTTGTTATATCTATTTAACTCCACCGGTGTAACATACATCCGCATTAACCATTTAAAATGTATCAATTTAAGACGTACATTTATTGATTTGGTTTGAGCTTCTGTACAAGCCAATTCCCATTGTTCCTCTGAAATTTCAGCTTGCAGGTCTTCTTTCCAATAATTCAATCTTTTCTGTGAATTTTTACTTGAGGATAGTGTCAATGAGTTATAAAACTCTGAAATAATACCCTTTCTCTTACTATCTTTCGTCAAAATTTTTTCCAGGGATGAATAGATAGGTTGGGTGAGAGCATTATTTTGATTTGATCGAATAAAGTTCCTAAGCTGAAGATATTTAAAAAAATGTGTTCTATTAAGATTGAATTTGATCCTCAGTTCTTCAAAAGACATTATGTTATCTGAACATGACAGATATAAGTCTTGAATCTTTTGAATCCCTTTTAAATTCCATACTTTAAATACAGCATCTGCTCTCCCTGGTTTAAAATATTGATTACCCCATATTGGGCTAAATTGTGACAATAAGTGTGGTTCTTTTAAATATTTTTTGGTTTCACACCATATTTTGATCATATGCTTTACAAATGGATTTTTAACTTGTTTCTGTAATTTTTTTGCCGAGTCTGAGTATATGAATATGGGAAGAGGTAAAGGTAAATTGTATGATTCCATTTCAGTCCAGTGAGGGAGATCATTTGATGAAAAATAATATGTCATAGACCTCAGTTGTGCTGACCAGTAATACAACATAAAGTTTGGACATTTCAGACCTCCACGATCAAATGGTAAATATAGTAAGGACAGACGTAATCTAGCCTTCCTATTGTTCCATACAAATTCCACTAACTTTTTTTTAATTCTTGAGAATAGATCTGAAGGTGGTGGTAAAGGAATGTATTGAAATAAATAAAGTATCTTGGGTAAGATATTACTTTTAAGTATATTGATTCTCCCAATCATCGACATTGGTAGTGACATCCATCTCTGAAGTAACTCATTAATGTCTGTCATTAAGGCTTCATAGTTGGCACTGGCGACTAATTCTAGCTTAGGCACAATTTGAATTTCTAAATATTTAAACTGATTTATAACATTGAATTGATTTACCTCAGGCGCTGGGTGATTTCTCTGGGTCTCATTTAGCATTAATATTGAAAATTTAGTTTTATTTATTTTATATCCTGATATTTCCCCAAAATTCTTTATTAAATTCAACAAGGTTGGAATTGATTTTTTTTAAGATTCGACATAAACAAAATTATGTCATCGGCATACAGGGAGATTTTATGTTCTGTTGGTCCTACTTTAATTCCATATATTTGTGGATGTAAACGTACTGCCATCGCTAAAGGCTCAATTGCCATAGTGAACAGTAAAGGTGAAAGTGGACAGCCTTGTCGACATCCTCTATTGATATTTATTGATTTTGAAATATTGCTGTTTGTTAGGATTTCTGCTGTAGCATTATTGTATATTATCTGAACCCATTTTATGAAATGATTTCCAAGTCCAAACCTTTGTAAGACTTCAAAAAGAAAGGGCCATTCGACCCTATCAAAGGCCTTTTCGGCGTTCAATGATAGGAGAGCTGTATCCGGTGCTTCTTTATTAGAATAGATAATATTAAATAGTCTTCTTACATTATGGAAGCCTTGTCTTCCCTTTATAAAGCCATTCTGATCTCGGTTAATAATGTTTGGTAATATTTCTTGTATTCGTCTTGCTAAAATTTTACAGATTATCTTAAGGTCAGCATTTAATAGGCTTATTGGTCTCATATTTTCACATTTATTAGAGGGTTTACCTGGATTTGGCAACAGTATAATTAAGGCATTATTCATGTATGGTGGTAAATTACTATTTTGAAATGCTTCTAAAACCATTTCCAAAAATGGTTTTATTAATTTATTCTTAAATTTTTTTGTAGAGGTCAACTGGAAGACCATCTGGTCCTGTACTTTTTCCTGATTTCATATTATCAATGGCTAGCCCAGCTTCTTCTTGACTAATTTTAGACTCCAGTAGCTCCCTGTTTTCATTTGGAATACACGGTATAGATAATCCGTCCAAAAACCCATTTAGTTTTGTTAAGTCAGTTTCATTTTTTGTATCATATAATTTTTCATAGTAATCTCTAAAGGCACTATTAATTTCCAAAGGGTCAACGACTGCCTGTCCGTTACTTATGATACTGGTAATTGGTGTTTTAAATTCTAATTGTTTAATCTGCCATGCCAATAATTTTCCTGATTTTTCACCTTGTTCTTAAAAAGATTGCTTCAATCTTAGAAGACTCGAGGCAGCTCTATTCGCTGATTTTTTTTGTCATATTCAGCTCTCAGAATCAGTAATTCGTTCTCTAACTTTGGGTCACTTCCTGCATACACTTTTTCTTGAAGAATTTTTATTTTATGTTCCAATTGGACTCTCTCCTCTCGAGTCTTCTTAGATTTTGAACCTGTATAACTAATAATATGCCCCCTAATAAAAGCTTTGAAAGCCTCCCACTTTATACATGCTGATGTTTGTGTAGTATTGATATCAAAGAACTCATCTATCTGTTTTTCAATGTACTTAACAAATTCCTCATCCTGAAGCCATTTATGCTGAAATTGCCACCTACCTGGTTCCTTTGTCAATTTCTTATCTACATACAGTGGGGCAAAAAAGTATTTAGTCAGCCACCAATTGTGCCAATTCTCCCACTTAAAAGATGAGGGAGGTCTCCAATTTTCATCATAGGTATACCTCAAGTATGAGAGACAAAATGAGGAAAAAAAAAAAATCCAGAAAATCACATTGAAGGGTTTTTAATGAATTAATTGGTAAATTCCTCGGTAAAATAAGTATTTGGTCAATAACAAAAGTTCATCTCAATGCTTTGTTATATACCCTTTGTTGGCAATGACAGAGGTCAAACGTTTTCTGTAAGTCTTCACAAGGTTTTCACACACTGTTGCTGGTATTTTGGCCCATTCCTCCATGCTGATCTCCTCTAGAGCAGTGATGTTTTGGGGCTGTCGCTGGGCAACACGGACGTTCAACTCCCTCCAAAGATTTTCTTTGGGGTTGAGATCTGGAGACTGGCTAGGCCACTCCAGGACCTCGAAATGCTTCTTACGAAGCCACTCCTTCGTTGCCCGGGCAGTGTGTTTGGGATCATTGTCATGCTGAAAGACCCAGCCATGTTTCATCTTCAATGCCCTTGCTGATGGAAGGAGGTTTTCACTCAAAATCTCACGATACATGGCCCCATTCATTCTTTCCTTTACACGGATCAATTGTCCTGGTCCCTTTGCAGAAAAACAGCCCCAAAGCATGATGTTTCCACCCCCATGCTTCACAGTAGGTATGGTGTTCTTTCTCCTCCAAACACGACAAGTTGAGTTTTTACAATAAAGTTCTAGTTTGGTTTCATCTGACCATATGACATTCTCCCAATCCTCTTCTGGATCATCCAAATGCTCTCTAGCAAACTTCAGACGGGCCTGGACATGTACTGGCTTAAGCAGGGGGACACGTCTGGCACTGCAGGATTTGAGTCCTTGGCGGCGTAGTGTTACTGATGTAGCCTTTGTTACTTTGGTCCCAGCTCTCTGCAGGTCATTCACTAGGTCCCCCCGTGTGGTTCTGGGATTTTTGCTCACCGTTCTCGTGATCATTTTGACCCCACGGGGTGAGATCTTGCGTGGAACCCCAGATCGAGGGAGATTATCAGTGGTCTTGTATGTCTTCCATTTTCTAATAATTGCTCCCACAGTTGATTTCTTCACACCAAGCTGCTTCCCTATTTGCAGATTCAGTCTTCCCAGCCTGGTGCAGGTCTACAATTTTGTTTCTGGTGTCCTTTGACAGCTCTTTGGTCTTGGCCATAGTGGAGTTTGGAGTCTGACTGTTTGAGGTTGTGGACAGGTGTCTTTTATACTGATAATGAGTTCAAACAGGTGCCATTAATACAGGTAACGAGTGGAGGACAGAGGAGCCTGTTAAAAAAGAAGTTACAGGTCTGTGAGAGCCAGAAATCTTGCTTGTTTGTAGGTGACCAAATACTTATTTTACCGAGGAATTTACCAATTAATTCATTAAAAATCCTTCAATGTGATTTTCTGGATTTTTTTTTTCTCATTTTGTCTCTCATAGTTGAGGTATACCTATGATGAAAATTGGAGACCTCTCTCATCTTTTAAGTGGGAGAACTTGCACAATTGGTGGCTGACTAAATACTTTTTTTACCCACTGTATATTAGACAGCAGAGTGCATGATCAGAGATCACAATATTATCATAAAAGCAGTTTTGAATCTTGGACCTTAATTCTGTGGAGATCAAAAAATAGTCAATACGTGAGAATGTCTTGTAGGTATTAGAATAACAAGAGTAGGCTTTAACTTGTGGTTTCATTTCTCTCCATATATCTAGCAATCTCAATTCTTTCATAAAATGATTAATGATCATCCTACATCCAATGTGCGTACAGTCCAGTCCTGTTGATCTATCGATACCGGGATTCAATGTACAATTAAAATCCCCTGCTATTATATGTTGCCCTTTAAGTGATGATAAAATAAGAAATAAATTAGCAAAGAACTTTTGATCATCTATATTGGGACCGTATAAGTTCACCAGATTTATATTTTCTAATAACAAAGATCCTTGAATGATTAGATATCTTCCTAATTTGTCTCCAATTACATTTTTCACTTGAAATGGGATTGATTTATGTATGAGAGTCATAACTCCCCTGGCTCGGGATGAAAATGATGAGGTGAATACACTTCCTTGCCATCTTCTCCTAATTCTTTTTACATCCTCCTCTATTAGATGAGTTTCTTGTAAAAACACAATTTTTGAACCTATGTCTTTTATTTTATTCATAACTTGTTTAAGTTTTTTTAAATTTTGTAGACCTCTGCAATTCCATGAAGTTAAATTAAGATTAACACTTTGGTCTATGATCAATAAGGAGTTTGAGATTACCTCGCAATGTAAACATGCTCACACAGAGAAGCAAAAACATGGGTGGTTGAACATTCATCCTACAAACTACACACAAACAAATTCCCCCTTCCCACTTTCGTGGTCATCCCCCCAAAATCAAAAAAAAAATTCCGTCTCCCGCTATAGCCATCGACCGCTCCACACCCGTGAGGACCAGCCAAAGCCACTCCTTCTTCATCCTCCCAATCACCCTAACTCTACTGCTTTTAATGACGTAACATTAACTCTCTTCTGTAGTTTTCCAACTTAACTCCAAAATTTTATAGCAACTTTGTACATCATAGGTTTTTTTTTTTAAATATATAATACAATCTATATTTTGTAAACTTACTATATGCTTCAGATCAGTCAGATGCCTGTGCAAATGCTTAAATATTCTACCTTATATTTTGTTCATGCTTAGCTCCCACCAGTCTCTTCTTGGATCTGCTTGATGAGCTCCTGTGCCTCCTGAGGGGTCTTGAAGGTTTGGGTTCTGCCCTTATATGTGACCAGCAATCTTGCAGGATGAATCATTCCATGACGAATCCCAAGGTTGCGCAGCTCTTTACGGGCGGGGTCAAACTGTTTCCTTAATTGTTGGATTCCTGTGGCCAAATGTGGGTAGAACCGCACCTGTTGATCCTGGTATTTAATTTCTCCTTTGGCTCGCGCCGCGTTGGAGATCGTCATCTTGTCTCTGTAGTTGAGGAACTTCATAATCAGCGTCCTCGGTGGTGTCTTATTATTTCTTGGTGGGCCGATTCGGTGGGCGCTTTCTAAGACGACCGATGACTGCAGCTCCGCGTTGCTCAGCGCTTCTGGAATCCACCTTTCCAAAAAGGAACATGGGTCCCGACCCTTCGCTTCCTCCGGGAGACCACCAGCCTCAGGTTGTTCCGTCTCGACCGGGATTCTAAATCCAGGACATTATCTTCCAGACGTTTATTTTTTAATTCCAAAGTGCGCACCTTTAATTGTAGGCTGGTGACGTCATCCTCAGCACTGGAGACTCGGAGCTCCACCTGCGACACTCGTTCCATACAGTCACTTAATTCCTTTCTCATTCCTTCTATCGCTGCTATAATCCCATCAAATTTAGTGGAAAAATCTGCTCTCATTGAGCTAATGGCAGCGAGCACCGCACCTGTGCCATCGCCAGCAGTCACCGCTCCACCGCTAGCTTGCGCAGCCATATCTGAAGATTTTTCTGCTTCGTCACGAACGTGAAAGTCCGTTAACTTGGACTGTTTCGGCGGTTCAGTTTTTCCCTCCACCTGATTTTGCAGCCTTAGGCTTTACCGGCATATCCTCGCCCTAACGCTGGGATAGGTTTTGTTCCAAATGAGAGAGTTATTTGCCGACTTTTTATTTTTAGGAGCAGAGTAGAGTGAAACGCGTCTTCCTACGTGGCCGCCATAACCGGAAGTCCCACTGAAGGATATTTTTAATAGATAGATAGATGTACTTTATTGATCCCAAACTGGGAAATTACAGTGTAACAGCAGCATGACAGTTGACAACCAAACAACAGAAACACACACATGACAAAGGGATTACCCATGGAAAGTAAAAACTAACACGACTATAAAACCTATATACATCATAGCTTAATATATGATGACCCGTATAAACACATGAATCATTCCATTGCACAAAGGAGGACTATCAGGAACAGAGTGAAAAAATGATGTACCAGTTAGTCTGTAAGGTGCAGTGTAGCAGCATAGCTATGCCAGAATACAACATCTTAGTGAGTTATTGTACAGTGAAATTGCATGTGGCAGGAAAGATTGCCTGTACCTGGCCGTTCGACAACGAAGCTGTAGTAATCTACTGGAGAAAGTGCTTTGCTGTCTATCTAGTGTGTGGTGGAGGGGGTGATCAGGATTGTCCATGATGGATCGCAGTTTTAGTGTTCTCCTCTCCATCACTGTCTCAAAGGTCTCCGGTCTGAGACCAATTACAGAGCCAGCCCTCTTGATAATCTTGTCAAGTCTGTTGGTATCTCTGGCCCTAATACTGCTACCCCAACAGACAGCAGCAAAGAAGATGGCGCTGGCGACAGCAATCTGGTAGAAAAGCTCCAGCATCCTGCTGCACACGTTGAAGGATCTCAGCTTTCTCAGGAAGTAGTCTGCTCATCCCCTTCTTGTGCGCAGCATCGGTGCTGGATCTCCAGTCCAACCCGCTGCTGATCCTGACACCCAGATATTTGTAGTCCTCAACCACTCCCACATCCTCCGCCCTAATCTGCAGTGGCTGAGAAGGAGCCTTCCTCTTCCTGAAGTCAATCACCGTCTCTCTGGTCTTGCTGACATTCAACCTCAGGTGATTCTGCTCCGTCCACTCCACAAATCTGTCTACCAGTGCCCTGTACTCCCCCTCCTCTCCTCCTCTTATACACCCCACAACAGCTGAGTCATCAGAGAATTTTTGCAGGTGGCATGACTTAGTGTTGTACTGAAAGTCAGTGGTGTATAAGGTAAAAAGAAAAGGAGAGAGCACAGTCCCCTGTGGAGCTCCCGTATCACTAGCCATCACTCCAGACAAGACACTGCCCAGCCGGACAAATTGTGGCCTGCCTGTCAGGTAGTCAGTAATCCAGGAGATCACAGAGCTGTCAACCCCCATCACCTGCAGCTTCTCACCCAGCAGCAGTGGCTGGATGGTGTTAAAGGCACTGGAGAAATCAAAAAAAGTGATTCTCACAGTATCTCCTCCACCATCCAGGTGCAGATGGGCTCTTGGCAGCAGGTAGATGACAGCATCTTCAACTCCTAAATGGTGCTGATATGCAAACTGCAGAGGGTCCAGCCATGTCTTCACCTGCGGCCTCAGGTGGGCTAAGACCAGTCTCTCCAGGACATTCATCACATGAGATGTGACCGCAACTGGTCGGTAGTCATTCAGATCCGATGGAGATGACTTCTTGGGGACAGGAACCAGGCAGGATGTCTTCCACAGCACTGGTACTCTCTCCAGACTCAGGCTGAGGTTGTACAGGTGTTTCAGTACTGGAGCTAGTTGGTTGGCACAGGTCCTCAGGGTCCTTGCGGAGATGCCATCAGGGCCCGAAGCCTTCTGCTGACGGAATCTCTCCAGCTGTTTCTCCACCTGATCTGTAGTCACCGTGAAGTGAAGGAGGGTCCTGGTGCCCCCTGAGGAGGAGGAGGGGGGAGATGGAAGGAGGTTCTGCACGGGAGTGTGGGTGGTGAGGGGTGCGTGGGGAGGGGTGCGTGGGGTCTGGTTGTGTTGCTCGGGTGACAGACTGCGAGTTGAACCTATTAAAAAACAGATTCAGTTCCTCAGCTCTCTCCTGGCTCCCAGATGGCTGCCTGACTCTCCCCTTGCACCCAGTTATTTGTTTCATTCCCTCCCACACATCTTTAGTGTTGTTTTGCACGAGTTTCTCTTCCAACTTCCTCCTATAATTGTCCTTGCACCTCCTCAGCATCTCTCTCAGCTCATGCTGCACTCCCCTCAGCTTCTCCTTGTCTCCAGCCCTAAAAGCTCTCTTCTTTTTGTTCAGAAGTGCTTTCAGGTCACTGGTGACCCATGGTCTGTTGTTGGAGAAGCAGTGTACAGTCTGAGCTGGCATGGTCATGTCCTCACAGAATCTAATGTACTCTGTGATGCAGTCGGTCATATTGTCTATGTCCACCCCATGTGGTTCACAGAGTACTGGCTGCACGGTGGCGCAGTGGTTAGCACCGCGGCAGCACAGTTTTACCCTCGGCCGGGGGATCGCGGGGATCATGAGATCGTGGGTTCGATCCCTGCCCCAGGCCAACAGTGATCTGTGTGGAGTTTGCATGTTCTCCCCGTGTTTGCGTGGGTTTACTCCGGGATTTCTCCGGTTTCCTCCCACATGCCAAAACACGCAGGTTAGGGAGTTAAGGGGCGCTTGCGCACGCAGCGACTGGCAGCCGGTGGCTTGTCACCGGACTGCAGAACAAATCTACCTACGGGTACAAAATAAGTCCAAAAAAAAAAAAAAAAAAAAAAAAAAAGTACGCTCCAGTCCGTCATCTCGAAGCAGTCCTGCAGTGCATCAGCAGCCTCCTGTGTCCACCTCCTCACAGTCCATGTATAAGCAGGCTGCCTTTGCACAAGGGGGACATACGTGGGTGTTAATATGACCATGCAGTGATCTGATTTACCAATGGGGGGTAGAGCTGTGGCACTATATGCATCTCTGACATTGGCATACACTAAATCCAGTGTTTTGTTCTCTCTGGTGGGACAGTCAACAAACTGGTGAAAGTTTGGTAGCGTTTTTCCCACTGAGACATGGTTAAAATCCTATCCCAGCATCTTTTGGGCGAGAGGCAGGGTACACCCTGGACAGATCGCCAGTCCATCGCAGGGCCAACACAGACAGACAACCATTCACTTTCAGTCATACCTAAGGACAATTTAGAATCCCCAGTTTTGATGCCAATTAACCTAACTTGCATGTTTTCTTCTAGGCAAGATGGCGGCGCACATCTGCGCAGCGGCTCTTTGCTCCCTACTTTTGTTTGTATGTATGCTGTTTTTGGATATTGGACCGTGTGAAGCTGGATTTGTGTACAGTCGTACTGAGCTGATAAATATTGGACTTCAACAAAAGTCTGCTGTTACAGCAGTTTTTGAGAACACGCAAAACGTACTGGAGGCTATCTGTAGACCAGCGGGATCACCATGGATTGTTGTCAGTCCTGGGAAGCGACGCAGACGGAGGAGGGAGAGAAAGAAAAAGTGGGGATGCCAGTCGGGCCTGCTAGCGAGGCTAAAGAGACAGCCACATAGACCTCAGCTACCCAGCATTTTTCTCTCCATGCCAGAAGCATCGTCCATAAGATGGATGATCTAGAGCTACAGCTGGCAACTAGTAAAACTGTGAGAGACTGCTGTGTGCTGTTGTTAACCGAAAGCTGGCTCCACCTGCTGATCACCGATGCTGCAGTGCAGCTACCAGGGTGCACACTTCACCGTATGGACTGAACAGCAGAATCCGATAAAAAAAAAAAAAAAAAAAAAAAAAAAAAAAGAGGGGGCGGTCTCTGCATTTTTCTTCACAACACTTGGACTAATCACAGTCGTATTATTAACACTTACTGTTCTCCTGATCTAGAGACGATGTCAGTTTTATGTCGGCCTTTTTATCTTCCAAGAGAGCTGACAGTCGTTATAATAACAGTGGTCTATATTTCTCCTGATGCAAATACTAAAGCGGCCCTTAGTCATTTGTACAGTGTAATAAATAAACATCAGCAGACCTATCCCGAGGGTGTTCACATCATAGCTGGTGATTTTAATCAAGCATGCTTGAAAACTGTGTTGCCTAATTTCACACAGTATATGAAATGTGCCACTAGGGGAAAGAATTGTCTTGATCGGGTGTATTCGAACCTGAAGCATGCTTACAGAGCTGTGCCGTGTCCACATCTTGGCCTGTCAGACCATCTATCATTGCTCCTCATCCCAGCATACACCCCCCTCAGGAGAACTGCTAGACCTACTATAAAGAACACCACAACATGGCCTGAGGGAGCTCTTTCTCAGCTGCAGGACTGTTTTTCAAACACTCTATGGGATTTATTCAAGAATGAGGATCTGGAAATGTACACACAGACTGTATTATGCTACATCACCTACTGTATCAACCAGGTGACTGTGGAAAAACGCTTCAGGGTTTTTCCTAATCAGAAGCCTTGGATGACAAAAGAAGTCCAGGCACTCCTCAGAGCTCGTGATGCAGCCTTCAGGTCAGGGGATACAGATCTGTATAGCACCGCCCGGGCTAATCTGAAGAAAGGCATTAAGGAGGCTAAACAGACCTATAAGAAGAAAGTCGAGAACCATTTTTCTGATAATGATTCGAGATGAGTATGGCAAGGCTTTCACCATGTCACAAACTATAAGGGCAGCAGCATCATTTCCAGTGACATCAGCGCCTCACTGGCAGAAGAATTGAACTGCTTTTTCACACGGTTTGAGGCAAATACACCTCGCCCGCCAGCTCTGATGTGCTTACCCTGCAGGATCATGAGGTGAGACAGACACTGAGAGCAGTTCACCTGAGAAAGGCTACTGGTCCTGATGGAGTGCCAGGAAAGGTGCTCAGAGCATGTGCAGATCAGCTATGCTCTGTTTTGACTGACATTTTTAACTTGTCTCTCAAGGCAGCCGTTGTTCCACAGTGTTTAAAATCTGCAGTCATTATTCCTGTACCTAAAAAACATATTATTAGCAGTCTGAATGACTATCGACCAGTAGCATTAACACCCATTGTTATGAAGTGCTCTGAGAAAATGGTATTGAAACATCTTTTGCCTAGTCTCCCCCCAGACTTTGATCGGTACCAGTTTGCCTACAGGTGGAGCAGATCCACTGAAGATGCTATTGCTATAGCTCTCCACTCGGCATTCAGCCATTTAGAAGACAAGTAGAGCTAGAATGTTGTTTGTGGACTATAGCTCGGCATTTAATACATTTATTCCCAACATTCTCATCAATTCAATTCAATTCAACTTTATTTATATAGCGCCATTTCACAACAACAGTCATCTCATAGCACTATCAACTGTAAGGGGAACCCCCACAGTTGCAGAAAGACCCCAGCAATCAGGCGATCCCCTGTGAGCAAGCACTTGGCGACGGTGGAGAGGAAAAACTCCCTTTTAACAGGAAGAAACCTCCAGCAGAACCAGGCTCAGGGAGGGGCAGTCATCTGCTGCGACTGGCTGGGGGGTGAGGGGATAGAGAAGAAGAAAAGAACAGACATGTAGAGAGCAAACAGCACGATGGGGACTCAATCTATGGGAGAGAACAAACAAATGTTAATGACCAGCAAAAAAAAATATTTCATTGAGAGTGAGGAAAGGAGTGAGGCCCAGTGCATTACTGGAGGTCCCCCGGCTGACTAAACCTATTAGCAGCATAACTAAGGGAGGGTTCAGAAACACATGATCACCAAATTGCTTCAGCTTGGTCTGCCTACTCACACTTGCAGCTGGATTAAGGTCTTCCTAACAAACAGAACACAGACTGTTAGACTCGGACCCCATTCCTCCTTTACAGTCACGCTTAACACAGGCTCGCCACAGGGCTGTGTGTTGAGCCCCACTTTGTATTCATTGTACACATATGACTGCATACCTGTTCATCCCACAAACATTATAGTGAAGTTTGCAGATGACACAACAGTAGTGGGGCTCATATCAGGAGGAGATGAGTCCGCATACAGAGATGAGGTCCAGAAACTGGTGAGATGGTGCTCAGATAATAATCTGCTATTTAATACAAAAAAAACAAAAGAACTCATTATTGATTTTAGGAAGCATAGCAGTGAGCCGCCTCATCTATATATAGGCAAGGAGAGGGTGGAGGCTTTCAAGTTTGTGGGTGTTCATATTTCTCACAACCTTACCTGGGCAGTTAACACCATAGCTACGATTAAAAAAGGATCGTCTACACTTTCTGAGGCTTCTCAAGAAGAATGGCCTGGATGCACAGTTGCTGGTTTTATTTTATCACTCTGCTATTGAGAGCATTTTGTCATATGGCATCACGGTTTGGTATGAGGGCTGTTCAGCCGCAGACCGCAAAGCCTTCCAGAGAGTGATTGAGACTGCGCAAAAAATCACTGGCTGTTCTCTCCCTTCTCTGGAAGAGATTTCCAGGTCTCGGTACCTCAACAGAGCTACTGTCATCATTAAAGACTGCACTCATCCAGGCCATGATTTCTTTCACTTGCTCCCCTCGGGAAAGCGGTACAGATCCCATAAAACCTGGACTACCAGCTCTAATCATAGTTTTTTTCCCAGCAGCAGTATGTATTTTGAACGGATTTATTTAACACGCACAGACTGCTGATATTATTTTGTTATTTTGTGGCAGTAACCCTGTGTGTATAAGCTGGTCTTTTATATTTATCGCTCAGTATGTTTTCATTATTGCTACGTACATATTGTATTCAACTTTTAGGTAGTATTGTTTCAAGCATTATTTATTGTTGTAAGTATAAAAATGTTAAATGCATGAGTGAACTGTGGGTGTGATAATTTGTTTTTAGGGAGCAGTATCTCAGTTTCGTTGCATTGTTTATTAGCAATGGAATGACAATAAAGGTACTTTGACTTTGACTTTTGGCATGTGGGAGGAAACTGAAGAAATCCCAGAGTAAACCCACGCAGATACGGGGAGAACATGCAAACTCCACATAGATCACAGTTGGTCGGGGGCTGGGATCGAACCCAGGATCCCCTGGCCAAGGGTGGGTTGCTGTGCTGCCACAGCGCTAACCACTCCGCCACCGCGCATTTGACCAGTGCATTTGATCAGGGTTTTAATTGGACCATAGTCTCCTGGTGAGACGGTTATGTAGACTTGTGTATCATCTGCATAATTATGGTAATATATATTGTTGTTTTTTTTATGATTTGAGCTAGTGGGAGCATATACAGTAGATGTTGAAAAGCAAAGGTCCCAAAATGGAACCTTGGGGAACTCCACAGGTTATTTTTGTTCGCTCGGATTTGTAGTTACCTATTGACACAAAATAGTCCCTGTCTTTTAAATAGGACACAAACCAGCTAAGTGCTGTACCAGAAAGTCCCACCCAGTTTTTTAGCCGGTCTAGTAAGATGTTATGGTCGACCGTGTCGAATGCCGCACTGAGGTCCAGTAGAACCGAGACTGAAATGTTGTCATTATCTGTAGGACTGGATGTCATTAAGGATATCATGAGTCTGAGCCCACTCTCAATGTATTTTTGAGTATTTTATGTCTGTTATTATTTCCTTGTCAGCTTGTTATTTTTGGTTTTGTGACAAGAGCCTCCTTCCTCCTCTCCCAGACACACCCACCACCCACTCAGTCTGTTCCCCAGTTCCCAGCTGTGAGTGATTATTAGGTCACCTGCTTGCTCAGCCTGCCCATACCTGTGGCTCATTTGTGTGCCGTGTATTTAAGCTCTGTGAATTCATTGTTTCACTGCGGCACTATTGGATTGTCCTGTATAGTTTGCAGCTGAATGGACTTATTTCCCTCAGTGTTCCTCCTCATCTCCTCCAGAGTTTATCCGGCTCTGGAGCGTATCATCCCTGTAAGTTATTCTTGTTTGAATTTTTGTATTGTTGCACAGTTTTTGGATTTTTGTTAATAAATGTCACAACTATAGTTCAGCGCCTGAGTCTGCCTTTCTGCCCCAGAGGGGCCATTTATGACCTTAACCTCCGGTTCCGGTTCCGCCGGACCGGTGGCGCCACACGAGTAGGCTGCCCGTTGCAACAGCCTTTTTTTTAATCTTCCTTCTTCTTTCTACACCTTTCACTCTGTATATATATCACGGACGCATGGATCGCCCCGGGGGTCTCCCGGGTCGGCGGACGGAGCCACGGTTTGCAGCGGGAGACGTTACAGCGGGGAGGAGCTAGTGCTAGCTAGCACTTGGCCGCGGCTCGGTGCTAATGGGAAACTCGACATACCGGGAGCTGTAGCGAAAATGACGCGGGTGCCGGGCTGGAGTTTAGGCGGCGTGCAAGAAATATAAGACAGAATAATAAAGAGCGATGGCAAGAACCAAGCAGACCGCCCGTAAAATCTACTGGAGGAAGAAGCCCCCCAGGAGACAGCTAGCCACCAGGGCTGCTCGGAGAGGCGCTCCGGCCACCGGCAGAGTGAAGAGGCCTCGCCGTCACAGGCCCGTGGCTCTGAGAGAGATCCGTCGCTACCAGAAATCCACGGAGCTGCTCATCCGTAAGCTGCCCGTCCAGCGCCTAGTGAGGGAGATCGCTCAGGACTTCAAGACCGTCCTGCGTTTCTTGAGCTTCGCCGTCATGGCTCTGCAGGAGACCAGCGAGGCCCACCTGGTGGTCTCTTCTTCGCTAAGGGGGTCACCATCATGCCCAAAGACTTCCAGCTGGCCCGCCGCATCCGCGGAGAGAGAACTTAGACTTTCTGCTGCACATTCACCAACCAACCATAATGCTCTGCACTGTGTGTCTATATATATACATTTATAGTAATATGGACATATGTTTACTAGATGTTGTTTTTTCTTGCCTTCTGAGTGTTGCTATCCCTGTGCTGTTGCAATCCTGGAATTTCCCCATTGTGGGACTAATAAAGGCTTGGCTTGTCTTGTCTTGTCTTGTCTTGTCTTGTCTTGAGCTGTGTCCGTGCTGTGGTGTGGCCAAAAACTTAACTGGGAGACATCAAAACAGTTATTTAATGTCAGGAAGTTGTACAATTGTTGAAAAACAACTTTCTCTATTATTTTACTAGGAAAGGGGAGGTTTGATATGGACCTATAGCTGTTCATGAGTGAGGTGCCTAGGTTGCTCTTTTTTAGAAGTGGCTTGATAACTGTTTTTAAGCACTGAGGGAAGACACCTGAATGCGGAGACATATTTATGATCTGTAGTAGATCTGAGGCCATACAATATAAAATTATTATTATTATTATTTTTTTTTATTTAAGTTTTTGTAAAGGGTATACAGGTCGTTACAGCAATGCATTGTTTACATTTTCATCACATGTTCCCTTATTTTCTGATATCTGACAACATTGGAAGATTAATTCTTACAACACCCCTTTTTTTTTTTTTTTTTTTTTTTTTAAAGTGAAAGAAAAAGTGAAATTAAAGAGAAAAAAAAAAACAAAAAAAAAAACAAAACAAACAAACCAGCAAAAAACAAACAAAAAGAAAAAGTAAGGAAATAAAGGTAAAAGAGCATCTGAGTAGCGTTGGAACAAAGAGCGGAACCATTATTGAAATGGTATTTGTCAAAGATTAGATCTAATGGAAGACGCATATGCGATCCAGGGTTGCCAAAAGTTCATGAACCCATCCATGTCCTGTCTCAGTGCGAATGTCAACTTTTCCATCGAGTAAATGTCTTGGATCACGTTAATCCAATCTTCAGGTGTAGGACAATCCTTCAACATCCATTTTTTAGTTAGAGCTTTTTTGCTTGCCAATATTAAAACATTGAATAAGTATTTTTCTCCTCGTCTTTCCAGTGATTCCGGTAGTAAACCCAAATACAAAGTTACAAAAGAAAAGGGAACTGTTATTTTGAATATTTTCCCCAATATTGTCTGTACATTGGTTCAATATTGGTGGATAACTGGGCATGACCAAAACACATGAAAATGATTTGCAGTCTTTTCACCACACAAGCGCCAACAGTTCAATCCCTTATGGGCAAATTTGTTTTGTGCAGGTGTTCTGAAAAATCTTACCAAGTTTTTCCATCCAAATTCTCTCCACTGCAGGGATGAGGTACTTTTCCATTGCTGTTTATTTAGCTTTTCCCATATTTCCAGTTGTAAAGTGAAATTCCCCTCTTTTTCCCATCTCTCTTTTATATAAGATGTGTTGTCTCCTTTTAAGTCTTGAAGACCTTGGTATATTTTAGAAATGTATCTGATCCCTGGGATCCCTTTATATGCCATTAAGAAGACCTTCAGAACACCTGACTGGGCCCTTTCCAAATCCTCCTTTTTTTGTAACTTAGATTTTTATTCATTTTTCATCATATATAATGCATTCAGATCACATTCTACATTTAAAAAACAAAGGGGTTAGGGTAGGGAAAAATTAAAAAAAAATAAACAAAATAAAAATAAAAAATAAAAAATAAAAGGGGGGGGGGACAAATGTTGGAGCATCAAGTTTTTAGTTTCCATCTCTTAATTCTTCTGGTTTTTTCAGTGTCTTTGGTTATTCTTTCAATTTCTGCCTCGTTGTTGCACTTTGTAGTGTGTCCATTTCCGCCATTTTTTCTCCCATATTCCTTCTTGCATTCTTCGTCGATATGTTAGTTTTTCCATCATACGTATGTCCTCAACAATGTCAGTCCATTGTTCTTGGTCAGGAAGAACTTCTGATCGCCATTTTTTTGTGATAGTTTTTTACATGCAATCAACAAGATTTTAACTAGATATCTGTCCTCAGCCTGTATAACACTGTCTTTTTTAAGATCACATAAGTACATCAGGTTACAGTTCATTGGTATATTATATCCTAATATCCTCTGTATTGTCACATGCATAGATTTCCAAAATGATGATATTTTGTAGCATTTCCAAAACATATGTGAGTGGTCTGCATTTTGAGCCCCACATCCCCTCCAGCATAAAGATTGGGTATTTGAATATTTTCCTTGAATCTGTGGTGTAATGAAAAAGCGAATCAGGTTTTTCCATCCAAATTCCCTCCATGCCCTTGAATTTGTTGATGTGTGTTGTGTTTTCCATATTTCCTGCCAGCTTTCTTCTGTTATGTTTAAATTGAGCTCTTTCTCCCATTTCTCCTTTATATAGTTACTTGTATGATTGTTTGTCATAAGTTTCTGATATAGTTTTGAAATAATTCTTATTTTATTTCCTGCATATGAGCTTAAAATAAGTTGTATAATCTCGTTCACATCTGTTTGGAGGTTATGCCTAATCTTCTTCATATAGTAATCTCTCATCTGCAGATATCTGAAAAATTCCGATCTTTCTAATTTAAATTTTCTCCTGATATTTACAAAGCTCCCGAGATCTTTTTTTCCGATATTGCCCCATGCTGTGATTCCCTTGTTCACCAGATTTTTGTATCCCCTGTCTTGTTTTGCCGGTTCAAACTGACTGTCAAATGCTACCCATTTCAATAGTTTTATGTCTTCCCTTATATTATATTTTTGTACTATTTTATACCACAGTTCTAAAGTAAATTTAGTGATTGGGTCTATTTGTTTGATTTGCTTATATGCATCTTTATCCCCTATTATGCTTTGTACTGGGAGTCCCTTAATTTCCTTTTCCATTTCTTTCCATTTTGCCTCATATCCCTCGTCGCACCAACATATGATATATCTTATTTGTGCTGAGTAGTAATATTCCTTTAGACTCGGTAGGCCCATGCCTCCTTTCTCTTTTGGTAATTGGAGGGTTTTATATTTCACTCTTGGTTTTTTACCTCCCCAAACAAATCTCGATATCATCCTGTCCCACTTTGAGAATTGGGCATCTGGAATCTCTGTTGGTATAGCCTGGAAGAGGTAAAGTAATCTAGGTTGTATGCTGATTTTGACTGTCTCAATTTTTGAATTCAGATCCATATTTAAGATTGACCATCTATCAATATCTTTTTTTATTTCTTGTTCCAACCTATCATAGTTTGCTTTATATATTTTGCTTAGGTCTTTAGATATGTTCACTCCAAGGTATTTTATTTCTTTTTGCTTCCAGTTTAGTTTGATCTTATCAGTTATCTGGTTTAGAGGGTTATCGTGGAATGTCAGTATTTGTGTTTTTGTTATGTTTATCTTGTATCCTGATAATTTTCCAAAATTTTCTATCAAGTTCATCATTTCCATTATTGATTTATCTGGTTGTTCAAGGTAAACTATAATATCGTCTGCAATAGCCCAATCTTGTGTTCCGCCCCCTTTATTGTTACACCTTTTAATTTCTTATTTTGTCGTATCGCTTGAGCCAATGGTTCTATGAACAGAGCAAACAAGGTGGGCGATAAGCAGCATCCCTGCCTAGTTGATGTTTGTATATTTACTTTGTCTGTTAAGCTACCGTTTATCTTGATTCTTGCCACAGGTTCTTGATACAGCGTCCTTATGCATTGTACTGATTTTTCGTTAAATCCAAAGCGCTCCAGTACACTATATAGGAATTTCCAGTTAACCCTGTCAAATGCTTTTTCTGCGTCTAAACTCATTATTACTGCGCTTTTCTTTTCTTTATGTATTTGGTTAATTATATGTATTGTTCTCCTGATATTGTCATGTGTTTGGCGTCCCTCTATGAATCCAGTTTGATCATCTTCTATCAATTCCGTCAAGAATGTCTTTATTCGTTTACATATAATTGTTGTGTATATTTTATAATCTACATTTAATAAAGAGATTGGTCTATAGTTTCCGCATTGTTCTTTATCTTTCCCTGGTTTTAAAATAACTGAAATGATTGCTTCGTTCCATGTTGGAGGTATTTTGTTGTTGTTCAGCGTCCAATTAAATGACTTTAGGAGTTGTGGCGTGAGTTCTTCTATAAACAGTTTATAAAACTCAGATGGGTATCCATCACTACCTGGTGATTTACCGTTTTTAAGTGACTTAATCACATCTCTGATCTCTTGTGTTGTTATTTCTGCTGTTAGTTTTTCATTTTGTTGATTTCCTATTGATGGCAAGTCCAATGTGTCTAGAAATTTTTTGATATCTTTAGTATTTGTTTCTTCAGGTTGCGAGTATAGTTCTTGGTAGAAATTATGGAAAATTTCTTCGATGTTTTCTGGGTTAACTGTGGTTTTATTTGTGGTGGGGTCTTTAATCTTGTATACATTATTCATTGTTTGTTGTTTTCTTAACCGTTTTGCCAGCAGTTTTGTGGCTTTTGGCCCCGTTTCATAATATTTTTGCTTTAGATATCTATTTTTCCTTTCAATTTCATCCATTTGTGTTTCTTTTATCTTTGTTTTTTCTTCTTTAATTTCTTGATATATTTTTGGATCATTTGTGCTTTGATGTTTACGTTCTAATTCCCTCAGTCTCTCACATCTTTGTTCATACGCTTCCAGTTTAGTCTTATTTGCTTTTCCTGTTTCAACAATTAATTTACCCCTTAACACGGCTTTAGTGCGTCCCATAGTATTGTTGGGTCCACTTCTTCATTGTCATTCTCTTGGATATATTCGTTTATGTTTATTTTTATTCTTTCTTTCATTTTTCTCATCATTTAACAGTCCTACGTTAAGTTTCCATGTTGTTTGTCGTTTTCTATTGTTTAAATACAGTATATTTCCATGTATATAGGATTATGATCTGATATTTCTGCCCCTCCAATCCAACAATTTCTCACCCTGTGTCTGTCACCTTCATTCATAAGGAAGTAATCTATTCTAGAGTGTACTTTATGGGCTGCTGAATAATGTGTATAGTCTTTTTCGAGTGGGTGTAGGTCCCTCCATATGTCTACCATACCCATTTCTGCCAGTGAGGTTCTTATGAACTTTGTTACATGTTTTTTTGTCTTCTTAACACTTGTTGTGTCAACTTCATGATCCATGACAGCATTTAAGTCTCCTCCACAAATTAGGACTCCTTCACTGTGTGTTGCTATGAGATCAAACAGATGTTGGAAAAAAACCCTTGTCACTTTCTGGTGGGGCATAGATGTTCACTAATGTGATCTGCATACCATCTATTCTTCCCTTTATTATTACATACCTGCCTTCTTTATCCTGGATTTCCTGTTCACTTTCAAATTGTATTTTGTTTGAGATTAGTATCATAACCCCCCTTTTTGCTCCTCCCTTAAATGAACTGTAGTAGGAGTTCTTATAGCCAAATCTCTTTAGTTTCACATGTTCTGCCTTGCTCAAATGTGTCTCTTGCATAAATATAATTTCAGCTTTTTTCCTTCTTGAATTTTCTTATTATTCTTTCCCTTTTAACAGGTGAGTTCAGACCATTCACGTTTAGTGTCATTATCTTAAGATTTTTACCCATATTCATGTTTTTCCCATTTTTTTAACTTGTGCTCCTAGCCCCTTTAACACACAAAAATAACACATATTTATATAAAAACACATTAAAAACTCGACCTCCGTACTTTGGGCCTTTCTTCTGCCCACTGGTCCCTGTTGGTGGGTGGGGGGTTTGTCTTCACAGAGTGAAGGGCCCTCCCTAGACTTCTAATTACTATCAAAGTACTAGTCATAAGTCTAGAAATGTCCAACAAATATCACTTAAACCTCTCCTAGCCGTCTGTTTCTCTTTTACCCTTGTCTTCTTGGCCTTCCATTTCTTCTGTGCCTTACTTAATCTTTGTTATGATCTAGGCTTTCAGTTGAAAGCCTTGTAGCTTGTCCTGGGCCCGCTGCTCTACGTCTCTCCCCCTTCTTCCGCCGCTCACCTCGTCTCACTCCGTCTGTCGTGGTGCGTTCAGGGCCGCCGCTGCTCCAGCCGTCCTCCTTCGGCACGCTCACCTCAAGGCCCCGCTCCATCATATCCCGCGCTGCCTCTTCGGCCGTGTTGAGGTTCTTGTGCCTTCCTCCCAATGAATCCTCATTTTCGTTAGCGGCGTTTGGAATCTAATTTTTTTCTCTTTCAGCGTTTTTTTTAATATTGGCATATTTCTTTCCGCTGCCTGCACGATTTCTGTCGGGTAGTCATGGTCAAAAAATTACCTGTTTGTCGCCGATTCGTATCTTTTTTTTCCATGCTTGCGTCAGGATTCTTTCCTTTATGTCATATTTCACAAAGTTTACCACAACTGACCTGGGTGGAGAGTTTGTTTTCGGGTTCTGTGCCGGTGTTCTGTGCGCCCGTTGAATCTGCAGATCCGTTTCTCCGGGTATTTCCAGTTCTTTTTTTAAGAACTGATCCATGAATTTTGTCATCGAGTTGCCTTCAATGCCCTCCGGAATTCCAAAGATGCGCATATTGCTTCGTCGGGATCTGCTCTCCAAGTCGTTTATTTTCTCCTGCATCCTCTGCGTTTGCGTCGTCAGGGTCTGTAGTTGTTCGTTTGCCTCGCTTTTCCAATCTTCTAGTTCCGAAATTCGGGTCTGCGCTTCTGTCATACACGCCCGCTGGGAGCGCAGCTCCTCCATGTTTTCCGTTAATTTACGCTCCATTTCCCTTCGGAGGTCCATGATTTCCTCCTTAATTTCTTTTTTCAGTTCCTCCTTAAGAGCCGCTAAATCCTGTTGTAGCTGTCGCTTGAATTCTCTCAACTCTTCACCCAAACTGGCGATGCCAGCGTTCATGTTGTCGAGTCTGGTGTCCTCCATTTTCTCTGCTGTGGACATCTCGTTTTTTTGGGCTTTGCGTACAGCGGTTTTTCCTGCGTTGTTGGAGAGGAATTCTTCAATTTTACCCTGTTTTTGTCCTTGTGCCCGGTTCCTTCGTGTTTTCATCCCTTAGTTTATTGATTCGTTTATGTCGAGTTGGCCATTTACCGATGATTTTTAATCCGGCTAGGGAGAGCTCTTTGTTTAAGTGTTATGTCTCTCTGCCATCTTCCCGGAAGTCCCAAATCCTCCTTTTTAAGTATATTGTTTATGTGGTGTCTAAGCTGGAAGAACCTGTAAAGGTCTTGATTTATTAGGCCTTGTTTTTTCAAATCTTCAAAACTTCTTAAGATTTGCCCTTTAAAAAAATCGTAATATTTTATCAGCCCTTTCTCCTTCCACTTTTTAAATCTGGTGTCTGTTTTATTAGGAGTAAAGTCTTGATCATAGGCGATCCATTGCAGAAGTCGATAGGGCTCTTTAGTTTGATTCTCCCTGACTATCTTAAACCAAATTTTTAGCGGGGTCTCTATCCACGGGTTAGTGTTATTCAAAAGCTTAGGTAAGGCATTGTTCCCTATTATCGCCTGTAGGGGGATGTCACTTGTTATTTGGCATTCGATCTCCTTCCATCGTGCAGTGTAGACTGGGTTACATATCTCTACTAAAGTTTTAATTTGTGCCGCTTTAAAGTAGTCCCTGATATTTGGCAGCGCGAGCCCACCTTTGTCTTTGTTTAGCTGTAGGGTTCTATATCTGATTCTAGGTCTCTTGCCCTGCCATATGAATCTTGAGATCCTTCTGTCCAGCTCCTGCCATGTTTTTTTGGGAGGTTCTACCGGTATTGTTTGGAAAAGGTATAGAAGACGTGGAAGTATATTCATTTTGACTGCTTCAATTCTTTGTGCAGTTCCCAAGAATGGTATCATATTCCATCTTGCTAGGTCAGATTTTATTTTTGTCACCAGTGGATCATAATTTAGTGATATAATTTTGTTGAGTTGTTTCGGGATATTGACCCCCAGATATTTCATAGATTCCGACTCCCAGTTAGTTTTGAGTTTGCTTAGTGAATAATGATTTGGGTCATAGTTGAATGTTAAAATCTGGGTTTTATGCATGTTTAATTTGTACCCCGATAAATCTCCATACTCTGAAAAAACTGAGGTTAGTTCTGGTAAAGAAGTGTCCGGCTGCCCTAGGTATATTAAAATGTCATCAGCAAAGAGTGCTATTTTATGTTCCTTCTGACCAAGTGTAATACCTTGTAATTTTTTGATTTTGTCTTATCCATTGGCTCAGAGGTACTATGAAGATTGCAAAGAGCAGTGGAGACAGGGGGCAGCCCTGACGACATCCTCTTTCCAGTTCAAAAGATGATGATAAATTACCGTTAATCCTTATTTTAGCTGTTGGTTTTTTATATAATGCCTGTATAGTTCTAATGAAGTTGTTATGAAAATTGAAACTGGATAAGATTCTATATAGAAAAGACCAGTCAACCGAATCGAATGCTTTTTCAGCATCTAATCCCAATATGACTGCATTTAAGTTATATTTTTTTATATGATGAATTATGTGTAAAGTGCGTCGAATGTTGTCTTGTGTCTGTCTTTGTCTTATAAAACCTGTTTGGTCTAAATGAATTAGGTCTGTCAGTATATTTTCTAACCTTTTGGCAAGGATAATGGTAAAAAGCTTATAGTCCTGATTTAGTACACTGATTGGTCTGTAGTTGGAGCACTCTAGTTTATCCTTTTCAGGTTTAGGTATAACTGCAATGACCCCTTCTCTCCAGGAGGGGGGGATTTCCCCTGTGTGGAGGACATAATTAAATGTTTTCAGGAGGAGAGGAGATAGTTGCTGTTTAAAGGTTTTGTACCACTCTGCTGTATAGCCATCAGCTCCTGGGGATTTGTTAGCTTTAAGTTTCATAATTGCTTTTTCCAATTCTTTAGGATGTATTTCTGACAGTAGTGTTTTATTTTGTGACTCCGTAAGTTGGGGAAGGTTTAATGTGTTTAGGAATGCCTCGGATGCGTTTTTATGTTTTTTGTGGGAGTATAAGTTCTTATAGTAATTCTCGAAGCTTTTAAGAATATCCTGAATTCTGAATTTTATTTCCTTTGACAATGGGTCTCTGATTTTGTAGATTGCTCTTTCTGTTTGATGTTTCCTCAATTTATAGGCTAGCAATTTTGCCGATTTACTGCCTGCTTCATAGTATTTTTGTTTCAAAAATGTAAGTTTCTTCTGGATTTCTATTGTGTAGATCTCATTTATTTGGTTTTTAATTTCCTTAATCTTGAGCGAGTCAGTAGAATGAGTGTTGCCTTTGTGTTCTTTTTCTAGGTTCCTAAGTTCTGACTCTAATGTGGATAGTTTTTCTTGTCTTAGTTTCTTTTGGGTTGCCAGTTTTGCAATAATCTTTCCTCTTATTACAGCTTTGCATGCATCCCACAGTATTAAAGGGGATACTTCTCCATTATCGTTTTCTTCCAAATATCTGAGAATATCTGATTCCAATTCATCTTTCAATGGTCCTTTCAGGACATTTGAATTTAACCTCCAAGAAAATGTATTATTTGTGTATTTTTGGATATTTAAGTCCATGTAGATCGGACTGTGGTCAGAGAGATCCATCAGTCCTATTTTACATGTTTTTACTCTTCCAATGTCTCTATTAAACATAAAAAAATAGTCAATCCTTGAGTAAGATGAATGTGGAGTTGAGTAAAATGTATAGTCTTTTACACTGGGGTTGAGTTCCCTCCACACGTCACAGATTCCCATTTCTTTTAGTAGCATCCGAGTCTTCCTGTTTTGGGTGTTATTTTGATGTGGAGAATTACCAGAAGCATCCCAGTATGGATTCAGTCTAAGATTGAAGTCCCCACCACATATCACTAAACCTTGAGCTTTAGTTATCATTAGGTCGAATACATTTTTATAAAATTTCCAGTTAGCCCCTGGGGGAGCATACACATTCAGCAGGGTGATATCTTCTCCCTCTAGCCGCCCAGTTACCAAACTGTATCTCCCTTCTTTATCTTTGTGTTCTGATTTTTTTTCAAATGTAATTTTGGTTGATATCAATGTCGCTACTCCCCTCCTCCTCCCTGATTTATATGAAGATGAAGAGATCATTTTAAACCCTTGTCTACTGAGTTTATTGTGTTCCACGTCTGTTAGGTGGGTTTCTTGTAAAAGTATTATTCCTGCTTTGTCTTTTTTCATTTTGCCTAGAATCTTGGATCTTTTAACTGGATTCAGGATTCCTTTTACATTATATGAAATTATTTTGGTTACACCCTGTTTCTCCATTGTGTTGTTTTGTTTAGTATAACTGTGTGGTGGCCCTCTTTTGTGCTACTCAGAAACTGAAAGAACATTAAAAACAAGAAAAACATTAAGAACATAGTGTATAAAACTTTAAAACAAAAAGCTGTCAGAAGAACTTCCTGAGCTGAGGTCTTTTTAAAGACCCTGGAAGAGCCTTGATGGAGTGAAGGCCCTGAGGGAAATTCCTCAAACTGTTACGTGTTGAGGGCCCTCTCTTACCCCTGTAAGTTGTCCCATGCTTTTAACGTGAGTTTCAGAACCCAATCCAAACTTGTAATGATTTTTTTTTTTCCTTTTATGCCTAAACCCTGTGAAATTGTGTGCACCCTCCCACCCCCATCACATCAAACATTCACGCAAAAACAGTATTTGTTAGTATGAGGAGAACATGTGGATTATTGTCACATTTCTATTTTAACAAGTTTTTTTTTTGTTTTTTTTTATTAAAAAGACTTATTTGTTTCAAATATTATGTCTGTTCCATGAAATGTTTTACCACATGCTGAATACGCATCTCCTTTAATGTTTGTTACCTTGTATGAGGGGGGTTGGATGTGCGGATTGATTCAAGAGGAAAAAAAAAAAAAAAGGTCGCTATTCCAACCTGAAAACGGACAGTTTATCCGCGACGCTCTGGCGCTGGGTTTCCCGCTGCTGGCCCGTGGATTTTGAAGGTCTTTGTGTTGTCCATGTTTGCGCTTTGATCTTCTGACTCGGGTCTGCTGCGGGTTTAAATACCGTTACCGGGAGCCCTCTTCTCGCCATGTCAGCTGTTGCTTCTTCCGCCGAATTATAGAGACATGTTTCTTCGCCGTAGAAGACCCTTAACTTCGCAGGAAATGGAGTCTGAAAGCGCAATTTCTTCTCTCTTAACACCTTTTTCGCGTCATTGTATTCCCTGCGCTTTTTAAGGACCTCCGGGGCGTAATCGTGTTCCACGAAGACTTTTCTCTCCTGGTGCATAAATCCTTTTTTCTGCCAGGCCAGTCTTACAACCTCTTGTTTTATTTTGAAATTGGAAAATCTTACCAACACCGAACGTGGGGGCGCTTCCGCCGCCGGCCTAGCGGCTAATGAACGATGTGCCTTTTCTATCTTCAAGTCGGTGGTTTGTGGAATATCCAATTTCTCTCTTAGTAAGGATTCCACGCATTCTGCCATTGAGTTAAAACCGTTTTCGGCTCCTTCTATCAGACCATGAATTCTTATGTTGTCTCTTCTTTGTCTTCCTTCTTGGTTGGCTAGCTTAGCCTCTATAGATGCTTGTCTTTTGCGTAGGTCCAGCACAGAATCTTCGAGCACTTTTATTCGTTCCTCTGTTTCCAAGATTCGGTTCTCGGCCTGGTCCACTCTGCTGTTTGTCCTTTTCAATTCTTCTCTGAATTCCCGAAATTCGGCCGTAACTTCTCGGCGAAATCGTCGTAGCTCTTCAAATAGTGATTTCAGGCTAACCTTTTTGTTAGCTATCACCAGTTCCTCGTCTTCTGAACGGAGATCTTCCAGTTCAGATTCTCCGGCCGATACGTGTCCTGGCCTGGAGAATTTCAGTTTCTTCTGTTTTCCTTTAGACATGATGATTTTGTCTTTTGATTTTCACTCCTCCAAAAATCCGTTAAGTTTGATTTTCAAGGTGTTATCTTGGATTGGGTCTGAGAGCTTCAGTGTTAAGCTGCAGTCACCATGGCGTCCAGACCGGAAGTCAAATTATTATTTTTTTTAAAAAAACCCTGTTGGGAGGGTTATCAAGGCAGCAGGTAGTGGATTTTAGGTGGTGTATGATGTCAATCAAAATTTTATGATTGATTGGAAAAAAAAATCATCATTTCGTTTAGATCTTCTCTACGTGGACACAGAGGAAGCACAAGTCCAGCACCTGGCATAGGAGCACTGACTGACTGTCTAATTTTCTGAATTTTGTCAGTAAAGAAAAAGGCAAAGTCATTGCAGGCACAGTTGGATAGAAGTTCAGGAGCTACTGACACAGGGGGATTTGTTAGCCTGTCAACAGTAGTGAACAAGGTGCGTGCATTATTGTTGTTTTTAGCAATGATGTCAGAAAAATATGCTTGCCTTGCATTTCTCACCTCCAAATTATAAATGCTCAATCTCTCATTATAGATTTCATAATGACCCTGTAATTTAGTTTTTCGCCACCAGCATTTAGCTTCTTGACACTCTTTTTCAGCTCTTACTAGTTTGGCATTTCTCCATGGAGGTTTCTTTTTAATAGTGACTACCTTCACCTTGATGTGAGCAATGGCATTGATAATATTTGTATTTTTACCATTGAAATTTTCCACAAGCTCGTTTACTGAAGGTGAATGGAGGGGGTTGAAGAAGAGAAAGCTTGGATGAATGTTTCACTGGTATTACCACTGATGTACCATTTTTTGATGACCTCTGTCTGGATATTTCTGTTGACATTAATAGCACTCTCAAGGAAAACACATGAATGGTCAGACAGAGCAACGTCCATCACCATAACCTTAGTGATGTTGAGACCTTTGGAGATGACTAACGCCAGGCTGTGTCCTCTGTTGTGTTTTTTCTGTTACACGCTGAGTCAGTCCAAAGTTATCAAGGACACAACACAATTCTTTGGTCCCTCTGTCCTGAGGGTTTTCAACATGAATGTTAAAATCACCAACAATAACTACACAATCAAAGTCAACACAGATAATAGACAGCAGCTTTGTAAAATCATCAAACAAGGTTGCATGGTATTTAGGTGGTCTGTAAACATTGAGAAACAACACACGGGAGGAGGACTTCAGCTGAAGAGCCACATATTCAAATGAAGTAAACTTATCATAAGACATCTGCTTACATTGGAGGGAATCATTAAACAAAACAGCTACTTCCCCTTTCTTATGCAGCCTGGGTTCACTTATAAAGCTGTAGTTGGGAGGGGCTGCTTCGATAAGAAGAGATCCGCCATTATCATGTAACCAAGTCTCTGTTAAAAACATAAAATCTAGTTTTTGTTTTATGAGATCATTAATTAAAAATGTTTTTCCTGCCAAAGACATATTTAATAAAGCTAGTTTCAGTGTGCTGAGAACATCATCTGCCAAATTTTTATTTTGTTTAGGCTGTGACTGGTGAGAAATGAACTCTAGAGTTGATAAATTTACAGGATGTGTAGGATGGATTTTGTTTCTCTGTAAATTTACCTATCTTTTTCTCCTACTTATTAAAACAGGAATTAAAGAAACTTCCATACCAGGCCCTGGCTTGTCTTGGAAAGAGCCATGAGTACCAGTGCTATTGAAGCCTGGGCCCATTGCGTCAAACCCAGCTTGTGATGTTATCAGGCTGTGGATTTTGGTTCAGCTGTGAGGGTGGTGGTGGTGGTGGGCGCCAGGGCTTCAGCTGTGGGAGTGGTGGTGGGCGCTGGGGCTTTGGGAGTTGTGTCAGAGCTCACTGGGGAATTGCTGGAGGGGGGAGATGGGGGGGTTGAAGTGGGAGGTTTCAGGGTGAGAAAATTGGACTAGGGCATGGGGTCAGTTTTGTGGCCACAGTGACCAGCTCCTTCATCTGGTCAGTGAAGTTGAGGAATGGGAAGGATGGGGGAGGAGGCTGAGAAGGAGGGGGTATGCAGTGGTAGTGGGGGTGGGTCCTCAATGGTGACTTTTGGTGAAGGATGGTTCTGCACAGGCGGGGACTGAGGCGGCTTTATCTCACAATTTCTGCTGGGCTGTATGTTATCCTGTTGTTTTGGTTCCTCTTGTCTCTTGTCCTTGTCCTGGGGAACAGAATGGCGATGCAAAAAATGGAACAGATTGGAGGTAAACAGCCTCACACCTGACCTGCTGAGGCTGAGTCCATCTCCCTTAAAAAAGTACCTGTGGTCCCAGAAAAAGTTTAAGTTGTCAATAAAATGAAGTTTTATTAACTTTAAGTTAATACTTACACTACCGTTCAAAAGTTTGGGGTCACCCAGACAATTATTTTGTGTTTTTCATGAAAAGTCACGCTTATTTACCACCATGAGTTGTAAAATGAATAGAAAATATAGTCAAGACATTGACAAGGTTAGAAATAATGATTTGTATTTGCATACCTGCCAACTACTCCGGTTTTGCCGTAATGGTTCCGGTTTTCAAGACCCCATTCTGGGTTACGGCTTTATTACGGCTGCGTCCCCCAGACCCTCTGCTAAGTTTTCAGATAATTTCCCCAACCCCAAATCATATCCCTGGAGCCATTGTTTCCATTTGGAATCGCAAAGGAATTAGGTCAACATTGTATATGTTTTCATCATGGAATCTGCCGGAGAAAAATCACAAATGAGCATGAAACACAAACGAAAATTACAGTCTTTTCATGAGGAATACTCCAAAGCATTTCCAGGAATTATTATTCGATCAAGAAAGGGTGAAAATTACGCCAACTGCACTTTGTGTAGACAAGATTTTTCGATCGGACATGGAGGAATTAGCGATGTGAAAGACCACGTGGGAACAAAAAAACACAAGTCGAATGCCAATGCCAGTGACACCAGCGGCAAACTTTTCTACGTTCTTCGTAAGAAAAATAGAAACATGATTATTGAAGAAATATGAGGTTGTTAGCCACATTTTGACTTGATTTAATGCTAATATTTGTTTGGCGTCGGGGGGCTTTGCCACCCTGAACCCCCCCACCAGGACTTTGTCCTGGACCTACTGGGGCCTGCAGCCCCTGGACCCCGGCTAGCTACTAGGCTTTTCAGGTTTGAAAAGTTGACAGGTATGTGTAATGTATCAATTTGGCATTGTTCTCTGTTAGTTTGTGTTGTTCCAATGTTAACAAAAGAAACAAACATGCACATACCAAAACATTTGTAACGGCAACAGTTTTCTAGGAAAAATGGTGCATTATATGACAGAAGTGCAGAACTGTCAATATTTTTGGGCATGACTGTATATTCCTGTTGTTTAACTTATGTTTACTCGTATTTTGTTTCCTTATGCAGGATTGTTTAGATACATGACTGTATTTCACTATTCAAATAAGAATTATTGTTGCTTTTATGGAGGTTTTGTTTTGTTTGTATAATAGGGTTACTCATAAAGTTTTGGATGGATTTGCCTCAAAAACCTCCCTGCCTCCAGTGGCTCAGGACGTAGAGCAGGTCGTCCAATAACCGGATGGTTGGCGGTTCGAATCCTGCTCTCCCCAGATATCCTGCCGTCGTGTCCCTGGGCAAGACACTTTAACCACCTTACCTCCAGTGTCCACAACACTGGGTATAAATGTGTATAAATGTTCGGTGGTGGCCGGAGAGGCCATTGGCGCGGATTGGCAGCCGCATTTCCGTCAGCCTACCCCAGGGCAGCTGTGGCTGCAGTAGTAGGTTGCCACTACCATCGTCTGTCTGGAGTGAATGAATAATGTATCTACTTCTAAAGCATCTTTGAGTGTCTATGATAAAGCGCTATATAAATCTGATGCATCATTATTATTATTATTATAAAGCAGGGCTTGATCCAATAGAATTTGATTTAGATGCAGGAATTTATGAAAAAATGATTTCCCACTGTCAATGGGTTCTGTAGGCATCCATGCACAACAACGGCAAATTCTTTGTAATTTTTGGACCAATTAAGAAGTAAAATTAGAAAATTTCCCACGGAAATCTGAACCATAGGGACCCCCAGTTGAACACTGAATCATAGTGAAAGTGTGTGTCTGCTGCAGGTCACCAAAAGACGGTTGGACCACAGTTGTTCAAAGACTTTTACACCATTTGGAAAGAGACCGAGGCAGAGGCTCAAGAGGTCTGTACTTTATATTGTATTTTCTCGCTATCAGTGGTGTGGTGTGCTTTAACTGTGAAGCTCTTTGAGCTGCACTTTGTTGTATGAAAGGTGCTATATAAATAAAGTATAAGTATAAAGCTAATGACACCCACATTTGTTTTTGGTCAGACTAAGTACTAAAATTGAAATTTCCACCTCACACAGATTTTTATTTATAATTTTTATTTTTAAGGTGTGTCTGCCAGCATCTGTGTTGGAGCACATTGAGACCAGCGAGTGTGTCTTTAAAGTGTCCTCCTCTGTCAGGACGAGCCGTGGTGTTGGAAAGATCGCCATGACTCAGCGACGACTCTTCCTGCTGACTGAAGGACGACCAGGGTATGTTGAGGTGGCACAGTACCGGGATTTGGAGGTGAGATGAAAGAACAGCAGTGAAATGTGCAGTTTTTCTGCAACCTTTAGCTAAAAGATTCAGCATTACATTGACCTTCTGACAGCCACCTTTGTCTTTGTGTGTAGGAGGTGAAGGTGTCCTCTGCCCCCTTCCTGCTCCTGCGAATTCCCAGCCTGAAGCTGCGTGTTCGAGGAAAGAAAGAGGCATTTGAGGCCAATTTAAAAACAGAGGCTGAGCTTTGGAACCTTATGGTCAGAGAAATGTGGGCCGGGCGCAGTATAGCTGACCGACACAAGGTAAATCTGTAACCAAAGGCTCACAAGTGCTTGTATGATGACGAGAGCATAAACGCAAGGAAAACCAGAAAGGATGGGCATAAATGATTTTGTGGCTTATCATGTGCTTGGACTCAAATGCACAGGTGTAATTAAGGATATATACTGTGTGTGTGTGTGTGTGTGTGTGTGTGTGCGCCTGACAGTTGTTAAATTTAATGGCTTTTGTTGGAGTGGATAAAAACCCTTAGGCATCATCTTAGGCATAGATTACCATAAAAATACACACGTGAATAAACAAGGGGTTTCCTTTTCAAAACCAGATGTTGCTATAACACGTCTCTCTCATTTCTTTTTTTCCCCCTCACTTCATTTCTTTATGCTTTTATGTCCGGCTTATTGAACAAGGTAAATTTGAATCAGGATTTTCAGTACATTATATATGTTTTGCGCTGCTGATGAACAAGTGTTGTTGTTGCTGGTCTGAATGTGCTCTAATACAGATCCTGACATTCTTGTTTTAAAAACATGTGGCTTCCACTGATTATTTAATTGACAAAAAAAAACATTAATAAAAATATTAATTATTTCTGTGATTATTATGGAATAAATAGAAGATGTCCCTTTGCTCAAGAAAAGTGTACTTGATATTTTTCCACAGTATTTTTACCTTTTTTAAATATATTCTAAACAATTTAAAATCTTTTTACTTTGCAGCCAGGGACTTCATATCTTTTGCCAAGACCCAGTGATAAACCAAAGTGGCTGGTTTATGATCAGTGCAACTTGATCATGTTAACTGAATCAAAAATCTTTTACGGTTTGCCAAGTACATCAAAGAGAGAAGAGATTGGCATGATGTCAGTCACATCAGAGTTTCTATTGGTTCCCGAAACAAACCGCTTAAAAAAAGGGCAAAAAGATGCAAAAAAATAGGGTAAATAAGCAGAAATGACAACTACAAGGTGCAGGAAACTTTAAGAACATTTAAAAAGAAAAAGTGACTGATTACTTATTTGAAAAGTAACTAATAGCAGTGCGATAACTGCAAAAATAATGCATTAGATTACATTTGTTAATACAGATTAATCTAAATGCTCCCAATCTGTGCATGTCCAGTGTGGGGTAATTTAAGTTGCTTCCCAACGCTGAATAGCAGCATGGAGCAGAAAAGAATGTGAATGATTCAAACGTTGATTGCTGGGTCTGTTTCCAGTACCAATTCTGTCTTTTTTTTTTTTTTTTTTTTTAATCATGTCAGGCCTGATATTGAACCACTGCATCACTAATTTTGTTTACCATCTCTTATCAGGTTACAATTGTAATTTATCTACTTCTTTCATCAAAATGCAGGCCAAATAACAACCCTTCCTTTATTATACATGCTTATAAAGCCCCGTGTCTCTCCAGGACCCCCAGTACATGCAGCAGGCTCTGACCAATGCCTTGTTGATGGATGCTGTAGTGGGCAGCCTTCAGAGCAGTAAAGCCATCTATGCCGCCTCTAAGCTGGCTCACTTTGATCGCATCAAGATGGAAGGTAGAGATGGATGATTAAGCTTCACTCTGTTTTGGTTTATGAGTCACACAAACTTTTCTTTAAACTGTGGTTTCATATGCATTTCTGTGACAATTAATCAAGGACTTAAGAGATTTAAATAACGTGCGTCTGTGCATCCATCAGCTGATAAAGGCTGCTTTTGTTTTGTGGCCCTAGTTCCCATGATGGTTCCCAAAACTACCTCAGAGTCGCTGAAGCACAAAATAAACCCTTCGCTGGAATTCGCTGCTCCTCAGGCTGTGGATGTGCTCCTGTATACACCAGGTATGCACAGTGTATACACACATAAACTCCAAATGCTCCAAAAGGTGCCCTGTAACCAAGCAGCTGCTCCAGTATTCTTAACACGCTACTGAAGAAGCGTCGGCGTTCTCTTGCCTCATGAGTGATCTCTGTAAATTAACTGATGCATATGAGGCTTAGGTTTGTCATTTCCTCCCTCATTGTCGCACTCCAGAGGCTTCGTTAACTGAAAATTGTCCTTCATTGACAGATTTTTTTTCAGCACTGTGGCAGAGTGGTTAGCACTGCACCAGCACAGCAACTCACCCTTGGCCGGGGGATCCTGGGTTTGATCCCAGCCCCCAGCCAACAGTGATCTGTGGAGTTTGCATGTTCTCCCCGTGTCTGCGTGGGTTTACTCTGGGATTTCTCCGGTTTCCTCCCACATCCCAAAAACATGCAAGTTAGGTTAATTGGCATCAAAACTGGGGATTGTAAATTGTCCTTAAGTATGAATGTGAGAGTGAATGGTTGTCTGTCTCTCTGTGTTGGCCCTGCGATGGACCGGCAATCTGTCCAGGGTGTACCCTGCCTCTTGCCCAAAGATGCTGGGATAGGCTCAAGCCCCCCCGCGACCCGAAAGGATTAAGCGGGAAGAAGCTGGACTGAAAATTCTGAAAGCTGTCATTGACAGATTACACTGAGGGTTATCTAATTAAAATCAATTAAAATGACAGATAATAATAGAATATGACAGAATTTTTACAAGCCTGTCTGTCAAAATGACAGTCTAATGCAACTTCTGTCTCACTCACACATGACTATCATAAAGGAGCATGTAACACACTCCCCCCTCCTTTCACAGTAAGCCTGAAATGTAGACATGACCTTTGTTTGTTACTGAAACTGTAACATCACATTATAGCATAGGCTAAAGAGGAAATCATATTTCAAATACATTTCTTATGGGCTCTGAGGCTTTGGGAAAACATGTTTGAGTGTGCTTTTGGGATCTAAAACTAAAAAAAGTGGAATCAAAAAGCAGCCCATCCTGGAAAATACTTGATCATTTGAAGTTTGCATTTAGCAGTAGATGTCATAGGTTGTCCATTGGTCCAAAGAATATTTCAGTTTGTTGCTGTTCATGGAAATGGTTGTTAAAGACACACACAGGGAACAGCAAGTTAAAAATACATTTGGGGCATTTTGTGTCCCAAGTAATTGTTGACAGTGAACCAGAGGACAAGGAATATTATGCAACAAAGCTCCGTGACTGGACATGAACTGTGGACTACTGTTGGTCAGTGAGTTGACACAAAGGGTGGTGAGCTAGTTGACAGGAAATAAAAGGGGGTTGTGTGTGAAAAGTTCATAGTGGTCAAATTTGACCAAATGCGGTTTATTTTTCAACATCAGGGATCCAAGTGCTGCACCACTGATGGAAGAAGTCTGTGGACTGAAAGGGAGACCATGTTAAAAAAGAAACCACATTTGGTCAAATTTGACCACTATGAACTTTTCAGCCCCTCCTCATATGAACCATTAGTGTTACCCTCCACAGTGATTGAATTTTAACACATCTAAACACCTGAGAGGCACTTTGTAAAGATGGGTTATTCTGCACTCCCTCACTATAGTAGTAAAGGAGCAAATGTTATCAACCAGTAACCACTGAAGCTGTTATGGTGGCTTAGGATAGGCCAGCACTTTTAGGGTGCTTTCACACCTAACCCATTTGGTCTGGACTGTGGTTCATGGGAGGTTTCACACCTACAGTTGTGGTCCGAATCAAAATGAAAAGTAAGAAAGTCCAAAATTTAGGCTGGCAAAAAGAGGTGGTCTCAGTCCAGATCAAACTGAACTTTGGTCCGGTCCATCTAAAGTGTGAAAATCATTTTCAGAAAGGTTCAGACTTTCAGACCAAAAACAGAAAGTTAAGGCAGCCGTGAAGAGGGAAAATGAGCTGAGGTAGCACTCGGATAGAGGAAATATGGCCATTGGTGGCATAGAAAGTTACTTAAAAAAAACTAGAAAAGCACTCAGAGAGCGCAGACCTCCGCCAAGCGCCACAGTTCCCCCCCATACAGTGTTTGTGTGTACGTTTTCAGATTCCTTGACCATGAAAACATATGACTAGCAATTGGATTCACAATGATAGGATTAGTGGTCCATAACTTTTTGAGTTATCTTGCTAACAGACAGACAAACCAGCGCCGATGAAAACATAACCTCCTTGGCGGAGGTAAAAATCATAAAAATGCAGAAACTTACCAGATATTTTTGGAGAGGATGCAATAGTTTTTAAGGGGGGAAAAATGGATGTGTTTTAACTGAAAGTGCGATTACCAGTGTGCTCTGAGCTGCAGAAAACACCTTGGAGCGTGAGTAGCATGTTTGCTAACCACCGTGTGTGCTGACATGAAAGTCATCATGACAACAAAATGGAGGCACTTCACGGTAAAGTTGTTCACTTGGAGAAGAAGCAGTGTGAAACCAGACCTAACTGACCAAATGTATACGTACAGTGTAACAAAAGCATGAACCTTGGTGTGGACGTTAAGGTGTGAAAACACCCTAAAACTTAATTATTTTTTTTTAACTCAGTCAGTAGACCAAGAGATGAACTTGTGCGTTCACCCCGGCATCTGCTTTGGGATCACTCAGCATCACTGTGGGAAAATGTTGAGGTGTAGGATCAGGGTTTTTTTTAGTTTTTTTTATAGATGTCTGCTGCTCGCTAGTACATGGGATTTCAACACCAAAATTAGTGCAGGAGTCCTACAAGCAAATTTCTACCGGTAGGCTTTTTTTTTTTTTTTTTGAGATGAAAAGGTCAAAGGTCAGATCACAGGATCACATTAATGAAAACATCTGATTTTAATAGTTTTGTTTATTTGACCTTCATTTAATTGTGTTTATTATCTAGGGTGTTTTTGTATTATAGCTGCATATAAGTGGTATGTTATGTGCATATAGTTGAGAAATTGTCATTTTATCATTTGCAATAAACATATGTTGAAAAAAAAAACAAAAAACATTTCCCATCAGAATTCCCTTGATATTTGTATCTCCTGTATAGATGAGGGAATCGGAGAAGATCAATGAATCATACATACATAACTAGAAAAGCACTCGGAGAGCGCAGACCTCCGCCAAGCGGCACAGTTCCCCCCCCATAGAGTGTTTGTGTGTACGTTTTCAGATTCCCTGAGCATGAAAAGATATGAGTAGCAATTGGATTCACAATGATTATTTGTTTATTTGACATGGACAGTGCAATAAACAGACAATTAATGAATGACAATCAATGTGATAGTGATAGGATTAGTGGTTCAGTAGTGTAAAACGGGGCTATAAGGGACGGTGGGTTAATAAGGGACACTTTTGTGGGAAATGTTTTAAATGTAATTCTGCTTTTTTTATTTTGAGCAGGACGCTGAGTTGTGTTGTTATTGTCAAATATCCATGAATCCTTCATCAAATCTAGGCGGAAGCAAAATTAAAAAAGCAGAATTACATTTAGAAAAGTGTCCCATATTACCCCGCCGTCCCTTATAGCCCCGTTTTATGGTTGTAAAAGCATTGCCTCCTTGGCGGAGGTAATAAACTGAAGTGTTGGTGTGTCCATCTCCTCCACTGACGGATGCAGATTGGTTAGACAGGTTGCCGTGGGTTTTATATTATATTGGGGTTGCGGTCCGCGGCAAAACAGAATTTAGAATCTTCCCCGGCAGAGAGGTCGTTTTTACGCAGCGCCTATAGCTGGGCAGGGAATTTGTGGCAAATAATGGGGCGGCGGACAGGTGTCCGTGTCAGGTTTTGCAGCGTGGCGCAAAAACAGGCATGCTGGCGGGCCCAGGGCAGCAGTGTTTTCCGCGTGCTTTTGTGCCTAAAACGTTGAAGAACGCGGAGTTTGTGTTGGTCAGACACGACGACCAGCGCAATGTGCGCAGCGCCTATGGCTGGCACAGGCACGCTGGGGGGCCCAGGCCAGCAGTGTTTTCCGCATGCTTTTGTGGCTAAAACGTTGAAGAAGGCGGAGTTTGTGTTGGTCAGACACGACGCCCAGCGGCCTCCATTGCGCCTGCGCACATGTTGAAAATGGCCCTATGTCACAGTGTTGAAAAATGCTTTAAAAAAATTCCTGTATCCAGACGGTAAACCGGATCACCCCCAAAATTTAATCAGTTCTTCCTTGTACCATTTCCAACAACGCCTGAAAGTTTCATGCAAATCCGTCCAAGACTTTTTGAGTTATCTTGCTAACCAACAGACAAACAGACAGACAGACAGACAAACAGACAAACACAAAAACCCTGGCAACAACATAACCTCCTCCTGGCCTTTTCGGCCTGGCGGAGGTAAATATGGTGCAACACATCATTTAATTCTCAGTTCCTGTTAATGGTTGAGAGCTTTGCTACCCTTTCTGTTTCTCTTTAGTCCATCACCTGCCTTTAAATTCAAGTCATTATAGTTGCCCATAAAACACCAGAGTTGTCTACTGTCGTTTTGCCTCTGAGCACAGTCCTTTGATTTTATTACAGAGGGCAGACTGACTGGCGCATTACGTGGCAGGAAGACCACTTAAAAAGGACTACAAAGCCCTGGCCTTCAGTGGACAACCATCTGGGGCCACTTAGATGCATGCCGGTGGCAGACTGCCCCCCCCCGCCCCCAACCACAAACATACCCAAACACATTTCAGTACTTCTCTAACACTCTGCTGCTCTTTGGGACTTTTGTTACTGAACAGAACAAATATAGCCATTCATATTCTCCCTCCCTGCCCCTCTCTGTGACTCAGACTCCCTCTCTGGTTTGAATATAGGTCACTGAATTCAGTTCCTGCCACATGGCCAGTTTACTCCCCCTCGTCTCTCCCTTCTGTGCACTCCACTCCCACCTTCTTTTCTATTCCAAACGCTTCCCACCGTCCTCCTTTGCTCCACGTGTAAAACACAGGAAGGACTTTTCTTTTTCTACCAGCAATGTGGGTAATCTGTTGTTGGAAACCTGACCGTTAGCTGAAGCTGGGGTGGAGTCAGAAAAACGCAATTTCATTCAAACCTTGAGTGTCACTTTAGGAAAATTTGGTTGTTGTTGTTTTTTTGTTTTTTGTGTTTTTCAAATGATGCAATGTTCAATTACAGTGAAGGTTGTTACAAAAGTGGTTCTAACTTAACTCCTGTAATTTTTTTTTTAATAAATCTTGTTTTGCATAAATTAAGTCAGTGCTTATTCAGCATCTGAAAGGTTAAACACTGGCAGCTGTATAACTGATAATCACTGTGTATTTTAGGTCAGTTATGGGTGTCTGTGAGTAAGGGGAAGGTGATGGTGTTTGATGCCTCCAGCTGGTCCCTCACACACACCTGTCATGTTGGGAATGCCAGGCTGGTAAGAAAACCACCATACATTTTTTTCCCTTTATAGGATATTTAGTGCTTTCACACGTAAGTGGATGATAGAGATGTTTTTTTATTACTGTTAAACTCCTGCTAGCCAAAACAAGCTAACCGTTGAATAGTAACATGAGTTTTATAAAAGGCCCCCAAAGCTGAAGACACAGCCATAAATCAAAACCTCCCAGTCTTTGTTTTGTCTTTGACTCACACAACCCTTTCAGCTGTTTTAGATAAATTTGCATTCCACTGATTTCCACCTGGAAAACAACCCACATATGCTGCACATTTTTTTGTGTTTTCCAGTCACAGTTGTTCTTCCATTTTTAAAGGGGTCATTGACTGAAAAATGATGTGATGTGTTTGTAGGTTTTAACTGTCTGAAATGAGTCTACTGGTCACGTAATTATCAAAAAATTTTCAAAAAAAAATCAATTCTCTTAAAATAAGCACGCAGCCTTTATCTCGTTTTTCTCCCAGAAACGGCAGAAACGAGGGGGCGCTCGTGCGCAGTAATGGAGTAGACGTGTTTCCACGAGGCTCCGTCGCAGACTTCTAAATTTTGTTTATCTTTGCTACACCTACTTACCAACTTTTTGCCTACTTATCGTCAGAGCTGTTTCTAACTAACCTCCAATCATGCCACCCAAGAGAGACGAGGTAAAACCATCAAATTCAGCCTCGGCTAGCGCTAGCAACGAAGCTATATTAGCTGCAGTTAACAAATATGGCGCTGAGCTAGCTAAAGTTTCAGCGCAGATGGAAGAGTTGAAAAAGTCCGTGGAGGGTCGCTTAAGCACAGTGGAGACGCATTTGGGCACATTACAGAATGAACATAATCAGACTGAACAACGCTTGGATAGTATGGATGTGGCACTCTCCGACGCAGCTGTTCGCATCACGGCACTGGAAGCTAGCTACCGTGAGTTGCAGGTGGAAAATGGTCGGCTCAAGGCTAAGCTAAATGACTTGGAGGGGTGCTCGCGGAGGTTAAACATCAGGATCGTGGGGATCAAAGAAGGAGAAGAGAAGGGCAATCCCACGGAGTTTGTGACACGACTGCTACCGGAGCTGCTTGGCCCGAATAACCTAACCAAGCCCGTTAAAATTGACCGTGCCCACCGCAGCCTCAAACCTAAGCCTCCGGACAACGAGCGCCCACGGATGATCATCGCCAAAGTCCACAATGACCGCGACTTGGCCAATATTTTTAAACTCAGCAGACAACAGGGGTCCACTCCGTTATCAAGGCAACAAAGTGTACATCTTCCCGGACTACACGGCGGAGGTTGCATCACTGCGTCAAGCCTTTAACAACGTCAAGAAGAAGCTGACTGATGCCGGCGCCAAGTGTTCTCTACGGTTTCCAGCCAAACTTCAGGTCGTCCACAACAGAGAAGTTAAAGTGTTTAACACTCCGGCGGATGCAGAGAGGTTTGCCAACTCCCTGACTGACAGTGTATAACTGGCGAAGTGCACATTGTTTAAATTATACAGCTGTTGACACCACTCTAATACTGCACTTTATTCTGCCTCGTCCTTTTTTGATGGCATATTCCAAGTTAATTATATTGTCTTTGTGTGTAGCTTTTTTTTTCAGTTAATTGATTTACATTAGAAGACTGCGCGGCTCCATTGGTGGTTTGCTGAAACGCAAAACTGTGTCCGTTACCCAGCAGTCTCCCAAGTATTAGTGGGTTTTGCCGCTTTGCTCCTGTTTTTTGCGGCGTTAAGGGAATGGGTTTTTATAATATGTTTTTCTTTTTTAATTTGTTCTTTGTTTGGTTTGTTTTGCCTGCCAGTGTAGCCATTTACTGCCTAAGCCCATATATTTTTTAAATTTAATTTTTGAATGCAAGCTGGTTCTTCTGGATCAGGTGTGAGTCATCTCACGTTCACATCATGGAACTGTAGGGGTTTGGGGAAAGCTCTCAAAAGAGTAAAAGTATTTTCACATCTGAAATCATTGTCCTCTGATATAATCTTCTTACAGGAAACCCATATTCCCCCCACAGAACAGAGACGGTTGAGAGCCTTATGGATATCCCAGGTCTATCAATCTACCTTTTCCTCAAAGGCCAGAGGAGTGGCCATCTTAGTGCGCAGAACTATACCTTTTGTATTCAAGTCTATGGTGACCGATCCAGGTGGGAGATTTGTGCTTGTAACAGGTACCATAAACTCTATGCCATTGGCCCTTTTAAATGTATATGCTCCAAATTTTGACAGTCCGGATTTCTTCTGTAAAATCTTTCGTCTTGTTGCGGAACAGAATAACTGTAACATCATTATAGGAGGTGATTTTAATTGTTTCCTAGACCCTCATCTTGATAGATCTTCCATTACAACTGCTCCCATGTTAAAATCTGTGCCAGTCCTAAATAATCTTATTAAATCGCTAAATTTAGTGGATATTTGGAGGCATCAACATCCCTTGGACAGACGGTACTCCTTTTTCTCCCAGGTACATGGCAGTTTTACTAGGATTGATTATTTTCTCGTTGATTCCAATTTAATTACCAACGTTGTCAGTTCAGATTATAACAATATTTTAATTTCTGATCATGCCCCTGTGTCAGTTAAAATAAACTTCAACATGCTTGTGCACTCATATAATTGGAAATACAATCCGGCATTAAATTCAGATAAAGCTTTTTGTGAAAGCATCTCAAACAAAATTACAGATTTCTTACACTTTAATGATAATGGTGAGGTATCTGATTCCACACTGTGGGAAACATTTAAATCCGTTATTAGGGGTGATATTATCTCGTACCAGTCTTATAATAAAAAGGTTAAACAGAAGCGTATGTCTGAAATACGGGCCCAACTCCCTTTGTTGGAGGAATCATTTCGTATCTCAAAATCAGATGAAATACTAAAGAATATTGTATCTGCAAGACTTGAATACAACCGCATTCTTGGTGAGCATGTTTGTAATTATATACGAAAGCTTAAACAAAAGCAATTTGAGCTTGGTGATAAAGCACACAGCGTACTCGCTAGGCAGTTGAGAGGTGTTCAAGCTGAACGGGCAATTTATAAAATTGTATCTAATGGAGAACTAATAACTGACCCTTTACAGATAAATAACACTTTTTATGAATATTATAAAAACTTATATACCTCTAAATCATCGTCATCAAAGGAAGACGTATGGGGGTTCTTAAATAGATTGGATATGCCCACATTGAGTGAAAATGCCAAACAACAGTTGGATGCTGACTTCACACTAGAGGAGATCAAAGCTGCCATCCGTTCATTTCCAAATGGTAAGGCTTGTGGCCCTGACGGATTTGGCATTGAATTTTATAAAATTCACATTGATAAACTTGCTCCATTGTTGCTTCGTATGATAAACTCTTCCGTGAAGGAAGGATCATTCCCAGAGACATTATACGATGCGAACATTTGTCTACTGTTGAAGAAGGATAAAGATGAAACAAATCTAGCTTCTTATCGCCCTCTCAGCCTTTTAAATAGTGACCAGAAAATTGTTGCAAAAGTTTTGGCAAACCGCTTGAACGAACACATTGGTTCCTTAATTCATAGTGACCAAACCGGGTTTATCCCCGAAAGGTTTGCATTTTCAAATACTCGTAGACTTCTGAACGTCATGTATTCTAACAACCCACCATATTCTGCTGTTGTCTCCTTGGATGCACAGCAGGCCTTCGATCAAATTGAGTGGGAGTATATGTTTATTACTCTTAAAAGATTTGGCTTTGGTGACAGATTTATAGCTATCGCAAAAATGCTTTATGCACATCCTAGATCATATGTACTTACTAATAACAATAAATCTGCCCCATTTTTATTACATCGCGGGACCAGGCAGGGCTGTTGCCTATCGCCAATGTTTTTTGCTCTGGCGCTTGAACCACTTGCTGTTGCCATCAGGATGGAGCCTGAAATAGTTGGGTTTAGATATAGCGCATCTGAATGCACTATTGGCTTGTACGCTGATGATGTTATTTTGACACTGTCTGACATTAGACAGTCTCTTCCACCTCTTCTCGAGATCATTAGGGAATTTGGTCAGTTCTCTGGTTTTACCATTAACTGGGAGAAAAGTGTTCTCATGCCTCTTTCAGATGGTCTAGATAAAACATTTCTCAACACATTACCTTTTAAAATATCAAATGAGCACTTTGAATATTTAGGAATCACCATCCCTAGGAATCCCAAACTTATTTTCAAATTGAATTTTACAGAACTATTAAATAAGATTAGGGGCATGATTGAGAAATGGAAATTACTACCAATTTCTCTAATTGGACGAGTAAATATAGTCAAAATGATTGTACTTCCTAAATTTATATATTTATTTCAGAATCTGCCAATTTTTCTTACAGCATCTTTTTTTAAATTAGTTGATTCCATTATCATCTCCTTTATTTGGGCTGGCAAAAACCCCCGTGTCTCTAAATTACATCTCCAAAAATCCTCGGTCGAGGGTGGTCTTGGGTTGCCTATTATGAGACATTATTATTGGGCCTGCAACGCTAGGGCCTTGGTCTTCTGGTCCCAAGATAATCATAATGTGGATCAAATACCGTGTTGGCCTGCACTTGAATCTCATAACTGTCAATCCCTCATTGGTACATCTTTATCTGCTTTATTATTTAGCAAGGTCGACGTCCCTCTAAATGTGTTCAGACATGACTTTGTGCTGCACAATTCCTTCAGAATTCTGAAACAAATTAAGATATTGCATCTTCCTGACCTTTCTATATATGCACCTATATGCCAAAACCCTGCCTTCAAACCAGCTTTATCAGATCCTGTGTTCAGGCAATGGTCAAATAAAGGTATTCTTTTAATAAAGGACCTGTATATCAACAAAGACTTTGCATCTTTTACACAATTACAAATGAAGTTCAATCTCCCACCTGATCATTTTTTCAGGTACCTGCAGATTAGACATTTTGTACAACAGTCTTTAACCCATTTTGTCAAACTTCCTGTACAACATGATTTCTATGAGGTTTTGAGAAAACACCCAACCTCCAAGCATTTAGTTTCAGAATTCGTTAATCTTTTCTCTAGGCCAACGTCTTCGACCCATGTCAAGGAGGCATGGGCGAGGGATGCAGGTATAGAGATCTCAAATGATCTATGGGAAAGAGCCTTAGTTGGTATTCATTCATGTTCAGTAAATGCCAGACTTCAGCTAATACAATTTAAAGTAATACATCGATTACATTACTCTAAGACTCGCCTTAATAGACTTTTTCCGACCATTTCACCACTATGTGACAAGTGTAAAATAAGTGATGGTACTTTATGTCATTTATTTTTCTCCTGCCCCTCGCTTAAAAATTTTTGGTCTCAGGTTTTTAATTTGTACAGTGTTATATATAAAAAAAGTCATAATACCTGATGTCTTAACAGTAATACTTGGTTGTTCAGATCAAACTTTGCTCTGCTCACAGTCACTTCAGCATGCTATTAGGTTTGGCATGATTGTTGCGAAGAGGGTCATTATGAAAGAATGGAAGGCCAATACGCCGCCCAGTTATATTAACTGGCTTAACGATTTGGCATCCTGCTTGTACCTTGAAGAGATTCAATATCATTTGTCTAATACTCAAGATATGTTTACTAAAATTTGGGGACCACTTATGGATCACATTAAGAAAAAGAAGACTCAGCCTGTAACATGAAAGGATTGTATTATGAAACTTGCTTAGCATGGACTGCTTACACTTTTGCAGTTATATGGGCTTTGTGTAACAATCACTTATTTCTTTGTGTATTTTCTTGAGCACTGGCAGTGTTTATTGTTTATTGTTCTGTCTTATTTTCAAAAAAACTGAATAAAATATATATTTAAAAAAAGAAACGGCAGTGGACGCCATGGCGACTGCAGCTTAACACTGAAGTTCTCAGACCCAATCCAGGATAACACCTTAAAATCAAACTTAACGGATTTTTGGAGGAGTGAAAATCAAAAGACAAAATCATCATGTCTAAAGGAAAACAGAAGAAACTGAAATTCTCCAGGCCAGGACACGTATCGGCCGGAGAATCCGAACTGGAAGATCTCCGTTCAGAAGACGAGGAACTGGTGATAGCTAACAAAAGGGTTAGCCTGAAATCACTATTTGAGGAGCTACGACGATTTCGCCGAGATGTTACGGCCGAATTTCGGGAATTCAGAGAAGAATTGAAAAGGACAAACAGCAGAGTGGACCAGGCCGAGAACCGAATCTTGGAAACAGAGGATCGAATAAAAGTGCTCGAAGATTCTGTGCTAGACCTACGCAAAAGACAAGCAGCTATAGAGGCTAAGCTAACCGACCAAGAAGGAAAACAAAGAAGAGACAACATAAGAATTCATGGTCTGATAGAAGGAACCGAAAATGGTTTTAACTCAATGGCAGAATGCGTGGAATCCTTACTAAGAGAGAAATTGGATATTCCACAAACCACCGACTTGAAGATAGAAAAGGCACATCGTTCATTAGCCGCTAGGCCGGCGGCGGAAGCGCCCCCACGTTCGGTGTTGGTAAGATTTTCCAATTTCAAAATAAAACAAGAGGTTGTAAGACTGGCCTGGCAGAAAAAAGGATTTATGCACCAGGAGAGAAAAGTCTACATGGAACACGATTACGCCCCGGAGGTCCTTAAAAAGCGCAGGGAATACAATTACGCGAAAAAGGTGTTAAGAGAGAAGAAATTGCGCTTTCAGACACCATTTCCTGCGAAGTTAAGGGTCTTCTACGGCGATGAAACGTGTCTCTATAATTCGGCGGAAGAAGCAACAGCTGACATGGCGAAAAGAGGGCTCCCGGTAACGGTATTTAAACCCGCAGCAGACCCGAGTCAGAAGATCAAAGCGCAAACATGGACAACACAAAGACCTTCAAAAGCCACGGACCAGCAGCGGGAAACCCAGCACCAGAGCGTCGCGGATAAACTATCCGTTTTCAGGTTGGAATAGCGACCTTTTTTTTTTTTTTCTTTTTCTTTTCTCTTGAATCAATCCGCACATCCAACCCCCCTCATACAAGGTAACAAACATTAAAGGAGATGCATATTCAGCACGTGGTAAAACATTTCATGGAACAATCATATTATTTGAAACAAATAAGTCTTTGTAATAAAAAAAAAAATAAAAAAAACTTGTTAAAATAGAAATGTGACAATAATCCACATGTTCTCCTCATACTAACAAATACTGTTTTTGCGTGAATGTTTGATGTGATGGGGGTGGGAGGGTGCACACAATTTCACAGGGTTTAGGCATAAAAGGAAAAAAAAAAATCATTACAAGTTTGGATTGGGTTCTGAAACTCACGTTAAAAGCATGGGACTACTTTCAGTGGTAAGAGAGGGCCCTCAACACGTAACAGAGTTTGAGGAATTTCCCTCAGAGCCTTCACTCCATCAAGGCTCTTACAGGGTCTTTAAAAAGACCTCAGCTCAGGAAGTTCTTCTGACAGCTTTTTGTTTTAAAGTTTTTTACACTACGTTCTTAATGTTTTTCTTGTTTTTAATGTTCTTTCAGTTTCTGAGTAGCACAAAAGAGGGCCACCACACAGTTATACTAAACAAAACAACACAATGGAGAAACAGGGTGTAACCAAAATAATTTCATATAATGTAAAAGGAATCCTGAATCCAGTTAAAAGATCCAAGATTCTAGGCAAAATGAAAAAAGACAAAGCAGGAATAATACTTTTACAAGAAACCCACCTAACAGACGTGGAACACAATAAACTCAGTAGACAAGGGTTTAAAATGATCTCTTCATCTTCATATAAATCAGGGAGGAGGAGGGGAGTAGCGACATTGATATCAACCAAAATTACATTTGAAAAAAAAAATCAGAACACAAAGATAAAGAAGGGAGATACAGTTTGGTAACTGGGCGGCTAGAGGGAGAAGATATCACCCTGCTGAATGTGTATGCTCCCCCAGGGGCTAACTGGAAATTTTATAAAAATGTATTCGACCTAATGATAACTAAAGCTCAAGGTTTAGTGATATGTGGTGGGGACTTCAATCTTAGACTGAATCCATACTGGGATGCTTCTGGTAATTCCCCACATCAAAATAACACCCAAAACAGGAAGACTCGGATGCTACTAAAAGAATTGGGAATCTGTGACGTGTGGAGGGAACTCAACCCCAGTGTAAAAGACTATACATTTTACTCAACTCCACATTCATCTTACTCAAGGATTGACTATTTTTTTATGTTTAATAGAGACATTGGAAGAGTAAAAACATGTAAAATAGGACTGATGGATCTCTCCGACCACAGTCCGATCTACATGGACTTAAATATCCAAAAATACACAAATAATACATTTTCTTGGAGGTTAAATTCAAATGTCCTGAAAGGACCATTGAAAGATGAATTGGAATCAGATATTCTCAGATATTTGGAAGATAACGATAATGGAGAAGTATCCCCTTTAATACTGTGGGATGCATGTAAAGCTGTAATAAGAGGAAAGATTATTGCAAAACTGGCAACCCAAAAGAAACTAAGACAAGAAAAACTATCCACATTAGAGTCAGAACTTAGGAACCTAGAAAAAGAACACAAAGGCAACACTCATTCTACTGACTCGCTCAAGATTAAGGAAATTAAAAACCAAATAAATGAGATCTACACAATAGAAATCCAGAAGAAACTTACATTTCTGAAACAAAAATACTATGAAGCAGGCAGTAAATCGGCAAAATTGCTAGCCTATAAATTGAGGAAACATCAAACAGAAAGAGGAATCTACAAAATCAGAGACCCAGTATCAAAGGAAATAAAATTCAGAATTCAGGATATTCTTAAAAACTTCGAGAATTACTATAAGAACTTATACTCCCACAAAAAACATAAAAACGCATCCGAGGCATTCCTAAACACATTAAACCTTCCCCAACTTACGGAGTCACAAAATAAAACACTACTGTCAGAAATACATCCTAAAGAATTGGAAAAAGCAATTATGAAACTTAAAGCTAACAAATCCCCAGGAGCTGATGGCTATACAGCAGAGTGGTACAAAACCTTTAAACAGCAACTATCTCCTCTCCTCCTGAAAACATTTAATTATGTCCTCCACACAGGGGAAATCCCCCCCTCCTGGAGAGAAGGGGTCATTGCAGTTATACCTAAACCTGAAAAGGATAAACTAGAGTGCTCCAACTACAGACCAATCAGTGTACTAAATCAGGACTATAAGCTTTTTACCATTATCCTTGCCAAAAGGTTAGAAAATATACTGACAGACCTAATTCATTTAGACCAAACAGGTTTTATAAGACAAAGACAGACACAAGACAACATTCGACGCACTTTACACATAATTCATCATATAAAAAAATATAACTTAAATGCAGTCATATTGGGATTAGATGCTGAAAAAGCATTCGATTCGGTTGACTGGTCTTTTCTATATAGAATCTTATCCAGTTTCAATTTTCATAACAACTTCGTTAGAACTATACAGGCATTATATAAAAAACCAACAGCTAAAATAAGGATTAACGGTAATTTATCATCATCTTTTGAACTGGAAAGAGGATGTCGTCAGGGCTGCCCCCTGTCTCCACTGCTCTTTGCAATCTTCATAGAACCTCTGAGCCAATGGATAAGACAAAACCAAAAAATTCAAGGTATTACACTTGGTCAGAAGGAACATAAAATAGCACTCTTTGCTGATGACATTTTAATATACCTAGGGCAGCCGGACACTTCTTTACCAGAACTAACCTCAGTTTTTTCAGAGTATGGAGATTTATCGGGGTACAAATTAAATATGCATAAAACCCAAGTTTTAACATTCAACTATGACCCAAATCATTATTCACTAAGCAAACTCAAAACTAACTGGGAGTCGGAATCTATGAAATATCTGGGGGTCAATATCCCGAAACACCTCAACAAAATTATATCACTAAACTATGATCCACTGGTGACAAAAATAAAATCTGACCTAGCAAGATGGAATATGATACCATTCTTGGGTACTGCACAAAGAATTGAAGCAGTCAAAATGAATATACTTCCACGTCTTCTATACCTTTTCCAAACAATACCGGTAGAACCTCCCAAAAAAACATGGCAGGAGCTGGACAGAAGGATCTCAAGATTCATATGGCAAGGCAAGAGACCTAGAATCAGATATAGAACCCTGCAGCTAAACAAAGACAAAGGTGGGCTCGCGCTGCCAAATATCAGGGACTACTTTAAAGCCGCACAAATTAAAACTTTAGTAGAGATATGTAACCCAGTCTACACTGCACAATGGAAGGAGATCGAATGCCAAATAACAAGTGACATCCCCCTACAGGCGATAATAGGGAACAATGTCTTACCTAAGCTTTTGAATAACACTAACCCGTGGATAGAGACCCCGCTAAAAATTTGGTTTAAGATAGTCAGAGAGAATCGAACTAAAGAGCCCTATCGACTTCTGCAATGGATCGCCTATGATCAGGACTTTACTCCTAATAAAACAGACACCAGATTTAAAAAGTGGAAGGAGAAAGGGCTGATAAAATATTACGATTTTTTTAAAGGGCAAATCTTAAGAAGTTTTGAAGATTTGAAAAAACAAGGCCTAATAAATCAAGACCTTTACAGGTACTTCCAGCTTAGACACCACATAAACAATATACTTAAAAAGGAGGTTTTGGAAAGGACCCAGTCAGGCGTTCTGAAGGTCTTCTTAATGGCATATAAAGGGATCCCAGGGATCAGATACATTTCTAAAATATACCAAGGTCTTCAAGACTTAAAAGGAGACAACACATCTTATATAAAAGAGAGATGGGAAAAAGAGGGGAATTTCACTTTACAACTGGAAATATGGGAAAAGCTAAATAAACAGCAATGGAAAAGTACCTCATCCCTGCAGTGGAGAGAATTTGGATGGAAAAACTTGGCAAGATTTTTCAGAACACCTGCACAAAACAAATTTACCCATAAGGGATTGAACTGTTGGCGCTTGTGTGGTGAAAAGACTGCAAATCATTTTCATGTGTTTTGGTCATGCCCAGTTATCCACCAATATTGGACCAAGGTACAGACAATATTGGGGAAAATATTCAAAATTACAGTTCCCTTTTCTTTTGTAACTTTGTATTTGGGTTTACTACCGGACTCACTGGAAAGACGAGGAGAAAAATACTTATTCAATGTTTTAATATTGGCAAGCAAAAAAGCTCTAACTAAAAAATGGATGTTGAAGGACTGTCCTACACCTGAAGATTGGACTAACGTGATCCAAGACATTTACTCGATGGAAAAGTTGACATTCGCACTGAGACAGGACATGGATGTGTTCATGAACTTTTGGCAACCCTGGACCGCATATGTGTCTTCCGTTAGATCTAATCTTTGACAAATACCATTTCAATAATGGTTCCGCTCTTTGTTCCAACGCTACTCAGATGCTCTTTTATCTTTATTTACTTACTTTTTCTTTTTTTGTTTTTTACTGGTTTGTTTGTGTTTTTTTGTTATTTGTTTTTTGTTTTTTTTCTCTTTAATTTCACTTTTTCTTTCACTTTAAAAAAAAAAAAAAAAGGGGTGTTGTAAGAATTAATCTTCCAATGTTGTCAGATATCAGAAAATAAGGGAACATGTGATGAAAATGTAAACACTGCATTGCTGTAACGACCTGTATACCCTTTACAAAAACTTAAATTAAAAAAAAACAAAAACAAAAAAAAAACCCGGCAGAAACGTTTTTGACTCTTCCATCTCATATATCGTTAACGTTGCAATTAGAAAAAGCCAACCCATCACTGTCCGTAAGACCCACTACTGCTCTATTATTGACCCACTTAGCTGTCCATCATGTAGATGGAAGGGGGAGGGGCTAAAGGTAGCATATTAGCCCCAAGCTAACACTGGCACTAGGATGCTCACTGTAAGCACAGCTGATGTTATTTTCTTCAGATCTTAGTCACCCTAATAGCCATCCCTGTTACTACCTGGTTTGCCGGTGTGCCTCTTTTCACTCCGGTCCATCTCACAGTGGTTTTGTTAATTCCATGGCGGATCACCCATACGGCACGCCGGTCACTGCAAGCAAAATGGCCAGGGACCAGAAGCTGCTGGCTGTCACGGCCAGCAACCCCACCATCCTCCGGGGCTCCGTGCGACTTTGCTCCACTCTTGCGGGCAGCATAGGAAAGCCGTCTCCTGACGGGACGTCCCCCAGCTGGCCATTGGAGCAGAGCAGAGTCCCACAGAGCGAGATACTCCCCTTTGAGATCCCTTGGCTCGGTAGCTCGGCTCAGCCAGCAGCCTTGGGTCACGGGCCAGATCTCGGTTGCAGTGATTGGAAGGGGGGGCGTCCGGCGCATGGTGCTAGCGATTTGTTGTGGAATCACAGCAAAATTATTGGGAGATGGGCTGGACTGACGCAAGATACACTAGGGCTGTGCGATATGACGTGATATGATAAACATGTGATATAATAAATTTCATATCACAGTATAAGTCATCTTATATCACGATAATGATATATATCATGATATACCATCCATTCATCTTTTACTGCGTTTCCAGAGGTCCAGGTCATGGAGGCAGCAGTTCAAGCAGAGAAGCCCAGACTTCCCTGTACCCAGCCAACTGCTCCAGCTCTTCAGAGAGGATACCAAGGCGTTCCCAGACCAGCTGGGAGACGTAGTCTCTCCAGTGAGTCCTGGGTCTGCCCTGGGGTCTCCTCCCAATGAGACGTGCCCAAAACACCTCAAGTGGGAGACGTCCAGGAGGCATCCTGATCAGATGCCCAAACCACCTCAACTGGCACCTTTCAATGTGGAGGAACAGCGGTTCTACTCTGAGCCTCTCCCGGATGACTGAGCTCCTCACCCTATCTCTGAGGGTGAGTCCAGCAATCCTATGAAGAAAGCTCATTTCAGCTGCTTCTATCCACAGTCTCATTTTTTCGGTCATTACCCAAAGCTCATGACCACAGGTGAGGGTAGGAACGTAGATTGACCGGTAAATTGACAGCTTTGCCTTAGAGCTCAGTTCCCTCTTCACCACAACAGATCAGTACAACATCCACATCACTGCAGATGCTGCTGCGATCTGTCTGTCAATCTCTCGCTCCATTCTCCCCTCACTTGTGAATAAGACCCCAAGATACTTAAGCTCCTCCACTTGGGGCAGGAGCCTGTCCCCAACCCAGAGAGGACAAGCCACCTTTTTCCGACTGAGGACCATAGACTCAGAGGTGCTGATTCTCATCCCAGCCACTTCACACTCAGCGGCAAACCGTCCCAGTAAGACCTGTAGTTCATTGCTGGATGAGGCCAACAGGACAACATCATCTGCAAACAACAGAGATGAGATCCTGTGGTCACCAAGCATGACACCCTCCAATCCTTGGCTGCACCTAGAAATCCTGTCCATAAAAGTTATGAACAGGATCTGTGACAAAGGGCAGCCCTGGCGGAGTCCAACTCTCACTGGGAAGTAGTCCGACCGAGTGTTGGCAATACAAACCAAACTCTCACAACGGTTGTGGAAAGGATAGCTCGCAATAACAAGCCCGATACCCCATACTCCTGAAGAACCCCCCCACAAAAAAACCACGAGGGACGCGGTCGAATGCCTTCATGATATACATTTTCTGTAAATTCTACAGTTTAGATAATCACATAAAAAGGACCATTTCTTTTTAAACTTTTTTTTTTACATGCACCCATTTCCCTCATAATTTTGCAGTGTTGTAATAAAATAGTTTTTAATGTGCATTTGAGACTTGATTCTCATAAATTTCAGTTTTTTCTTCTAAATCATATATGAATAAAAAGTAAACTGTCATAATTCCCCGTGTACCATTACGCGGCGCACGAGGGAAGGAATGAAAAACCCAAAAGCCAGAGTAGAACGTGGCATTTATTAACGTAAACCACAAAAATAACAAGTCCAGCTTTGACCGCACAAATACAGGAAGTTGTAATGATGAGATTAAGCCACCAGACATACAGGGCGCCTCCCGGACGCTCTACAGCCCAGCGATGGGAATGCCTAGTGCCGCAGAGCAGCTGTCGACACAGGAAGAAAGGCCAACATAACTTGCAGAACTGGAGCGATCCGGGGCTACCCGTGCAGTCTGGCGGATGAAGGAGAGATGCAGGGTCAGCCGTTAACACCCAGGGATTTACCGTCTGTAAATGTCCGGATGAATACATGAAGGTGATGGACGCACACACACACGTGCAGGAACACGCTACATGTATGAGGTTGAATGCCCCGACAATCTCTTCCCACAAATGCAGCGTGTAAGTAATCACAATGCTAACGAGGGAAGAGATTGCCGGTGTGAGAAAGTGTGGGCTGAACATAATTAAACCCTGATGTCATGAGTGAGTGTCTGAGCGTGTGAATGGGAATGAATGGAGTGAGTGTGTGTATGTGTGTGAACCCCCGTAATGTGAAACAGCTGATGGCACTGACAAGAGGAGGAGGCGTGCCCAAGCTGTCAGGGAGCAAAGGACCCAAACAGCTTCCTGACGCGCCTAATGGAAAACGGGGCAAAACTAACAAGTCAGAACTGGGTTTGGTACAACCAAATCCAGATTCATGACATAATAAGTTAAATATTTCCTGAGCCAGAGGAGAATAGCAAAAAACCCAAAACAAAATACGACATAAAAATGTCTGAAAATGAGAAAATTACCCATCACTGCCATCTACAGATGTAAATAAGCTGTTAGTTTAAATCAATGAAAATTTAAGTGTAGATCCACAGCCTGATGACTGCTATTTTGGGCTGATTTAACCTGTTTGCGTCTTAGTAAGAATATTTCAGATTGGTCATGATCTGAAAATCAAAGACTTGTGTCTTTGATGTAATGTAATAAAATACATGTGATGACTTCAACTTTATTCATTATCGCTACTTGACTAATTAAAATGATTAGAAATCAAATAAATTACATTAACAGCCAACTTGCTCCTCCAACATGTTTTTAATTTGTTTATTTTGCGTGTATGTGCCACTATCATGCACTTTTGCGGCTTTAACCACTTGCACTCCGGGCAATTTTCCTAAAAATGCCAAAAAATAACGTGCCCAAAGTAAATCGAAAGCTGTTATTCAACCCTTTGCAGCATCTTCATGGGGTTGGTCTCATTTAAAAGAAAACACTTTGAATTTTTTGGCAAAAAAAACATAATCTCTCTACGTGCTCCGGCCACTGAGTTACAGTCATCTAAACATACTGAACTTGAAGAAAAAAAAATTGGACACAGTGTTTTTTTGGATACAAATGCTTGTAAATAACACACAGCTGTCCGATCCGGCTGGAAAATGCAACAGAAATGTAGAACCAAGTGTTATCCAGCTGAGATCCAAATTTGGTAACAATACCACAAAAAATGAATATTTTACACAGCTTTGTTCTCAGGCTGTTCCCAGGCGTTTTGGAACTGTGCCAAATTGTGCCAAATGGCACAGTTTGGAAAAACGTCTGTAACTTTTGAATAATTCAATGTAGAATCTACATTTTAGGCTCTAATGAAAGGTCACACTCAGGGCTGTGTCTGTGTGTGTGTGTGTGGGCGGGGGGTCGTTCCCCCCCCCCCCCCCGCTACCAAGGACCAAATTCGGCCCTCTACATGACGGATTACACTCCTTGCATGCTTTCACAGCGGCTCCCCCCCCCCCCTTGCTACTGTGTGTGTGTGTGGGGGGGGGGGGACCGTGAACGGACCGTGAACGCCCCCCCCCCCCCCCCCCGCTACAGAAGAGGGCCATCGCTACATGATGGAATAGACTGATATGCTTCCTCCCGCGGACCGGGGGGCGTTTGGACCGTGCCCCCCCCCCCCCGCTCCTCTTCTGCAGCGGGGTGGGGGGGGGGCGGCGTTCACGGTCCGAACACGGCAAATGAACCGTTTATCGCGGCGCACGTACTTCGTGCGCAGTACAGTTGTAATTTACCGATCGGTCAAAAGTCATTTTTGGATTACAGTTTTCAGGGATAAATAATAATTTAGCTTATAACACCTTACCTCTTCAAAGCAGCAGAGTCGCGGCGAACAGCTCTTCCCCCATTGTCAGACGAACGCGACGCTACTCCGCTCGTGGATCCCGATCAACATAATTCCATTATTGCCGTTTTGGCGAATGATTTACGACTTTTGTCGTCGGCCTCCGTCTATTCTGCTGGAATGAGTGCAGGTCCCACTTGTGGGTGTTCTCCATGCTGCTGGGTGAGCCTGGGTCTGTAGTAGATTCGTACAAAGTCCTTCTGCAGCAGTAAATATCGCTTCACCCAGCCCGAATTTCTGTGCTTCAATTGGCTCCTGCGTTCACAGTAGGCGGGTCCTCCTTCCTAGATTTTCATTCATTGGCTCCTCAAGGTTTCAGAAACCCAATTCAAGGCTCTTATTAGTCGAATGAGAGGTCAATCAGATGAACTAATCTGTTCGCGGCTGTGTTGGCAGATTTTTTTTTCAGTGGCGCTTGGAGGGCACACCACCTACACCATCACCATCAATATCCTTATCATGCGTCATGCGCACGAGGGCGCACGAGCGCGCTCTCGCGCGCCCTCGTGCGTCATAGGACGCAGAGACTTGCCCGCCCGCGGAACAACGGAGCGCAAGTGGTTAATACATTTTTTCAGACAAAACTAAGAAACTCAGCAGCAAGTTAAACAAAAGAAACAATGGTCTGATACACTGGAATGTTTCCAGTTAGCACAACTTAGCATCATTTAGCATTTTCTGTTTTATAATTAGACACAGTGTTAACATTACTTACCTTATATTAAAACAAGGTTAGCGGACTATCCTCTCTGATGCAGTACAATGGAAAGTGGTCCTACATCCCCAACAAACAGAAGTAGCAGCTATTTGACCAAACCGGTAGTTTGGAGTTAGCAACCACTGGAGAGCCTAGCCACGCACCACACGCCTGTTCCGCTGCACGCACTGCAGGGGAGAGGCGGGATACTGAGAAGTTGTGGGTGAGGAGCTTTGCTCAAGAAGCTGGAGTATGTGCATTTTAAATCATATATAGACTGTAGAGTATTCTCTGAAACGATAGATGCTTTTTTTTATCGTCATCCAATACAGTGGGGCAAAAAAGTATTTAGTCAGCCACCAATTGTGCAAGTTCTCCCACTTAAAAGATGAGAGAGGTCTCCAATTTTCATCACAGGTATACCTCAACTATGAGAGACAAAATGAGGAAAAAAAATCCAGAAAATCACATTGTCTGATTTTTAAAGAATTTATTTGCAAATTATGGTGGAAAATAAGTATTTGGTCAATAACAAAAGTTCATCTTAATACTTTGTCATTGCCAACAAAGGGTATATAACAGAGGTCAAACGTTTTCTGTAAGTCTTCACAAGGTTTTCACACACTGTTGCTGGTATTTTGGCCCATTCCTCCATGCAGATCTCCTCTAGAGCAGTAATGTTTTGGGGCTGTCGCTGGTCAATACGGATTTTCAACTCCCTCCAAAGATTTTCTATGGGGTTGAGATCTGGAGACTGGCTAGGCCACTCCAGGACCTCAAAATGCTTCTTACGAAGCCACTCCTTCGTTGCCCGGGCGGTGTGTTTGGGATCATTGTCATGCTGAAAGACCCAGCCACGTTTCATCTTCAATATCCTTGCTGATGGAAGGAGGTTTTCACTCAAAATCTCACGATACATGGCCCCATTCATTCTTTCCTTTACACAGATCAGTCGTCCTGGTCCCTTTGCAGAAAAACAGCCCCAAAACATGATGTTTCCACCCCCATGCTTCACAGTAGGTATGGTGTTCTTTGGATGCAACTCAGCATTCTTTCTCCTCCAAACACGACAAGTTGAGTTTTTACCATCCATCCATCCATCCATCCATCTTCTACCGCTTTTCCAGAGGTCCGGGTCGCGGAGGCAGCAGTTCAAGCAGAGAAGCCCAGACTTCCCTCTCCCCAGCCACCTGCTCCAGCTCTTCAGAGGGGATACCAAGGCGTTCCCAGACCAGCTGGGAGACATAGTCTCTCCACCGAGTCCTGAGTCTGCCCCGGGGTCTCTTCCCAGTGGGACGTGCCTGAAACACCTCAAGTGGGAGGCGTCCAGGAGGCATCCTAATCAGATGCCCATACCACCTCAACTGACTCCTTTCAATGTGGAGGAGCAGCGGTTCTACTCTGAGCCTCTCCCGGATGACTGAGCTCCTCACCCTATCTCTGAGAGTGAGTCCAGCAATCCTACGGAGAAAGCTCATTTCAGCCGCTTGTATCCGTGATCTCGTTCTTTCGGTCATTACCCAAAGCTCGTGACCATAGGTGAGAGTAGGAACGTAGATTGGCTGCACGGTGGCGCAGTGGTTTAGCACTGTGGCAGCACAGTTTTACCCTTGGCCGGGGGATTGCGGGGATCATGAGATCGTGGGTTCGATTCCAGCCCCCGACCAACAGTGAGCTGTGTGGAGTTTGCATGTTCTCCCCGTGTTGCGTGGGTTTACTCCGGGATTTCTCCGGTTTCCTCCCGCATACCAAAAACATGTAGGTTTAGGGCGCTCGCGCACGCAGCGACCAGCAGCCAGTGGCTTGTCACCAGACTGCAAACCAAGTCTACCTACGGGTACAAATAAGTAACAAAAAAAAAAAAAAAAAATCGACAGCTTTGCCTTAGAACTAAGCTCCCTCTTCACCACAACAGACCGGTACAACGTCCGCATCACTGCAGATGCTGCTCCAATCCGTCTGTCGATCTCTCGCTCCATTTTCCCCTCACTCGTGAACAAGACCCCAAGATACTTATACTCTTCCACTTGGGGCAGGAGCCTGTCCCCAACCCAGAGAGGACAATCCACCTTTTTCCGGCTGAGGACCATGGACTCGGACTTGGAGGTGCTGATTCTCATCCCAGCTGCTTCACACTCAGCAGCAAACCGTCCCAGCAAGAGCTGTAGGTCATTGCTGGATGAAGCCAACAGGACAACATCATCTGCAAACAACAGAGATGAGATTCTGTGGTCACCAAGCATGACACCCTCCATTCCCTGGCTGCGCCTAGAAATCCTGTCCATAAAAATTATGAACAGGATCTGTGACAAAGGGCAGCCCTGGCGGAGTCCAACTCCCACTGGGAATGACTCCAACCGAGTGTTGGCAATACGAACTAAACTCTCACAACGGTCGTACAGAGACCGAATAGCTCGTAACAACAAGCCGGATACCCCATACTCCCGAAGCACCCCCCACAAAAATCCACGAGGGACGCGGTCAAATGCCTTCTCCAAGTCCACAAAACGCATGTAAACTGGTTGGGCAAACTCCCACGAACCCTCAAGAATTCTCGAGAGGGTAAAGAGCTGGTCCGATGTGCCATAGCCAGGACGAATCCGAGGTTCGACCAACGGCCGGACTCTCCTCTCCAGTACTTTGGCATAGACCTTCCCAGGGAGGCTGAGGAGTGTGATCCCTCTAAAGTTGGAGCACACCCTCCGGTCCCCTTTTTTGAAGAGAGGAACCACCACCCCGGTTTGCCATGCCAAAGGCACTGCCCCCAACCTCCACACAATGTTGCAGAGGCGTGTCAACCATGACAACCCAACAACATCCAGGGTCTTGAGGTACTCGGGGCGAATCTCGTCCACCCCCGGGGCCCGGCCACCAAGGAGATTTTTAACCACCTTGGCGACCTCAGCCCCTGTGATAGGCGAGTCATCCCCCTCGTCCCCAAACCCTGCTTCCTCTGTGGAAGGCGTATCAGTGGGATTGAGGAGATCCTCGAAGTATTCCTTCCACCGCCCGACGATATCCCCAGTTGAAGTCAACAGTGTCCCATCCGCACCATACACAGTGTGGACGGGGAGCTGCTTTCCCCTCCTGAGCCGCCGAACAGTTTGCCAGAATCTCTTTGAAGCCGACCGAAAGTCTTGTTCCATGGCCTCACCGAACTCCTCCCATACCCGGGTTTTTGCTTCAGCAACCACCCGAGCTGCACTCCGCTTGGCCTGCCGGTACACCTCAGCTGCTTTGGGAGTCCCACAAGCCAACCAAGCTTGATAGGACTCCTTCTTCAGCTTAATGGCCCCCCTCACCATTGGTGTCCACCACTTGGTTCGGGGGTTGCCACCACGAGATGCACCGACCACCTTGCGGCCGCAGCTCTGGGCCGCCGCTTCAACAACAGAGGTGGAGAACATGGCCCATTCAGACTCCATGTCTCCAGACTCCCTCGGAATGTGGTAGAAGTTCTTCCGGAGGTGGGAGTTGAAGACCTCCCGGACAGGGGCCTCAGCCAGACGCTCCCAGCACACCCTCACTATACATTTGGGTCTTCCAGGTCTGAATGGCTTCCTCCCCTGCCATCGGATCCAACTCACCACCAGGTGGTGATCAGTTGACAGCTCTGCACGTCTCTTTACTCGAGTGTCCAAGACATACGGTCGCAGGTCTGATGATACGATAACAAAATCGATCATCGACCTGCGACCTAGGGTGTCCTGGTGCCAGGTGCACATATGGACACCCTTATGCTTGAACATGGTGTTCGTTATGGACAGACTATGGTTAGCACAGAAGTCCAATAACTGAACACCACTCGGGTTCAGATCGGGCAGGCCGTTCCTCCCAATCACCCCCCTCCAGGTTTCACTGTCGTTGCCCACGTGTGCATTGAAGTCCCCCAGTAGGACAATGGAGTCTCCAGGAGGAGCACCCTCCAGCACCCCAGTCACAGACTCCAAAAAGGGTGGGTACTCTGAAACATCATTTGGTGCATAGGCACAAATGATGGTCAGGACCCGTTTCCCAACCCGAAGGCGCAGGGAAGCAACCCTTTCGTCCACTGGGGAAAACTCCAATATAGAGGCAGCAAGGTGGGGCGATACAAGAATACCCACCCCTGCTCGTCGCCTCTCGCCTGGGGCAACTCCAGAAAAGGCCAAGCTCCAGCCCCTCTCCAGGAGACTGGTTCCGGAACCGGAGCTGTGTGTTGAGGTGAGGCCGACTATATCTAGCAGGTATCGCTCAACCTCGTACACCAGCTCAGGCTCCTTCCCCACCAGAGAGGTGACATTCCACGTACCAAAAGCCAGTTTAGAAAGCTTGGGATCAGTCCGCCAAGGTCTCCGCCTTTGACCGCCACCTAATCCACATAGCACCGGACCCCCATGATCCCTCCTGCAGGTGGTGAACCCACTGGAGGGCGGACCCATGTAACTCCTTCGGGCTGAGCCCGGCCAGGTCCCATGGGTGGAAACCCGGCCACCAGACGCTAGCCTTCGAGCCCCTCCCCCAGGCCTGGCTCCAGGGTGGGGCCCCGGTAACCCCATACCGGGCGGGGTACACTGAATCCTTGATATACTATTTATCATGAGAGTCTGTTGGATCGTTCTTAGTCTAGCCCTTCACCCAGGACCAGTTTGTCTTGGGAGACCCTATCAGAGGCAAATTGCTCCGGACAACATAGCTCCTGGGATCACTGGGGCACGCAAACCCCCCCACCACGATAAGGTGACGATCCATGAGGGGGAGTTTTTACCAAAAAGTTCTATTTTGGTTTCATCTAACCATATGACATTCTCCCAGTCCTCTTCTGGATCATCCAAATGCTCTCTAGCAAACTTCAGACGGGCCTGGACATGTACTGGCTTAAGCAGGGGGACACGTCTGGCACTGCAGGATTTGAGTCCCTGGCGGCATAGTGTGTTACTGATGGTAGCCTTTGTTACTTTGGTCCCAGCTCTCTGCAGGTCATTCACTAGGTCCCCCCGTGTGGTTCTGGGATTTTTGCTCACCGTTCTCGTGATCATTTTGACCCCACGGGGTGAGATCTTGCGTGGAGCCCCAGATGGAGGGAGATTATCAGTGGTCTTGTATGTCTTCCATTTTCTAATAATTGCTCCCACAGTTGATTTCGTCACACTAAGCTGCTTACCTATTGCAGATTCAGTCTTCCCAGCCTGGTGCAGGTCTACCATTTTGTTTCTGGTGTCCTTTGACAGCTCTTTGGTCTTGGCCATAGTGGAGTTTGGAGTCTGACTGTTTGAGGTTGTGGACAGGTGTCTTTTATACTGATAACGAGTTCAAACAGGTGCCATTAATATAGGTAACGAGTGGAGGACAGAGGAACCTCTTAAAGAGAAGTTACAGGTCTGTGAGAGCCAGAAGTCATGCTTGTTTGTAGGTGACCAAATACTTATTTTCCACCATAATTTGCAAATAAATTCTTTAAAAATCAGACAATGTGATTTTCTGGATTTTTCTTTCTCATTTTGTCTCTCATAGTTGAGGTATACCTATGATGAAAATTGGAGACCTCATCTTTTAAGTGGGAGAACTTGCACAATTGGTGGCTGACTAAATACTTTTTTGCCCCACTGTATATATCGTTGTATCGCACAGCCCTAAAATACACCATGTGGATCAGTGAACCAGAGCGCTGCTCATCCCAGCTAAAAGAAGGCTATAAGCTAGTCAGCTAATGGTTAACTGATGTAAGAGGGAGGGTGGAGTTGAATAGGTGAAGGATGATTCTTAAAGTGACAGGCTTTAAATCTGAACATTTCAATAAAGCCAGGAAAAATACAAAACAAATTTGCTTCACTAATTAAAGAACCTAAAGAAAATGTGAACAAAATATGTTACAAGCATTTCATTAAGATGTGTGTGAGCTATTAAAATGTGGAAAAGTGCAGTCAATGACCCCTATAAATGAATGGGAACAGTCTGCTCATCAAAAAAAGTGAAAAGGGCTAAAAAAAAAACGGATCTTTAAACTTTCCCCTTTCATGTCTTTAGTGAAAGTGGAAGTTGAAGCCGATTAACTGGTTAGTACTCAGATTTCTGTAAGTTTCTATGTGGTAATACTTTTAAATACGCAGTCCTTTATTAGTGTGTATTCGATGCCTTTCTCTCTGCCTGGTTATAGGTGGAGTTTGGCTCGTCTGCTTTTTGATCTGGATGTTTCCAAATTTAAAAAAAAGTTTCTCTCTGAAAGTATGCTAAGCTTCTTTTTACTTGTTGCACTTGGGTAATCAAATGTATATATTAAGGCAATACAGGTTGACACAGTGGAACGCTTGAGAAAGAGACTTTGTTGTAACATCTGCCCAGATGTTTGTTCACTGCTCATGGCCAGATACCATCAGCAGATAAGCCACGTGTGTGTCAGCAACATCAGGTTCAGATTAATCTGTTTTGTCAGGTCTATATTTTTGCTCCCGCTGCTTCACATCAGCCACGCCTGGAGTTATCTTCAGATTGAAAAGCACATGTTTTGGGGAGGATGCAGCATATTTTGAATGGTTTTCATTCCAACTTAGTTGAAAACAGTTTATGTACAAATGTGCATAATTAAAAAAATGCTGTGAAGCTTCTCAAGATGGACAGTCACAGTGAATAAAGTTGACAATGAGTGTGGAAATTTTAAGATGTGCACCATGCTTAAGGGGTGTAGCTTTATGGCCACAAACTCTCACAACCTATTGCAGGGGTGTCCAACCATGTGCCATGGAGAGCCAAGACCCTGCAGGTTTTCTCTTCTACCCAGTCTCTTCAGCAGGTGTTTTCACTTATCAGCAATCAGTGGGAAGAAGTTCACTGAAATCTGCTGTTGAAGACACTGGTTGGAGGTAAAACCTGCCGGGTCTTGGCTCTCCATGGCACATGGTTGGACACCCCTGACCTATTGTATCTGTGTGAAAGTGTCATGAATGGCCCCTCGGGGCAGAGAGACAGATCCATGCGCTGAACTGTGAATTGTGAGATTTATTGAAAATAACAAAAACATAAAGCCCAAAACGGCGCTCAAACACAAAATTCCAACAGGAGAAAGTAACTTACAAATTACGCACCAGAGCAGGGACAGGGCTCTGGTGGAGACGAGAATAACTGAGGAGAGACTGACTCAGGTGAACTCAGGTTTTCTCAAGACGGCGGCAACATGAAAAGAAAATGCTGTCCTTAAATAGGGTCAAAACAAATAACACAAGTAATGCCAGGTGTGGGGTCACATGAGCAGGCAGAAGGAAACAATGATTAATAATTTGGATCAGCTGGAGGAAATGAGAGGAGAGCGACTGGCTGACAGGTCTACGCCCACACGGAGCACCAACCAGGAAATGCCCTGACAGATGTCAACCGCAAAAATAAGGAATTAGAAGAATAAAATATAAACAAGTACAAACTGAGAAATAGATACCTATTGAAGCAGAATCAGGGCATACTAAAGCTAAGACAAAAACAAGAAAATAAAAACATTGCAGGAATAACAAAAACCAAAAGGCACAAAAATACAACAAATATATAAATACAGAGAAAAAGCCATGAGACTGAGCATGGCGGAACCTCCAGTGCTCAGCTCGTGACAGAAAGAGCTAGGGGAGTGTGTGTTTTCTTTTCTTAATCATAATATTTGCTTACAGTTCACTCCCAGGTCGTTTTAGACATTTGTATCATAGCTCAAATGCTTACTAGAAAATAGCTGAAATAATGAGGCCAAGGTAAAGGAAAGGTACTGATTTAAAATCATTTTTTTTTCCTTTTAATGCACTGTAGCAGAATAAGTTCACCCACAACAACTGTATGTTATATATTTTATGCTTTTCAAGTATCGTGAAGGGACTGTGTGGGAAGGTTGTTGGAGCAGTTGCTCCTCCTAGCAGATAATTTGAGTATTGCAAAATAGGTTGCGACTTAACACTAGACTTTCTTCATTTTCTGTTAAAATCCCTTCACACAGATGACAAATTTAAGTCACTCAAACACTCATTGAGACTTTTGGCCTTGAGGACCTGTGAGTAACTTTAGTTTAACTTAAGCCCCTATGAATGCACATTATTAACCATATTTGACTGTGTACTGGTTGCACTTATGATTGAAATGCCTAAATATACAGATTATTTTCTCAGTACATTAGGTTGTCGGTGCAGTATTATGTCAAAAGGAAATAAAGACTGGTGTCTAATAGTTTATTGCTGTTTGCTACAGTTGCCTTCACTGTCGTTTTTATGCATCAGTTTCAATCCATCACTTTAGAAGAAAAGATTAATTTGCTTAAATCCACTGAGGGGAAAAAATATTTGTAATGAGGGTGAAATCTCTGGTCCCTGATCTCCTTAGTGTTAGTTCCTTTAGATACACATGCACAATTTGCATTTACAATAATGATTATGATAGTACCATTAATTCCGTTTTTTTTCCAACCTATAAATCAGTAAAACCCTCATCCAGGTCTTTACATACTGAAGGCTAAATTATACTCCAACAGCAAACTTTGCTAAACAGAATGTTGAACCTTTAGCAAAGAGCAAAAATAAAGTTATGATCCATCTCAAAAATGAAAATATGAAAAGTTCCAATTATTTTGCATAACAGAATTCCCAGCTTGATTACCTCTAGTTTAAAATTGATTGTCGATCCAGGAAATCAGTGTTTACTATCAAAAAGAAGCAACAAAATATTTGCATTAGCTGCAGCCATTTTGGTGTAGGATAATTTTTCAGTGATTGTGGCCATTTTTAAATCCATGTATGGGGAGTATGAATTGATTTTGTTACACCACACTGATTACTTACCTTGTTTTAAAGGGAGTGATCTTCCCTAATGTAAGATGTTTTGTTGAGCTAAAAATAAATGTTAGAATATGTCATTTTAATGTAAACGGTTATGCTTACTTATTACAACACAATAACCAATTTATATGACCTTTAATTCTTTTTTTTTTTTTCTTTTTACATCCAGCCTGTAATTTCTAACATCAGTGGGCACTACAGCTACTGCTACTGATCGGTATGTTGTCTGTGTTATTTAGAACTGTATGCTGGGAGTTCAGGATCAGGTGTGGATGGGCTCAGAGGACTCTGTGATCTACATCATCAGTATGGTGGCCATGGTTTGTAACAGACAGCTGACTGAACACCGAGCGGAGGTCACTGGGCTGGCTCTGGACCCAGACAAACATGGGTAATGCAGACAGTATTCACTCACTGCTCATTAATAATTAGCATGCAACCTTTAACCTTTTGATACACCTTCAAAATAGTTACGTTAATGTCCCTTGACAGAAAAATGTGCTCATAAAAAATCAAGCTATAAAAATTATTTTAAGAATTTTTCAAAACTTTTTTTTTAAATTTTTAAACCGGCACCAGTCCTAACCATACATATCAAATATTAATTAATTAATTTCTTACATTTTTAACCCTTAAATTGCCAAGTTTTTCATGATGCAACTGAATTTTATGGTCTAAAAAACAAAATAAATTATTTATTTTCAATATACTTCATGTAAACTGAATTTTTTATAATTTGATTACTGCAGCCTAGTATATGTGAAAGATTAGCAGTATCGTTTATTTATATGCATTTTTTTTGCAGTGTTATATTTCATAAAATACTCACGTTAATGATCCTTAGCACAAAAATGTGCTCATAAAAATCAACCTATAAAATGTTATAAATTATTATTTTTAATTTTTTAAAATTTTTTAAAATTTGTTAAATCAGCATCAGGTCCTAACCAGACATGTCAAATATCAGTGAACTTTGAACTTTTAACATTTTTAACCTTTAACTTGCCAAGTTTGCCATGCACCTCCATTTTATGGTCTAAAATAATTTATTTTCAGTATATTTCATGCAAACTGAATTGTTTGGGATTTGATTATTGCAGGCTGGTAGATGAAAAATTAGCAGCAACATTTGTTTATATGCATTATTATTCTTTGCTCGATGTAAAATACTCACGTTAAGCATGGTTGTACTGTGGTTAGCACTATTGCCTAACAGCTAGAAGGTTCCAGGTTTGAATCCCCAGGCTGGCAGAGGTAGGAATCTTTCTGTGTGGAGTTTGCATGTTCCCCTTGTGCTGTGTGGGTTTACTCTGGGCGCTCCGGTTTTCTCCCACAATCCAAAGACATGCAAGTTAGATTAATTGGTGTCTCTAAATTGTTCGTAGGTATCTGTCTCCTATAGGCCCTTAGAATAGAGGGTTAGTACTAGTGAAGCGAGTGGTCTTTGAGACTAGAAAAAGCGCTATATAAGTACAGGTCCTTATCCCTAGGTGCCTTCACACCAAATGTGAAGGGGCAAATTTTTCGCGTGGCGCGATTACATTATAAGTCAATGTAATCACACGACTAAACATGAATTCACAGTCTGAGTGAGTTGCAGACAGGTGAAGTTATAACTTCTGCAGCTGGAGTGTTTCCTCTGGCTTAAAGACCTTGGTGCGGTGGCAACATATTTTTCCTGGGGCGGGGGGGACACATGACACTATTGTAACTGGAATATGTTAATTTTATACTATTTATTTCTTTTTTTAAATTTTGCACAGTAACTTTGCAAATGGAACTTACCATTTGAAGTATTGTACAACTGAAGCTTGAATGTTGGAATATTGGGCCAGTTGGGGTCCCACCCAGACGTCCTGTGTTTGAACTTTGTACTGGTGTCATCCTTCTCTCCTTCCTCTGCTCTCACCTCTCCTGGACCCTCTGCCTGAACACTTTATTCTCCTTGGCTCCTCTCTTCTGTCTCATCTTTCCCTCTCTGAGCCCTGTCTAATTCAGGTTCTCTCTCTGTCTATGGTGGTGTACAAACAGGTTAGAAAATATCAAGTGTCATGTTTTGTCCTGCAGGATTTTTTTTTGTCACGATTTACATAAATGACAAAAATATGTATATTTTTTGTATTTTTGTTCTAGTATTTTTTTTTTTCTATTGAGAGAGTAGGGAAGGGGGAAGACATTAATAATAGTAATTTACTCATGCATACTTAAATTATATGATCAGAGGTGGGTATAGTAGCCAGAAATTCTACTCATGTGAAAGCAGTGCTTTGAAAGTAATAATTAAAAGTAGACTACCAAAAATTTCTAGTTGCGTTAAGGGTACAAAGAGCACCCACTTAAAAACTTGAGAAATGATTTCAGTCTTGAAGGTCTGAAGTTTTTCTCCAAAATTTATAACAATTTTCTTATAGTTTTCTACTTTTCTTGGTAGATTTATCTAAATTTGAAACCAGTTTCCTCAAATTTGTAATTTCATCTTGTAAAATTGACTTTTCTTGTACATTTAAGACTTTATTATAAATTTGTGGATTATTTTATGGCTAATTTATGTTTATTTTTTAAAATAAAATTAGTTTTTTTTTAAATAAATTTGAAACACTTTGATAATTTTTTTTTTTACTTTTTCCTTATAACAATTTACACTTTTGACCATAATTTTGCAGAGCCAGAACAGAACAACAATTTAACTCAGATTTCAAAGAAAAAATATTAATAAAGTTGTATTTAATGAAATAAAATAACTTAAATGACCAAAGATGCAGTTATATCTGTTATAATGTTTCTATATATTTATAGTTTTTTAGAGCTCTCCTCACCAACCAGACAGCAGGAAAACCCTTATTTTGAAATCCAAATGTTGGCATGTTTAGTTTGTCTGAAGGCTGCTGACGGATTAAAGTCACTGACTTCGTGAATTTTGGCCATCTTAACTTGCCAAGTGCATAACAGCGAACATAACTTAATATTGTAGTGGCTGGTGAAATATATCCTCAACAATTCATCAGTCCCCCTTGCCTTTCCCTTCATATGAAGCCAGCTGCATATGAATTCTAACCACATCTGTTAGCTAAGCGACTCTTCCATTATTGCTCCTGTTATCAGCGGGTTAAAACCATGATAAGTGTCTCCAGTGCTTACTTACCTCTTCTGATTTTTTTCCCGCATTTGAAGTACTTTAATAAACTCATGTTTCTCTCGGACAGTCACGCTAACGAGACACTTTGCCTGGCGACTGTGAATGCCCGCGTGGGTGAGGCGCTTCTGAACCCCGCGCAGATGATGGTCATGCATGTTGTTCGTGTGCGCCCTTGCGGACCACCATTGCTTCATATATTTTTCTTCAATTTATATTTCCTCATGAGAGTGGCGGAAATTTTTCAGGGGTGGTGGGCCGCCATCCACAAATGTTACCAGAGGAAACCCTGAGCTGTGCTCAGCCTGCTGTGGAAATCCCCAAAATAATGTCATGCTTGGGTTTACATTATCCAACGGGGGCTCACCTGAAAAAGTTGTCCCTGCCTCCAAAACTTCACAAGATGATGGGTGTTTACATTACTAACCTGCTAGCCTTGTTAGGACGTCCGTGGGTAAATAACTCCGGCATCCCGATTCAGCTGAAGAGCTCCTGGTCCTTCTGTCTGCAAGTGAGTGGCAGTCTCATTTTCAAACTAGTTTACTCTCCGATGTTGATACTTTTATTCCGGTGACAGCAGAATCTCCAGGCTATTACTAGTATCCCTCAGACATGAATGCACGATTTCACGTGTGCTTGCCCCTTTCCATTGACTTTGTATGCATTCGCGTTGCCCGTTCACATTTGGTGTGAAGGCACCTTAATGTCCCTTCGCACAAAAATGTGCTCATAAAAATATCAAGCAGTAAAAATGTTAAAAACATTTACATTTTTAACCCTTAATGGGGTCATTGACTGGAAAATGGTGTGTTTGTAGGTTTTAACTGTCCGAAATGAGTCTACTGGTCACCTAATTATCCCAAAATTTTTAAAACGGTCAATTCTCTTAAAAAAAAAAAAACAACAAAAAACAAAAAAAAACCCAGCCTTTATCTTGTTTTTCTCTCCCAGAAACGGCAGAAACGTTTTTGTCTCCTCTGTCTAAATTGTTAACGTCACAATTAGAAAAAGCCCACCCACCGCTGTCATTGAGATCCACCCACTGCTCTATTATTGGCCTGCCTAGCTGTCTGTCATGTACAGTGGGGTAAAAAAGTATTTAGTCAGCCACCAATTGTGCAAGTTCTCACACTTTAAAGATGAGAGAGGTCTCCAATTTTCATCATAGGTATACCTCAACTATGAGAGACAAAATAAGAAAAAAAAAATCCAGAAAATCACATTGAAGGATGTTTAATGAATTAATTGGTGAATTCCTCGGTAAAATAAGTATTAGGTCAATAACAAAAGTTCATCTCAATACTTTGTTATATACCCTTTGTTGGCAATGACAGAGGTCAAACGTTTTCTGTAAGTTTTCACACACTGTTGCTGGTATTTTGGCCCATTCCTCCATGCAGATCTCCTAGAGCAGTGATGTTTTGGGGCTGTCGCTGGGCAACACAGACTTTCAACTCCCTCCAAAGATTTTCTATGGGGTTGAGATCTGGAGACTGGCTAGGCCACTCCAGGACCTCAAAATGCTTCTTACGAAGCCACTCCTTCGTTGCCCGGGCAGTGTGTTTGGGATCATTGTCATGCTGAAAGACCCGACCACGTTTCATCTTCAATGCCCTTGCTGGCGGAAGGAGGTTTTCACTCAAAATCTCACGATACATGGCCCCATTCATTCTTTCCTTTACATGGATCAGTCGTCCTGGTCCCTTTGCAGAAAAACAGCCCCAAAGTATGATGTTTCCACCCCCATGCTTCACAGTAGGTATGGTGTTCTTTCTCCTCCAAACACGACAAGTTGAGTTTTTACCAAAAAGTTCTATTTTGGTTTCATCTGACCATATGACATTCTTCCAATCCTCTTCTGGATCATCCAGATGCTCTCTAGCAAACTTCAGACGGGCCTGGACATGTACTGGCTTAAGCAGGGGGACACGTCTAGCACTGCAGGATTTGAGTCCCTGGCGGCGTAGTGTGTTTCTGATGTAGCCTTTGTTACTTTGGTCCCAGCTCTCTGCAGATCATTCACTAGGTCCCCCCATGTGGTTCTGGGATTTTTGTTCACCGTTCTCGTGATAATTTTGACCCCACGGGGTGAGATCTTGCATGAAGCCCCAGATCGAGGGAGATTATCAGTGGTCTTGTATGTCTTCCATTTTCTAATAATTGCTCCCACAGTTAATTTCTTCACACCAAGCTGCTTACCTATTGCAGATTCAGTCTTCCTAGCTTTACTAGGGGGTGCTAAAGGTAGCCTATTAGCCCCTGAGCTATTAGCCCCAAAGCTAACACTGGTACCAGGAAGCTTGAACCAAGAGCAGCTTATATTATTTTCTTCAGGTCTTAGTCACCCTAATAACCATCCATTACAACATGGTTCACCTTTTCACAATATACCCCATGTTGGTCCGGCCCATCTCCCAGTAGTTTCACCGTGATTCCGGCGCCGGCGTGCCGGTCCCAGCAACCGCCTATGCTGCGACCCGAGGCTGCTCCCCCAAGCTTTCCCATCATCCTCCGGGGCTTCGCTCCACCCCCACAGGCAACGTAGGGGAGCCGCTTTGTAACAGCACATCCTCCCAGTTGGCCGCGGGAGAGGAGCAGAGTCCCGCGGAGCGAGACACTGCACTTTGAGATCCCGTGGCTTGACAGCTCAGCTCAGCCAGCAGCCCCATGTTGTGGTGATTGGTGGGTTGCGCAGCGCTGGCAATTTGTTGTGGCATCCTGGCAAGGTTCTTAGGAGATGGGCTGGAGCGACGCTAGATACACAATCGACCGTGGATCAGTGAACCAGTGTTGCTCATCCAAGCTAGAAGGAGGCTATAAGCTACTCAGCTAATGGCTAACTGACGGAAGAGGAAGGGTGGAGTTGAACAGCTGAAGGATGTTTCTTAGTGACAGGCTTTAAATCAGAATGTTTTAAGAAAGCCAGGAAAAACAAAAAAATAATTTGCTTCAGTAATTAAAAAATTAAAGAAAATGTGAACAAAATGTCAGAAACACTTCATTAAGACATGTGTGAGCTATTAAAATGTAGAGCAAGTGCAGTCAATGACCCCTTTAAATTGCCAAGTTTTTGTCACGATACAACTCTATTTTATGGTCTAAAAACACAATAAATGATTTATTTTCAACATACTTCATGTAAGCTGGATTGTTTATGGTTTGATTATTGCAGGCTGGTATATGTGAAAGATTATCAGCAACATTTATTTATATGGATTATTATTTTTTGCACAATGTCAAATACTCATGTTAATGTCCCGTCGCACAAAAATGTGCTCATAAAAAAATCAAAGCTGTAAAAATATAATTTTTTTTCCATTTTTTTTATTTTTTAAATCAGCATCAGTCCTAACCATATACTGTATATCAAGTATTAATTAATTTCTTAAATTTTTAACCCTTAAATTGCCAAGTTTTTGCCATGCACCTCCATTTTATAGTGTAAAGTACACAGTAAATGATTTATTTTCAACATATTACTTGTAAACTGGATTATTTGTGATTTGATTATTGCAGGCTGGTATATGTACAGTATGTATGTATATATTAAGAATTTGGGTGTTTTTTTTTTTCAGAGGATGCTGAAGATTTTATTATCAATATGAAAAAATATTTAAAATAGTACATACAAACAAAAGAAATTGACTTTTCAAATTCACACCAACTTCAAAGGCAAGGTCTATTTACAATGTGTTGAAGACAAAAACACTGACCCTGCAATTAGTGGCCAGTATGCCCCCCCCACCACCACACACACACACACTTTTTCTACCTGTGGTTAGATACTGTATACGATGAGAGGAAATCCAGCAGTTATACATTCTCAACAATGGTTATTAATAAACAAATGGTTAATGAACAAAATAAGCCCATTTTCTCCAAACCTAAGCAAACTAAAAACACAAATGAAGAATAAATCAAGTGCACTTGCATCTTTTTCCTAATCTTCATATATAGTTCTACAGGCTTTGTCTCTGCTAAATGTTTACATGCCATGTGTTAAGTTTCAGATACAATATATTGTATAGAACTGTCATTTATCAAGTGTTTGTTGTGCTGTTATCCGCAGGGCTTTTATTGTGAAAGCGAGCAGAAGGTGGGGAAGTGGATATGTTTTTTTTTTTTTTCTGGGAATTCTCATGTCACTTTTGTGGTCGGGAATAAAGGTGCAAGCACATACAATGAGTGTGTTGTTCTTATCGTCTTTCACCATGTGCCTGAGACTTGAAACTCTTCAATGTTTCTCGCAGCCTTTGGGTGTCTTTTTTTTTTTCTGGTTCCGGTTCCGCCGGACCGGCGGCGCCACACGAGTAGGCTGCCCGTTGCAACAGCCTTTTTTTTTTATCTTCCTTCTTCTTTCAACACCTTTCACTCTGTATATATATATCACGGACGCACGGATCGCCCCGGGGATCTCCCGGGTCGGCAGACGGAGCCACGGTTTGCAGCGGGAGACGCTACAGTGGGGAGGAGCTAGTGCTAGCTAGCACTTGGCCGCCGCCCAGTGCTAATGGGAAACTCGACATACCGGGAGCTGTAGCGAAAACGACGCAGGTGCCGGGCTGGAGTTTAGGCGGCGTGCAAGAAATATAAGACAGAATAATAAAGAGCGATGGCAAGAACCAAGCAGACCGCCCGTAAAATCTACTGGAGGAAGAAGCCCCCCAGGAGACAGCTAGCCACCAGGGCTGCTCGGAGAGGCGCTCTGGCCACCGGCAGAGTGAAGAGGCCTCGCCGTCACAGGCCCGTGGCTCTGAGAGAGATCCGTCGCTACCAGAAATCCACGGAGCTGCTCATCCGTAAGCTGCCCGTCCAGCGCCTGGTGAGGGAGATCGCTCAGGACTTCAAGACCGTCCTGCGTTTCCTGAGCTTCGCCATCATGGCTCTGCAGGAGACCAGCGAGGCCCACCTGGTGGTCTCTTCTTCGCTAAGGGGGTCACCATCATGCCCAAAGACTTCCAGCTGGCCCGCCGCATCCGCAGAGAGAGAGCTTAGACTTTCTGCTGCACATTCACCAACCAACCATAATGCTCCGCACTGTGTGTCTATATATATATACATTTATAGTAATATGGACATGTGTTTACTAGATGTTGTTTTTTCTTGCCTTCTGAGTGTTGCTCTGAGTGTTGCTATCCCTGTGCTGTTGCAATCCTGGAATTTCCCCATTGTGGGACTAATAAAGGCTTATCTTATCTTATCTTATTTTAGACTTTGAGCTTTATTTTACTCCACACATTAAAAATATAACACGATTAAGATGAATGTTCTGCTTAAATTTTTAGACTTTTTTCAGTGCCTTACGTTTTGTTTTGTTTTTTTTAAACAAAGTCCTTTTTCTCCAGATTAAATAATCAGTTATCAAGTTTTATCTGGAACAAAAATACACCCCGAATTAAAAGAAGTATTCTACAGAGACCCTGCTCACTGGGTGGGATGGCACTCCCAAACTTGCTGTATTACTATTGGGCAGTAAATATTAGGGCATTATTGTACTGGATGAGTAGTCATTGCAGGCTTTAAATGGACAGGCTTAGAGGCAGCATCGGTCAGATCCACCTCCTTACAAGCTTTATTATGCTCAAAGTTACCATATGCACAGCCTATCTCCAGTTTCTCCTCCAATCCAGTTGTATTACACTCAGTTAAGATCTGGAATCAATTTTGAAGATCCTTCTCTCTCAGGGGCCTGTCCCTGGCTGCTCCAATTTCAAAAAAATCATATGTTTGCCTCGTCATTGATAGATGTGGCCTTTGACAAATGGTCTAGAACAGGGATGCTTTCATTATCAGATCTCTTTATTGATGGCAGCTTTGCGTCTTTTGAACAGTTAGTACAGAAATACAATATCCCTTAATCTCACTTTTATCAGTATTTTCAGCTTCGCAGCTTTGTCACCTCAAATCTAGATTTTTTTTTTCACACCCTCCCGCTTCTTTACTAGACTCTATTTGTAATTGTAAACCAGCAAAAAAAAAAAAAGTCTGTCAGCACAATTTATAATTTAATTTACACCTATAACTTGGCATCATTGGAGTCTCTTAAAAACAAATGGGAAATGTAGCTAAATGAACAAATTTCAGAGGAAATTTGGTATTGGGTACTGCAGGGAATTTCATTTTCATCAGTCTGTCAGACATGCTCTCATTCAGTTCAAAATAGTACATCGATTACACTGGTCTAAGGCTAGGCTCTCTCAGATAAAACCGAGTGTGGATCCCATTTGTGATCGTTGCAGGCGGGATCCAGCCACTCTTAATACATATGTTTTGGATATGTCCAAAATTACATACTTATTGGAGTACTATCTTTGAAACTTTCTCTAAGATCTGCAAAAGGACAATAACTCCGTCACCACTTTTGGTCCTGTTTGGGGTGAATCAGACAGACACTATCCTTCAAAAGCGAGAAAACAGTATGCTGGCTTTCTGCACTCTCCTGGCTAGGAGACTAATGGAAGGATCCTAAGCCACCAACATATGGTCACTGGATCAGAGAGGTTCTGTACCTTCTTAAATTAGAAAAAATAAGATGTACGGTCAAGGGATCCACAGAGAAATTCTATGTCATTATTCTTTTTTCACATCTGTTATACATGTATTTGCCCATTTTATATTTAGATATCTGGGTAAATGCATTGTTTTTATATGTCTGGCAGTTTGGGGAGGGGGGTAATGCTTTTGTTTCTTTTTGTTCATATTTTGTTTTTCTGTTGGAAAAACCAAATAAAAAGACCTTGATTTAAAAAATATACATATATAACACGAACCAGATTTGACCATCTAAAGAACATAGCCAGAGCGGTCCACTTTTCTCTCGAGCAAACGCAGAAATACTGATGCATGCTTTTATCACCAGTTGTATTGATTACTGTAATGCCCTGCTCTCTGGTCTTCTCAAAAAGACAATTTCAAATCTGCAGTTATTACAGAATTCAGCTGCACATGTTCTAATGAGGACCAGACGGCAGGCTTACATCACACCGGTTTTAAAATCATTGCATTGGCTCCCCATCTCCTTCAGGATTGATTTTTAAGTTTTTTTTTTTACTGGTTTATAAATGTTTGCATGGTCTTGGGCCTTCTTACTTATGAAAATTGCTTTTGGCATTTGAGCCACCACGGTCCCTGAGGTCCTCCGACACTGGCCTTTTAATTATTCCTACTGTCAGAACATGCACCCATGGTGAGGCAGCTTTTAGTTACTACAGCCCACGTCTGTGGAACAGCCTGCTGGAGAACATCAATGCTGCCGAGAATGTTCATATTTTTAAAAGCAGGCTCAAGACCTACTGTTTTAACCTTGCTTTTGATTAGTTTGCTATTTTAATTCTCTTAATTTCTGATTTTAAATCTATTTTATGTCACAATTACTTATCTTACTGCGAATTATTAATACTTATGAATATATGCCTGTTTGACTGTATTTGGTTGTTGTTTTATTCTTCTAGTCATCTTAACTGCCTAGTCTTTTTATCAGCAAACTATCTTATTATTTATCAATGACTTTTTATCACCCTATAATGACGTCGTTTAATATTTTCCTGAAAAAAATTGCCCCTACGTAGTTTTTGATAAATGACCTTTACAATTACTTTGTGTTTTTAATCATTAGGATGTAATTTATTAATACTTCTGGTTAATTCAGGTTTTGCAGTCACGTGACCTCCGGCAGTGATCCGGGTCTTCAGGAGTTTTCAAGTTGCTATGGCTTTTCACTACATTTTCAATAAGTCCTTACAGACACAACATGTGCCTAAGATCTGGAAAGATGCCGTGGTTGTCCCCGTTCCAAAATCCAGCTGTCCTAAAACGGTAAATGATTTTAGACCAGTTGCTTTGACTTCAATTTTAATGAAAATTTTTTGAAAAACTCGTCAGATTTGAGGTCCTAAAGCAGACTGAGCATGCACTGGATCCTTTGCAGTTTGCCTATAGGCCTCACAGAGGAGTGGAGGATGCCACTGTCACTCTGTTTAACTTGCTTTTTGAACATCTGGATTTTAATGGGACACATGGGACACACGCCAGGCTTTTATTTGTGGACTTTTCTTCCACCTTAAATACAATCCAACCTCATATTTTAGTTGAAAGGCTCCTGCAACAATTTGATTTGAGTAATAATCTGGTGGGTTGGATTCTGGCTTTTTTAACCAACAGAACACAGAGTAAGGGTCAATGGTACATTGTCTGACTAAAAGTATTCTTCTACTGGCTGTCCGTAGGGGTGTGTGTTGTCACCACTACTCTTCATCCTGTACACAAACATGTGTCGGAGCAGTCATGACAACAGACTCATTATAAAGTATGCTGATGATTCAGTTATTGTCGGTCTCCTCCAGGATGGTGAGAGTGGCCACGGCCCAGTAGTTGATGATTTTGTTCACTGGTGTGAGGATTCCTACCTGCAGCTGAATACGACAAAAACTAAAGATATGATTATTGACTTTAGGAGGAAGACTCCCAGGCACAAAGTCACTGTACTAAAAGGCCAGACCACTGAATGTGTACAATCCTACAAATATCTTGGGACGATTATTGATAGTAATTTAAACTTTGAAGAGAACTGTGAAAGGGTATGCAAAAAGGGTCAGCAACATTTGCATTGTTTAAGGACACTTGCACACTTCCAAATTGACCGAACCATAATGGCAATGTTTTATCGGGCTTTTATTGAATCTGTTTTATCCTTTTCTTTAGTGTCATGGTTTGGTCAGATAAAACTGAAACAGAGGAAATCCTTGGATCAGGTAGTTAGATGGTCCAGTCGTTTGGTTGGTGAGTCACAGATGAGCCTGACATCCCTGTACACCAGACAAGTTCAGAGGATTGATGACTCCCACCCTTTGCACTGCCACTTTCAGCTTCTTCCCTCCAGATGGAGGTTTGCTGTCCCAAAAAGTAAAACCCAGCGCTACAAAAGCAGCTTTGTTTCTGCTGCTGTTAAAGAGTTGAACAAGATGTAACAATATATTGCACATAATTTAGTTACCTATTTATTAATTTTATTTTATATTTACTTATTTTTGTAGGTTTTTTATTTGGGTTCTAAATCTTTTATTGGGTTTTAGACTTCTGAGTTTTTAACCTCTTTGACTAGTCTTTAACTTTTTAATATGACCCTTCTCTCTTATCTCCTTGTTTTTTCTCTTATCTCTTTGTCCTGTGTCCTGATTTGTGGAGCTTTGAGTACTTTTATCATGTTTATAATCAGCTTCATGTGTGCCTGTGTTTGTGTTCATGTTGAATGTAATTGTGGTTTGTAAATATGGATGTCACCTGACTGCAAAACAAATCTACCTACGGGTACAAATAAAGTAACCTGAACCTACCCCATACACACCAGTGTGTTAGTAAAGCAAGATTTTACATCGTGTCATGATGCTGGCGGTATCTCGGAACTGCTCTATCGGGATATTGACAACTACCTAATTTCCTCAAAATCACTTTATGCAGCAAAAACTCTGGAAGGATGCATAAGTCTAAATGGATGCCAGTACTTTGCTGGCTTTGTTGTAGATTTAAGGCAACATGACAAGTCTCTGGTGCTCATTACAGCCAAGGCAAGCTCTGTCTACATATCCAAATATTTTATACAGTATATAAAATTGTAAAAAAAAAAAAAAAAAAAAAAAATCAGTATAGATGAAATGTTAACTTTTATTAAAAATCTTAGTAATGTCTGCAAAAGTGGGTAGTAACCACCCACGTACACGTTTAATATCAAGCTAGGACTGGAATGCTAACACATATTATGATAAAAACATCCTTACCTCTCAAAAAATGTTCTCTGGCCCTCATTTATAAAACGTACAGTGGTGTGAAAAAGTGTTTGCCCCCTTCCTGATTTCTCACTTTTTTGTATGTTTGTCACACTTAAATGTTTCAGATCATCAAACAAATTTAAATATTAGACAAAGATAACACAAGTAAACACAAAATGCAGTTTTTAAATTGAAGGTGATTATTCATCATAGCAGTCTGTCGTGGGCGATAATGACTGTTTCATTTAGGTCTGATCAGATTCCTCCACGCAGCTCTGTCCTTAGCCTTCCGCTGCCAGGAACTCCTGTCAACACTACCGTTCGAAAGTTTGGGGTCACCCAGACAATTATTTTGTTTTCTATGAAAAGTCACACTTATTTACCACCATGAGTTGTAAAATGAATAGAAAATATAGTCAAGACATTGACAAGGTTAGAAATAATGATTTGTATTTGAAATAATAATTTTTTCCAGATACTCAACCTGCTCAAAGGAAGATCAGTTTTGTAGCTTCTCTAACCAGCTAAACTGTTTTCAGCTGTGCTAACATGATTGCACAAGGGTTTTCTAATCATCCATTAGCCTTCTGACGCAATGAGCAAACACATTGTACCATTAGAACACTGGAGTGATAGTTGCTGGAAATGGGCCTCTATACACCTATGTAGATATTGCACCAAAAACCAGACATTTGCAGCTAGAATAGTCATTTACCACATTAGCAATGTATATTAGATATTAGAGCGTATTTCTGATTAGTTCAAAGTTATCTTCATTGAAAAAAAGTGCTTTTCTTTCAAAAATAAGGAAATTTCTAAGTGACCCCAAACTTTTGAACGGTAGTGTATATCCAGCTTCTTCAAGTTTCTTTTTACAGTGTCTTTAAACCTGAGCCTTGGTCTACCCTGATTGCGTTTGCCCTCGCATAACTGTGAGTAGAGTAACTGCCGAAGGAGACGCTGGTGGTCCATCCTCTCAACATGTCCGAGCCATCTCAGGTTTGTCTGTATTAGCATGTCCTCCATTGATGGTAGACCAGCTCGTTTCAACACTTCTTTGTTGGTTATCTTGTCTTTCCATGAGATGTTCATTATGGCTCAAAGGTGTCTCATCATGTATGCGTGGAGTTTCTTTACCTGTACTCTGTAGACAGTCGAAGTTTCAGCACCATACAATAGAGTAGCCAGTACTGTCGCTCTGTACACTTTGCATTTCACACGGATAGACGCATGTCAATTGTTCCACAGTCTCTCCCTCAAGTTTTCAAACACGGCATTTGCTTTTCCCATTCTGAGAGATGGTACATCCTCCAGCCTAGCATTCTCTGAAACAGTACTCCCGAGATACTTGAAAGTCTTGCACTTGACTAGTGGCTCTGTACCAATGCTAATCTGTTCTGGTAGTGATGTTGATAACTGGAACTTTGGTGGTTGATAAAGGCACTCTGTCTTCTTGATGTTGATTTTGAGGCTGAATTGGCTAGCTGCTCTTGCAAATTTCTCCACTAAAGATCGCATATCTTCCACACTGTGTGCAACTAGAGCACCGTCATCGGCAAAGAGCATTTCTCTTACTACCTTTATTGATGTCTTACTCTTGGTTTTAAACTGTGCCACATTGAACAAGTCTGCTTCTTTCCTTGTTTGAATGTATACTCCTTTTGAAGTGTCTTTGAAGGCCACCTCAAGCAGGGCTGCCAGATATAGCGAGAAGAGTGTAGGCGCCAGCACACACCCTTGTTTCACCCCGTTGCTTACTGAAAAGTCTTTAGATACTGAACCACTCATTGCCACGTTTGCTTGCATACTTGTATGGAGTGCCTTGATCAGGCTGACAGACTTCTCTGTACAGCCATATTTCTTGAGTACGTGCCAAAGTCCTTGTCGCGAAACAGTATCGAAGGCTTTACTGAAGTCTATGAAGACTACATAAAGCGGCATGTTCTGTTTGATACACTTTTCTTGAACCTGTTTCAAGCAGAAAATCATGTCCATTGTGCTTCTTCCACTTCTAAAGCCGCACTGGGTTTCCGGTAGTACATTCTGCGAGATATGTTCAATGAGTCTGTTCAGTAGTACACATGAGAGAATCTTACCAACAGTGGCTAGCAGTGATATACCTCAGTAATTTCCACAATCTTTCCTGCCACCTTTCTTGAACAAAGGCACAATACTTGCATCCTTCCAGTCTTGAGGTACTTTCTGGGCATCCCATATCTCTTGGATGAGCTTGTACAGGCAGTTGGTCAGCTGAACACCACCAAATTTCCACACTTCTACTGGAATTCCATCCCTTCCTGGAGCTTTACCATCCTGTGTTGTCCTGATAGCTGCCATTAGTTCATCAAGATTTGGTGGTTCATCCAGACTTGATACAGCTGGTCGCTGCACTAGAGCTTCTTTAGCCTCTTCAGTGAGATCTCCAGGGTTGTTTAGTAGTTGGTCAAAGTGGTCTGCAAATCTGTCCAGGATCTTGTCTTTCTCCTGCAAAACTGTTTCACCATCCATAGCCTTTAGTTGGATCGATCCTCTTGATTTAGGGCCGTAGATTTCTCTCAAACCTGTGAAGAATGTTTTCATGTCCTTCCTGTCTGCTACAGTTTGAAGTTGCTCCGCTTTTTCATCCCACCAGTTGGACTTCATCTCTCTGGTGTACTTCTGTAGCTCACTCTGAGCCTTTGAGTATTTCTTCCTCTTCGACCTTATGTTACACTGTAGGTTTTCCTGCCTAGCTGTATTCCTCGCTTCTAGTAGTTTCTTCAGATGTTCATCATGCTCATTAAACCAATCTTGATGCTTCCTCTCAGGGTGGCCTAATACATCACTCGCAGTCTGATACACCGTATCCTTCAGTGTTGCCCATTTCTCTTCTGTGTCATTCTCTGAGTTGTTACTGTCCTGGTCTTTCAAGTTTTCATCCATTTCCTGTGTAAGTTCTTCCTGCTTCTTTTGGCCTTTCAGTGCACAATGTTTAGCTTCTGTGGTGGCTTTGCACCCATCCTGCAGTGCTGTTTTCGTCTGCAAATCCTTAATCTAGATCTCAGCATAACATGATCAGTACCACAGTCTGCACCTGTCATTGCTCTGGTGTCCAATACATCCCTTATGTCTCTCTGCCTTACTATGATGTAGTCTAACAAGTGCCAGTGCTTGGATCTTGGGTGCATCCATGTCTTCTTGTGTGTGTCCTTGTGCTTAAATAGAGTGTTGGTTATCACAAGGTTGTACTCTGAACATAGTGCAAGTAGAAGTTCTCCATTAGCATTGCACTTGCCTACTCCATGACTGCCTAGCACTCCTTTCCATTTCTCAGTGTCCGAACCAACTCTGGCATTAAAATCTCCGAGTATCAGCCTGACATCAGTCGGTACACGTCTGATAGTCTCACGTAAATCACTGTAGAACTCTTCCTTCACCTCCTCTGTGTTGGTCATTGTTGGGGCATATACACTGATGAGTGTGGCATACATCTTCCGCTGTAGTGGGAGTCTTATGTACCATGTACCCATGGTCTTCCAAGCTGTCATATCCAGGCAATCTTGTTTCACTAAATGCAGCTATGTCTACATTGTACCTGTTCATTTCCAGGGCCACAAGCGCGGTCTGTCTTTCTGGGCGCTGTGATGTTGTTCTGTCCAACAGAGTGCATACATTCCATTCTGCTACATATAAGGCTGCTGTTTTCCTCTTCTTTTGTCTTCCTGCTCCTAGCTTACTTTTCACTGCCTGTCGGAGTGTGAACAGATCAGCATGGACCTTGTTCGCCCGGGCAACGTCTGAGCCGGTATGAGTTGCTTTCTGACTGACCATTTCATGAAACTGCTTGCAAAGTATTTGAGTACTGCTAGCTTTTGCTGGACTAGCAGCACATTCTTGGCAGATAAAGGTATTATCAGTGGCTGTTGCAGTGACTGACCAGATGATAGATTTGTTTATCTCTGCTCTTTGAGTAGTGCATGTCACAATGCACTGACTGGCACAGTCCACCACAGACCTTGCGACAGATGTGTTTATCTGCCAGGATGTCCAGTCTCACCCCGTGTAACTGGGAGTGGTCCACCACAGACCTGTGGCAGATATTGTTTTTAGTTTTGCCAGGATGCCCAGTTTCACCCTCCATGCCCTCGGAAGGGCGGGGATGCCGGCAACATTGTTCTCTGTCACCGTTCTCTGTCCCACCTGGAGAAGCCTGGGAATGCGGTGAGGATCATGTTCTTTGACTTCTCCAGTGCTTTCAACACCATCCAACCGATGATCCTGAAGGACAAGCTGCTGTGCGCAGGGGTGGACCAGCACCTGTCATCATGGATCCTGGACTACCTCACGAACCGGCCTCAGTTTGTGAGAACCTGGGACTGTGTGTCCAACACGATCATCGGTAGAACCGGGGCCCCCCAGGGAACTGTTTTGGCTACCTTCCTGTTCACCCTTTATACTGCGGACTTCTCACACAACACACTGCCATCTACAGAAGTTCTCTGATGACTCTGCGATCGTTGGCTTCATCTCCAATGGAGATGAAGCTGAGTACAGAGGGCTTATCCAGGACTTCGTGGACTGGTGCCATCGGAATTGCCTCCAGATCAACGCGAGGAAAACTAAGGAGCTGGTAGTGGACTGCCGCAGGCAAGGACAACCCCTCACAGCACCAGTAAATATACAGGGAACAGACATCGAGATGGTGACATCCTATAAGTACCTGGGTGTTCATCTGAACAATAAACTAGACTGGTCACACAATACTGACGCACTCTACAAGAAGGGACAGCGCAGGCTGTTCCTACTGAGGAGACTCAGGTCTTTTGGTGTATAAGGGGTCCTGCTGAAGACATTCTATGACACGGTGGTGGCATCAGCCATCACTTTTGGAGTGGTCTGCTGGGGCAGTGGCATTACGGCAGCCGATAGGAAGAGACTGAACAAACTGATCAAGAAAGCTAGCTCTGTCCTGGGGCAGCGCCTTGACCCAGTGGAGGAGATAGGAGAGAGAAGGACGGTGGCTAAACTGTCATCTCTGCTGGAGTCCGAGTTCCACCCTATGCAGGGCATACTGAATGCACTGAGGAGCTCATTTAGCAGCAGACTACATCATCCTAGGTGCACAACCGAGAGGTTTCGCAGGTCCTTCCTACCAACGACTGTCAGACTGTACAACCTAAGCAGGGCTGCTCGCAGAGATAGCAAAAAGACGTGACAACCTAATAGTTTTGAATGCAAAAGACGCAATTGACTTATACAATGGTCCCCTCCGGCATACAACTAGGAAAATACCGGTCGCTATGGAGGGTGAGAATATGTATGGGTACATAATCATACCATGTAGGATAACTAAGTAGACGGTTGTGCTGTTTCATCCCATCTAGCAACAATGCTCTGCACTGTGTGTGTTTATGTATTTACATATTTATTCCATCTAGCTACAGTGCTCCGTACTGTGTGTGTTTATATATCTACATATTTATTCCAGCTAGCTACAATTCTCCGCACTGTATATATATATATATATATATATATATAATGTATATACAGTATATACTTGCTGCTCTTGTTTCTTTTTTTTTTCTCTTGCTTTCTGATTGTTGCTCTGAGTGTTGCTATCCCTGTGCTGTTGCAATCCTGGAATTTCCCCATTGTGGGACTAATAAAGGCTTATCTTATCTTATCTTAACTTTAGCAAATAGACCAAAAAGGTGTAAATTACTGTTTACGATCTAAAACACTGCAAATATAAGATTTGAGTAAAATGCTGCAAATTTAAGTGTTTTTTTTTTAAAACCGCAAATTCAAGTGGAAGAAAGTTCTAAATTCATGAGGAAAAAGCTGCAAAATTATGAATAATAAAAAGCTGCAAATTTTCAAGGAAGAAGCTGCACATTTCTGAGTAAAATTGCTGTAACTCTGCAGGAAAATCCTGCAAATTTGTGAGAAAAATCCTCACATTTACAACAGAATGTTTCTAATTTACATGAAAAAGGATGTGATAAACTGGCGTATGTTGGCCATTTTTAAATGACAGTCGTGAGGAGGAACTAAACGGTGGTGTTTGGTGGTGTTAAATCCTGCAGATCTGCACTCATCAGCAGGGAAAAGGAGAAGAAGAGGAATAGGTGATCCACAGCAGCAGAAATAATCCAGTTAACCCAGGAGGAGTAAACGCATGACACCCCACAACATCTAACAGACCCCCCCCCCCCCCATGACATCAGTGGGAACAGCTGGGACAAACTTCACACTTCTGTCCATTTACATGTTCCCTTCTGAGGACAATTCAAACAGAGCTGCTGCTGAGATGGAAACCAAAGGGTTAAAGGGTGCCATGGCTTTAACAGCAGCACTGACCCCCCCCCCCCCCCAACTGACCTGCTGGACAGGAACTAACAACTCCTCAGACCTGTTAACACAATTTTAACAACAAAAGAACATGCAAAAGTGAACCAAGATTCCCTTTGATTTAACAGGATAACAGCGTGAATTTTCTGGTCAGTGAATGAACAGAGCAGCTATGAGTGTTTCACGGAGTCACTGATTGAATTATAATGGTTCATCTAAGTCACAATTTCAGGAAACATAAACTTCAGGGGACACTTAAACCCATGACACATTGTTTAAATTTTGCTAATTTTTTATTTATTTATTTATTTTTTTTGCTTCTGTTCCAGTCTTTATGGCCACTTTCTGATTGCTTTGAGTTTTTTTAAAACATCATTTTAAAAATAATGTTAACTGACTTAAAGTACATTTCTAACTACACTATCATACAATATGCCGTTTAACATACAGTTTCATTTGATCACATTTAGATCTTAATTCAAACAAGCACAGTATTTGCCACCAACCTAATTGAGAGTTGAACTAAAAACAATCAATCTGAATACAACTGGGAACATTTAAGAATAAAAATCTTTGGATTTCTTAAAGGTCTGATGACACGATTTTGACTTCATCTAATTTTGCAACACATAACCACTGCTGCCTCTAAGAAATCAAGTCCTGCTGCCCACTCCCCACTCCACCGACCCCCCCCCCCCCACTCCCAACACACAGCCCCCCATCCTGACCCTGACCAAGACCCAGGTGAGGACGGAGCTGAGGAAGATCAAGGCGAGGAAGGCGTCGGGACCGGACGGTATCAGCGCAAAGCTCCTCAAGTCCTGTGCAGACCAGCTGTGTGGGATTGTGATGTATATCTTCAACATGAGCCTGAAACTGGGGAGGGTACCACAGCTGTGGAAAACATCTTGTGTGGTACCTGTACCAAAAACTTCCCACCCCAAAGACCTGAACAGCTACAGACCGGTGGCCTTGACGTCCCACTTGATGAAGACCCTGGAGAGACTGCTCCTTGCTCATCTCCGCCCCCTGGTGGATCCAGCGATGGATCCACTCCAGTTCGCCTACCAGCATGGCATTGGGGTGGAGGATGCGGTGATCTTCCTCCTTCACCGTTCTCTGTCCCACCTGGAGAAGCCCGGGAATATGGTGAGGATCATGTTCTTTGACTTCTCCAGTGCTTTCAACACCATCCAACCGATGATCCTGAAGGACAAGCTGCTGCGCGCAGGGGTGGACCAGCACCTGTCCTCATGGATCCTGGACTACCTCACGAACCGGCCTCAGTTTGTGAGAACCCGGGACTGTGTTTCCGACACGATCATCAGTAGCACGGGGGCCCCCCAGGGAACGGTGCTGGCTCCCTTCCTGTTCACTCTTTATACTGCGGACTTCTCACACAACACAACACATTGCCATCTACAGAAGTTCTCTGATGACTCTGCGATCGTTGGTCTCATCTCCAACGGAGATGAAGCTGAGTACAGAGGGCTTATCCAGGACTTTGTGGACTGGTGCCATCGGAACTGCCTCCAGATCAACGCGAGGAAAACTAAGGAGCTGGTGGTGGACTGCCGCAGGCATGGGCAGCCCCTCACAGCACCAGTAAATATACAGGGAACAGACATGGAGATGGTGACATCCTATAAGTACCTGGGTATTCATCTGAACAATAAACTAGACTGGTCACACAATACTGACGCACTCTACAAGAAGGGACAGCGCAGGCTGTTCCTGCTGAGGAGACTCAGGTCTTTTGGTGTACAAGGGGCGCTGCTGAAGTCATTCTATGACACGGTGGTGGCATCAGCCATCACTTTTGGAGTGGTCTGCTGGGGCAGTGGCATTACTGCAGCCGATAGGAAGAGACTGAACAAACTGATTAAGAAAGCTAGCTCTGTCCTGGGGCAGCGCCTTGATCCGATGGAGGAGATAGGAGAGAGAAGGACGGTGGCTAAACTGTCATCTCTGCTGGAGTCCGAGTTCCACCCTATGCAGGACATACTGGATGCACTGAGGAGCTCATTTAGCAGCAGACTACATCATCCCAGGTGCACAACCGAGAGGTTTCGTAGGTCCTTCCTACCAACGGCTGTCAGACTGTACAACCTAAGCAGGGCTGCTCGCAGAGATAGCAAAAAGACGTAACAAACTAATAGTTTTTTTGAATGCAAAACATGCAATAGACTTACACAATGGTCCTCTCCGGCATACAACTAGGAACATACCGGTCGCTATGGAGGGTGAGAATATGTATGGGCACATAATCATACCATGTAGGATAACTAAATAGACTGTTATGCTGTTTCATCCCACCTAGCAACAATCCTCTGCACTGTGTGTGTTTATATATTTACATATTTATTCCATCTAGCTACAATGCTCAGCACTGGGTGTGTTTATATTTATTTATCTATATATTTGTTCCATCTAGCTACAATGCTCCGCACTGTGTTTTTATATATCTACATATTATTCCATCTAGCTACATTGCTCCGCACTGTGGGTGTTTATATACTTGCATATTTATTCCACCTAGCTGCAATGCTCCGTACTGTGGGTGTTTATATATTTACATATTTATTCCATCTAGCTACAATGCTCTGCACTGTGTGTTCATATATTCATATATTTATTCCATCCAGCTACAATGCTCTGCACTGTGTGTCTGTGTGTGTGTGTATATATATATATTTTATAGTAATATGTACATATGTATATTAGCTGCTCTTGCTTGCTTGTTTTTTTTTTCCTTGCCTTCCGATTGTTGCTCTGAGTGTTGCTATCCCTGTGCTGTTGCAATCCTGGAATTTCCCCATTGTGGGACTAATAAAGGCTTATCTTATCTTATCTTATAATTTCAATATGATGAAATGGGTTGGTCTGTGCAGTTCTAAGTCAAACAGGCTATTTTTCACGCGAATATCCGACGTTTTCATGAGCGCCACGTCACAAATTGCATCAGTGGCTGGAAAACCTCTCGGGCATGTTGTGACGTCAGCGACAGAACACAGCGCTTGGTTGCCCATTGTACACACAGGATGGAAGTGGTAGAAAACATCGACGATTGTTCCAGCACATGTAGTCTGGAATTGGTTTGTGTTGTCCAGTCTTGAGACGATTATAGTTCCGAACAGTGGGATGACAATGAAGAATTTGGGGGTATCAGACCTTATAGGTTTGAGCCGTGCCAAGCGGGCATCGTGCCTAGCGAGTCAGACTCGGAGAGTGACGGTGGTGAGGCACACATGCCCGCTGCAAATATAATATAAATTTTTTTTTTTTAGTAAATTAGAGCATACTCGTGGCCATAACTTATCATTTTAAAGTTCAATTATCTATAAAACCCCTTTAGAAATTGAAATTATTGTCTGTGTTACTGATGGCAATATCCTTAAAAATAATGTATTCCCTATTATTTATGTCTCATTAAAAATGCAATTTTGTTTATCATTTTTTATTAACTGCTTTTGTCTTGTATCAACTGGCATTTGATTTTCAACAATAATAAGAAAATAGAAGCAACTGATAGTCCTCATTTTTTCAAGAGTTTGGTCACAAGAAAAACAACACTCATAACTGGTATAGCACACATGTACTATAACTATCAAAAATATTAAATTAATTATTATAACTGGAAAAAGTCCAAATTAGTGCCAATGAATACAATATAGTCAGTTGGTGTCACGAACCAAGCCCGTGTTATCCTGTAGGCTCGGTTCTGACCGTTCTCTGTGGCTCAGGCATCAGGTTTATTATGTATTATCTTTTGAGTTCTTGTTGTTTTTATGTCCGTGTTCCTTTTCTTTTCCATGCCTGTAGCCGCCGCTCTGGCCGGCGGTTGTTGGGCAGCCGTTTTGCCCCACTTTCAGGTGGGCACTATTCAACATTTGCCGGTCCGACCACGCACACTCTCTCTTTGACAGTCAGCTGTTCATGTTTTGTGTGCATCATCTGCCGTGTTGTCAGCCAGCCAATATTGCAAACACTATCACGATGTGTTAGCCACTCCACACGGCCGTGGTTCTGTTGCGCCCCTTGAAGTGATGTCGGCCCTGGGCGCAACCGTGGTTAACACGTCTCCTCTCCATGTTCGCTTGGTGATGTTGGACCTGAACGCTAACTGTAAGTGTTTGTTTATTTTTGTAAGTCTTCAACTTTTTGGAAACTGTTGTCATCAGTCTTATGTTCAGTACATGTGCTGTGGTGAATCCTGCATGTAAATCCATTCATCCTTCCCCTCCTCCGTGCGCTGCGTAAAAGTGCACGAGGAGAGACTTCCGGTTGTGACATGTAGGGAGAGAACGCATAGGTGAAGGCTCCCGGTTTGTTTTTTGCTATCTTCCTTTTTAAAACAATCTTTCTGCAAGAATTTCGACATATTCATCACTGCTTGATTTAGTTAAGCCTATTCCTTATAAAATGAGCAACTCTAAAAACACGAAATTGGCGAATAGCGGACAAACTCCGGCCACACGTGCTGCAGTGAAGCTAGCATCCTTTGCTAACAACTCTCCGACAACTGCAAAAACTCCCGCAATCTCCGAGGAGCCAGCTCCAGCTGTGGTGGTGGCTATGGACCAACTGTCAGCTGAATTTGCAAAACAGAGAACCTCACTCAAGGAAGATGGTCTCCTTCCTGATTCAAGAAGCCATTAAACCACTACAAGCTTCACTGGACTCACTAGAGACAACAATGAACTCTTTTCAGAACCGTCTCACCTCCGTGGAGTCTGTAGCTGCTGACAACTTTGAACGGTTAACGGCAGCGGAGTCCACCATCAAGATGCTCCAGAACCAAAACCAGTCACTTCTGGACCAGATCGACGACCTCGGGAACCACTCACGGAGAGCTAATCTCCATATATTAGATATTCCTGAAGGCAGTGAGGACGGCAAGGACCCCCTAAAGTTCATATCGGAGGTACTGATGCAAGCCATGGGTCCCAGTGTTTTTCCTGCACCGCCTGAACTGGAGAGAGCCCACCAGACCCCGACCTCCAGATCCGGCCAGAGATCATCCCCCCCGCACATTCCTAATGTGCTTCTCCAGATTCCAACAGAAAGAAGCTGCGCTGGGCCAGAAATCACAAGCTTAAATACCAAGGTGCCACTCTGAGGGTCTGTCAGGATGTCAGCACAGTGCTCGCTAAAAAGAGGGCCGCATACGTCAGATTTCACCTGCTGTACCCGGCCTGGCTGTGCGTCATGTGCGGAGACTACGTGCTCACCCGGTGAAGCTCAGAAGTTCCTAGTTCAGAGGTTCGGCAAGGAGTAGGCCTACATGTGTCAAGTTTTGGTGTGTACACCCTGGAAATGATTAATCATCTGAAACTCAAAGACGTGTACGTTCACCGATTTAATCTACTTTGTTAACCAGCGGTCCTCGGACCCAAGGTATGGTCACTTACTGATGTTATTGCTGGGTTAGCCAGTACTTTGTTGTATACAAGCACATGTCCTTCCACCAAACAGACCACTTTTGTTCCCTTCAATGTTTCTGCTTTGTATATTTTCATATACATATACTGTATGTGTGTGTAGAATTTCTCTCTATCAACTGCAAGCCATTTTATTCCCCGCGGGAGTTCGCATCATTTTTTTTTGATCGCTGTGTACGCCCCTCCCGACGCGGACGCGCGCGTGGCCCAGCGCGCGCTCGCAGATCACATCCTACATGCGGAGCGGACTTTTCCAGACTCCCTGGTTATTGTGGTAGGCGACTTTAACCAGAGCAATCTGAGTCACGAGCTCCCCCGATACAGTTTATTAAATGTCCAACCAGAGGTGAGAACACACTAGATCACTGTTACACTACAGTGAAGGACGCATATCGCGCTGTTCCCCGCGCTGCACTCGGACTATCTGATCACGTGATGGTCCACCTCATCCCCACATACAGACAGAGACTGAAACTCACTAAACCTGTTGTGACCACCACAAAGAAATTGACCAGTGAAGCTGGAGAGAATCTGAACACATGCATGGAAATAACTGACTGGGACATGTTTAAAGGAGCTACACATGATCTTAATGAGTACACAGACACTGTGAACTCATATATCAACTTCTGTGAGGAGAGCATTCTCCCATCACGCACCAGGGTGAGGTAGTCTGATGATAAGCCCTGGTTCACTGCCAAGCTCAGACAGATCAGGAAGGAGAAGGAAGCAGCGTTGAAAAGTGGAGACAGGGACTGCTACAGAGAGGTCAAATATCGGTTTAACAGAGAGCTGAGGAGAGCTAAATCTGTGTATTCTGAGAGACTCCAGCAGCAGTTCACTGCTAATGACTTGGCTTCTGTGTGGAGAGGACTGAGGCAAATCACCAACTATCGGCCTCAGGCTTCTAAAGGTCAGGATGACAAAGCCCTTTGTCAAAAACTGTCCCAGCATTATGCCCATTTTGACACCTCGTCAGCTGTGTCCAACTCCCCCACTCCACCCAGCTCCACTGCCTCCTCGGCCCCTAATTCATCAAAAGCGGTCCCCCCCTCCTCCTCCTCCTCCTCCCCCCCTGCCCTTGTCATCAGTGAGCAGGACGTGCACAGACAGTTCTCCAGACTGAACCCACGCAAGGCCCCCGGGCCGGACGGTGTGTCTCCCTCCACCCTGAGACACTGTGCGAAAGAGCTGGCTCCTGTCTTCACAGACATTTTTAACACCTCCCTTAAGCAATGTCACGTGCTGACCTGCCTCAAATCCTCCACCATCATCCCTGTCCCCAAGAAGCCACGGATTACTGGACTTAACGACTACAGACCTGTAGCGCTCACCTCTGTAGTCATGAAGTCCTTTGAGCGCCTGGTCCTGTCTCACCTCAAGTCCATCACCACTCCCCTCCTGGACCCGCTGCAGTTTGCCTACCGTGCCAACAGGTCTGTGGACGACGCAGTCAACCTGGCCCTCCACTCCATCCTGCAGCACCTGGACTCCCCGGGAACCTATGCCAGGATTCTGTTTGTGGACTTCAGCTCCGCATTCAACACCATCCGCCCCGCTCTGCTCCAGGACGAGCTGTCCCTGCTCGATGTGCCTGACTCCCTCTGCAGGTGGATCACCGACTTCCTGACGGACCGGAGGCAGCATGTGCGGCTGGGGAAGTCTGTCTCGGACTCTGTTAGCATCAGCATCGGATCACCCCAGGGCTGTGTACTTTCCCCCCTGCTCTTCTCCCTGTACATCAACTGCTGCACTCCAGCCACCAGTCTGTCAAGCTGATCAAGTTTGCGGACGACACCACCCTCATCGGGCTCATCTCCAACGGCGACGAGTCCGCCTACAGGAGAGAGGTGGCCCAGCTGGTGTCCTGGTGCAGCCACAACAACCTGCAGCTGAACGCTCTGAAGACAGCGGAGATGATTGTGGACTTCAGGAAAGTCACAACCCCCCTGCCCCCCCTCACCATCACAGGCTCTTCCATCACCATTGCAGATTCCTTCCGCTTCTTGGGCACCACCATCACCTGGGACCTCAAATGGGAGCCAACCATCAACTCCCTCATCAAAAAGGCCCAACAGAGGATGTTCTTTCTGCGGCAGCTGAGGAAGCTCAAGCTACCCACCAAGATGTTAGTGCAGTTCTACACGGCCATCATCGAGTCCATCCTCACCTCCTTCATAACCGTGTGGTACGCAGGAGCCACTGCCAGGGACAGACTAAGGCTGCAGTGCGTCATGCGCACTGCTGAGAAGGTGATCGGCTGCAAGCTCCCATCTCTCCAGGACCTGTACATCTCCAGGACCCGGAGGCGTGCTGGCCGGATCATAGCCGATCCTTCACACCCTGGTCACGTACTGTTTGCCCCCCTCCCCTCAGGTAGAAGACTTCGGTCCATTCAGACTAAAACCTCCCGGCACATGAATAGCTTTTTCCCCTCTGCCATCAGACTGCTGAACATTAAGTGACTTATTGACTCTCGTGCACTATGTACAGCAGCTCAACCAGACTCATGACATTCATCACTGTTTTTCTGTTGCATTATCAACTGCACTGTGGTACCCCATATTATCTGCTACTTGCTAATTTATTTAAAACTGCCTTGACTAGTATTACTCATTATTGCTATTATTATTATTATTATTACTTATTTTTCTACACTTATTGCATGTTTTTAGTCCTTTAGTTTTTTAGTTTATCTCTTTATCTCATCATGTTTTTAATGTTGCAGCATGGCACCGAGACAAATTCCTAGTTTGTGTACTACATGAACAATGGCAATAAATCTGATTCTGATTCTGTATGTGTATATGTATAATATGCTCATCTGTTTCATAGACGTTATATTATTCTACTATTTTATTTTAGTTTCTACCTTAGTGTTAACAGACTTTAACACATCACCAGTCGCTGGGAGCCTTCATGGGTAGAAGAATCAAGAGAATGTATTACCAGAAGTTTTTGGAAATAGTGTTTAGCCTGCAGCTTGCCTCAGAGAGAGGGACAAGTATAGCCTTAGTTTTGGTTTCAGTTCTGTTTTTGTTTTGTATGTGGGACAGGGTTAGGGAAGGGGACACCACCACAGTTTTGCAACGTATGTCCGCCTTTGTTCACTTTAGAGAAGAAATGAACAAAGCTATACACTTTATCACAATTGCTGCCTTATTTCATTTCTACTTTTACTTTTTTACTTTTTCAGTTCACTCTTTTTAGTTAAACATGGAGCATGGTATTGCTGCAAAGAGGGCTGCTACACAATTCATTAGTTGGAATGTAAAAGGTTTAAATGGACCTGTTAAAAGAGCTAGAATATTCAATCATCTTAAGTGTTTAAAATGTGATGTTGCATTTCTTCAGGAAACCCACCTGCGGGTCAAAGATCAAGTCAGACTTAGAAAAGGATGGGTAGGTAATGTATTCCATTCTAATCTTAATTCTAAAACATGTGAAACTGCCATATTGATTCATAAAAAACATCCAGCTGAATGCAAACACTGTCATCTCAGATCCACAAGGAAGATTTCTAATGGTCTTCGGGCTCCTCGACCATAAGCCTGTGGTTTTGGTCAATATCTATGCCCCAAATTGGGATGATGATAAATTTATGAGGAAAATAATCTTGTTAATTCCAGATCTGAACTCGCAACAATTGATTTTTGCTGGAGATTTAAACTGTGCCATAAATCCAACACTAGACCGCTCTAATCCTAAATCTATAAACCTTTCCAAAAAAGCCAAGCTACCTCTGTCACAAAAGCTGAATACTCAACTATAACTGAATCAGATCACGCCCCTGTACTATTAGATCTTGCATTTCTGCTTTACAATTCAGAACGCCCCTTCTGGAAATTAGACAGGGGTCTTTTGGCTGACGAGGCCTTTTGTGAAATGATATCCCAAAAAATTGATGACTTTATTGAATTCAACAAAAAAGATAACATTTCCCCTTCCCTCCTCTGGGAAACACTAAAAGCTGTTATCAGGGGCGAGATTACAGCGTACTCTGCTAAGATAAATAAGATGAAAAGAATTAAACAAGAGGAACTCATTAAATCAATATCCATGGTGGATGATCAGTACTCTGCTTCTCCCTCCCCTGAACTCTATAAAAGAAAGTTGGACCTCCAAACACAGTATAATTTATTATCAACTGAAAAGACGGAACATCTCCTGTTAAAATCACGGGGTTATGTTTATGAACATGGTGACAAAGCTGGCCGTTTGTTAGCACATCATCTCAAGTGCTGCTCAGTCTCTCAACAGATCCCTCAAATACAGAAAGATAATGGTAAACTAACTATTGACCCAGAAGAAATTAATGAAACATTCACTTCATTTTATTCAAATCTATATACGTTAGAGATGACAAGTGACAGTACAAACTTGGAACATTTCTTCAATGATCTCTGGGCTCCTTCTATAAATACGTTACATAGAACTGAGACTGAGCTTCCACTAAAACATATAGAAATCATTAATGCAATAAAGGCAATGCAGAATGGCAAGGTGCCTGGCCCTGATGGGTACCCTATAGAGTTCTTTAAAAAGTTCTCTAATAAATTATTCAATATCTTACTTGATATGTTTAACCCCTTGCACAATTTCCCTAAAAACGCCAAAAAATAACGTACCCAAAGTAAATCAAAAGCTGTTCTTCAACCCTTTGCAGCATCTTCATGGGGTTGGTCTCATTTAAAAGAAAACACTTTGAATTTTTTGGCAAAACAGTCGTAATCTCTCTAAGTGCTCCGGCCACTGAGTAACAGTCATCTAAACATACTGAACTTGAAGAAAATAAATTTCGCCTGGGTGTTTTTTTGGATACAAATGCTTGCAAATAACACACAGCTGTCAGATCCGGGCTGGAAAATGCAACAGAAATGTAGAACCAAGTGTTATCCAGCTGAGGTCAAAATTTTGTAACAATACCACAAAAAATGAATATATTACACAGCCTTCTTCACAGGTTGTTCCCAGGCGTTTTTGAACTGTGCCAAATGGCACCGTTCGGAAAAACATGTGTAACTTTTGAATGATTCAATATAGAAGCTTGATGTTGGGCTCTAATGAAAGGTGACACTCAGGGCTGTGTGTGTGTGTGTGTGTGGGGGGGGGGGTGTTTATTCATTCATGAATGAATGAATGAACAAACAAGCCCCCACACACAAAGAAGCATGCCATGTAAAAAATGTGTGGCTTTTTTTTTTTTTTTACAAGAAAAAATAACCTACAGTGCACTAAAAATTATACTACGATATCTGTAATGTAGAAGATAACAATCCCCCCCCCCCCGCTACAGAGGACGGACATCGCCCGGTGTGCTGCAGTCATAGTGCGCTGCGGTCTACTATGCACAGTTGTACTAAAATATCTGCAATAATATCTGCAATCTGCAATCTGCTACAGAAGAGTAGCGGGGGGGGGGGGTGTCACAGTCCGGATGCGGCGCACGAACCATGTACCGCGGCGCACGGAATCCGGTTCGTGCGCTGCGGTCTACTATGCACAGTTGTAATTTACCGATCGGTCAAAAGTCATTTTTGATTACAATTTTCAGGGATAAAGAATAATTAACTTATAACACTTACCTGTCCACAACAGCAGTGTCCCTGGCGAACTTCTCTTCCTCATTGTCAGACGAACATGACGCTGGTCCGCTTGTTACGGACTCGTGGTTCTGGTCACGCGATCCGGTCAAACCATAATTCCATTATTGCGGTTTTGCGCTTCCATGATTGCGGTTTTGGCAAACGATTTTTTCAAAACAAATAAGAACAGTAGTAAGAAAAAAAGACTGGCGAACGCGTGTGTGTCACCCAGCGGCTAAAAACAAAACAGATTTTGCAAGGGAGGCACGCTTTTGAACTACTGTGCTTCAGTTGGCTCGCTGTATTCGCAGCCGTTGGTAGGCGGGTCCTTCTTGCTAGGTTTTCAGTCATTGGTTCTTCAAGGTTTCAGAAACCCAATTCAAGGCTCTTATTAGTCGAATGAGAGGTCAATCACATCTAAACCAATCAAAGCACTCCTTTGGCTTTCTGTTCGTGGCTGTGTCTGTAGTGGAAGAACGGAAATGCAGCTTTTTTTTTTTTTTTTTCAGTGCCTCCTTGGACGCCCTCGTGTGCCCTAGGACGCAGAGACGTGTTCGCCCGCGGTACACTGAAGTGCAGCAGGTTAAGGACTCTTTGTCCCATGGGTCACTTCCATTGACACTGACTGAAGCGTCAGTTACTCTCTTGTTTAAATCAGGTAAAGATAACACAGAATGTGGCTCATATCAACCCATCTCCCTCCTAAACAGTGACGTGAAGATCTTAGCCAAAGCCCTTGCCTTGCGCCTAGAAACCACAATGCATGATGTGATTTCAGCTGACCAGACTGGTTTTATTTTGGGGTGTCATTCATTTACAAATATTCGACGGCTTCTTAATGTTATTCACTCACCTGGGTCCAGTGTAGTACCTGAGGTGGTTATTGCACTGGACGCAGAAAAAGCATTTGACAGGGTAGAATGGGGATATTCATTTGCATGTTAAAAGAAATTTGGTTATGGCCCCAACTTCATCTCATGGATTAAACTTTTATATACCTCACCCAAAGCCTCAGTAATTACAAATGGTAAGCGTTCACAGTATTTCCAGCTGTCAAGGGGCACCTGTCAGGGATGCCCTATCAGCTATTACTATTCGCCCTGGCCATAGAGCCTTTATCCATTACACTCAAATCATTGCCATCAATAGGTGGAATCTACCGGGGCGGGGGGGGTACAGAGTTTCTCTATATGCAGACGATTTATTAATGTACGTATCAGACCCCGTTATAAGTGCTCCTCATATTATCCAGGCTTTGAATAGATTTGGCACATTTTCTGGATATAAACTGAACCTTAGTAAAAGCCAATGTTATCCTCTTAATGATCTGGCTCTTCAAATACAGGACAATGTCCTACCGTTCCAAATGTCCAGAAATGGCTTTAAATACTTGGGCATTAATATTACAAGGAATGTGCAAGGCTTTATCAGGAAAACTTCTGTCTGCTATTTGAGAAAGTCAAATTAGACCTGAAGAAATGGAAAATACTTCACCTATCCTTAGCAGGAAAAGTGAATTGCATCAAAATGAATGTACTTCTCTGTTTCAGTGTATCCCACTCTATCTCCCTTAATCTTTCTTTAAATCCATTGATAAAGTCCTTATTTCATTTATATGGGATGGGAAGAACCCTAGAGCACGGCTAGAACTGTTACAGTGGCCTAAAATGCAAGGTGGCTTAGCTCTTCCAAATTTTTATTATTATTGGGCCTCAAACATTCAGAAAATCATGCATTGGCTTCACTCTCCTGGTACAGACTGGTGTCACTCTGAAGCTGCATCTTGCATTTCAACATCTCTTAGAGCCCTGGTTACCTCCAGTCTTCCCCTCTCTATCTCACAATATACTAATAATCCAATCGTGATAAATACCCTTAAAGTATGGTTTCAATTTAGACAGAACTTTGGGTTTAAAAATCTTCTTCGTCTAAGTCCTATACACAATAACCACCTTTTCCCCCCAGCTAGATTAGACTTTGAATTTACTCTTTGGCAAAGTCAAGGCATTTATAAATTTAAAGATTTGTATATAAACAATATTTTTGCAAGCTTTGATGTTTTATCTCAAAAATTTGGCCTTCCTCACTCCAGCTTATTTCGATATTTCCAAGTTCACCATTTCCTTCAGCATCATGATCCCAACTTTCCATATATGTCATCAGTTTCTGGCTTGAACAATCTGTTTGAAAATCCTTTCAACTCTAAAAGACTCATTTCAAGAATTAATAACTGTATAACTTCTTTTAAAAACACAGCCCTTGAAAAGGTCAGGGCAGACTGGGTGGATGAATTGGGAGGCGACTTGGAGGAGGACACTTGGGACAACGCTCTACAAAGAGTGAATGACAGTACTTCCTGTGCCAAATTAAGCATAATACAATTCAAGATTTTTCATCACATCCATTTTTCTAAAGCAAGACTGGCTAAAATATATCCTAACACAGATGCCAGCTGTGACAGGTGTCGAAACATTCCTGCTGACTTAACCCATATGTTTTGGTCATGCCCAGCCCTGACAACATATTGGTCCACAATTTTTAAAACATTGTCAGAGGCACTTAATATTGCTGTCCAACCCAGTGCAGCAATGGCTATATTCTGTAAGATAAGATGAGATAAGATGAGCCTTTATTAGTCCCACAACGGGGAAATTCCAGGATTACAACAGCACAGGGATAGCAACACTCAGAGCAACAATCAGAAGGCAAGAAAAAAAAAAAAAAAAAAGCAAGCAAGAGCAGCTAATATACATATGTACATATTACTATAAATATATATATATACACACAGACACACAGTGCAGAGCATTGTAGCTGGATGGGATAAATATATGAGTATATAAACACACAGTGCGGAGCATTGTAGCTAGATGGGATAAATATATGAGTATATAAACACACAGTGCGGAGCATTGTAGCTAGATGGAATAAATATGTAGATATATAAACACACACAGTGCGGAGCATTGTAGCTAGGTGGAATAAATATGTAAATATATGAACACACACAGTGTGGAGCATTGTAGCTAGATGGAATAATATGTAGATATATAAACACACAGTGTGGAGCATTGTAGCTAGGTGGAATAAATATGTAGATATATAAACAAACAGTGCGGAGCATTGTAGCTAGATGGTATAAATATGTAGATATATAAATATAAACACAAACACACCCAGTGCAGAGCATTGTAGCTAGATGGAAATATGTAAATATATAAACACACACAGTGCAGAGCATTGTTGCTAGATGGGATGAAACAGCACAACCGTCTACTTAGTTATCCTACATGGTATGATTATGTACCCATACATATCCTCACCCTCCATAGCGACCGGTATTTTCCTAGTTGTATGCCGGAGGGGACCATTGTGTAAGTACCACTGATAGAAGACATTCTACAATGATGTTCTACAATGGACATCCAGGGAATTATTTGTTGTTGTAGCTGGTGTGGTTTTAACCACCGAATCCGTACAGAGTACGGCCTTGCCTCTTCAGAGCATACACCACATCCATGGCGGTCACCGTCTTCCTCTTGGCGTGCTCGGTGTAGGTGACGGCATCACGGATGACGTTCTCCAGGAAGACCTTCAACACGCCGCGGGTCTCCTCGTAGATCAGACCGGAGATGCGCTTCACTCCACCGCGGCGAGCCAGACGGCGGATAGCGGGCTTGGTGATTCCCTGGGTGTTATTGGATTGGTGATTCCCTGGATGTTCTACAATGAGGACGAGACATAAAAACATCATTGCTTTTACAGTGCTGCTTGCACGGAGAATATTGTTACATTGGAAATCTAAAAACCCACCGAACGTCTCTGTGGTTTAGTGACCTAATGCAATTCATACAGTTAGAGAAAATAAAATGCACTCTCAGGGCATCCAGGGACAAATTCTTTTCTGTGTGGGACCCAGTGTTGACATATTTGAGTAAACTTTAAAACCATGCTCACTTAGCAGCCCTCGTGCATTTGTACTTGTGTTATTTGTCCATGTGAACCATAGTGTATAGCGCACAGCTTCAGCAGTGGTGAACCTATGTATATGCTTTCCTTTTTTTGTTTGTTTGTTTGTTTGTTTTGAGTGGTGTCCTGCATGTTCTTGGAGGGGTGGGGGATAATGATAATATGTGAGCATTGTTCCAAGGGACTTCTCTGATTGTTACTGTGTGTGTGTGTGTGTGTGTGTGTGTACACTACCGTTCAAAAGTTTGGGGTCACCCAGACAATTATTTTCTGTTTTCCATGAAAAGTCACACTTATTTACTACCATGAGTTGTAAAATGAATAGAAAATATAGTCAAGACATTGACAAGGTTAGAGATAATGATTTGTATTTGAAATAATAATTTTTTCCACATACTCGACCTGCTCAAAGGAAGGTCAGTTTTATAGCTTCTCTAACCAGCTAAACTGTTTTCAGCTGTGCTAACATGATTGCACAAGGGTTTTCTTTTTTTTTATTTAAGTTTTTGTAAAGGGTATACAGGTCATTACAGCATTGCATTGTTTACATTTTCATCACATGTTCCCTTATTTTTTGCTATTTGACAACATTGGTAGGATAGTTATTACAACAACCCCTTTTTTTTTTTTTTTTTTTTTAAAGTGAAAGAAAAAGTGAAATTAAGGAGAATTAAATTAAAAAAAAACGAATAAACAAACAAACAGAACAGCAAAAAACAAACAGAAAATTAAGTAATTAAAAGTAAAAGAGCATTATTGAAATGGTATTTGTCAAAGATTAGATCTAATGGAAGACACATATGCGATCCAGGGTTGCCAAAAGTTCATGAACCCATCCATGTCCTGTCTCAGTGCGAATGTCAACTTTTCCATTGAGTAAATGTCTTGAATCACGTTAATCCAATCTTCAGGTGTAGGACAGTCCTTCAGCATCCATTTTTTAGTTGGGGCTTTTTTACTTGCCAATATTAAAACATTGAATAAGTATTTATCTCCTCGTCTTTCCAGTGAGTCCGGTAGTAAACCCAAATACAAAGTTACAAAAGAAAAGGGAACTGTTATTTTGAATATTTTCCCCAATATTGTCTGTACGTTGGTCCAATATTGGTGGATAACTGGGCATGACCAAAACACATGAAAATGATTTGCAGTCTTTTCACCACACAAGCGCCAACAGTTCAACCCCTTATGGGTAAATTTGTTTTGTGCAGGTGTTCTGAAAAATCTTACCAAGTTTTTCCATCCAAATTCTCTCCACTGCAGGGATGAGGTACTTTTCCATTGCTGTTTATTTAGCTTTTCCCATATTTCCAATTGTAAAGTGAAATTCCCCTCTTTTTCCCATCTCTCTTTTATATATGATGTGTTGTCTCCTTTTAAGTCTTGAAGACCTTGGTATATTTTAGAGATGTATCTGATCCCTGGGATCCCTTTATATGCCATTAAGAAGACCTTCAGAACACCTGACTGGGCCCTTTCCAAATCCTCCTTTTTAAGTATATTGTTTATGTGGTGTCTAAGCTGAAAGAACCTGTAAAGGTCTTGATTTATTAGACCTTGTTTTTTCAAATCTTCAAAACTTCTTAAAGTTTGCCCCTTAAAAAAATCGTAATATTTTATCAGCCCTTTC